>JAJFAS010000052.1:0-306076 GCA_021223625.1 Fusarium sp. HKF-74
CACCAGTAAAGTCTTCATACTCAGCTCGGTAATGACTTCTCTCCCTCTCATGAAGACCAGAGTCGATGATGGCAATCTTGACCCGTTCGTAGCGGTCCTTTCGGTCACCTTGCATAACCCTTATCAAGTCATCTACTTCGTCAAGCCAATCTCCAGCAGTACGTTCTTTGTCGCTTCCAGGGCTATAAGTTATGTGTCAAACTCTTCTGGGCTATCGCTTACCTCTTGATGAATGTGGCTTTCAGGCCTTGAGACTTGGTTCCTTGTCGAGTGAGTTCCTCCCAGCTGACCTGAGAGATAATAGGCTTGTTGGTTTCATCATAATCTGTTTTCCATATTTCAAGGTCTTGTAGAGAATTCAAGAGGCCTCTTTGAGATATTTCGGACGCTTTGTCCTTGACTGTCACCTTGTCAGCATCGAGGTATATATGCAAAATGAGGTAGGATAGTCCCTACAGTTGATACAAACAGTGTCCGGGTGCCCCCCTCATGACAAGATCGTTCGGTACCACCGTTCTCCACCTTCCCGTGATGTCATCAACTTATAGGTCATTTTTTCTTGTGTATCATCTGTGGCGGGCATGGGAAACATCATCCAGCTATTTCCCTGGGCAATTTGATTGCGATCAGTGTCAAGCAGCCGCGAATTCAAGATCTTCTCATTCGCCAAAGGGCCACGGACGAACAATTCTCGCAGTCTGTCCTGACCAGCTTGCACATACGCCGCGAATAGCCGTGCGTCTATCATTAGTGTCACAGTCAGTTTCCAGAAGATGCCCTCAAACGGGTCGAATGGCTGACCTTCACGTAGATCAAAGTGGAAATCAATAGAGTCCTCAGTTACTTGCCACTCTTGGCATTCAGATATTGTTGTATTGTGAAGAGTGACGACAAGCCTACCAAGAGGATTGGTTTCGTGGCATACTCGCGTAACTAAGGTGACTGTAGGAAGATTCGTTAGTAGTAGCACCAGGCCACCACTCCACTTATAACAGTGAGACTGACCTCGCACTTCCCAGGTATCCTTGTCGCCGCAAGATCCTTTTGAAAATATACTGAAGTAGGACTGAGGCAATAAGCTCGCCAAATCCTCTAGACCTGCGTCATTCCTCATATAGGGAGATTGTCGTATGCCAAAGTGTTTTAGCTCAGCATTTGATGGCTTTGGAAGCAAGGATGCGGTGTTGCACGAATGGAGGATAGCTTTCACTATTTTGGCAGAAGGAAACCCCCAGTCGCTTATGCAGGTCAGTTTCCAGGATAGATCTAGGAGTCTTGAGCCGAATCTAGTAGCAACTTACTTCACCAACATCACCTTACTTAAAGGCATGGCTGTCATGCCGAAGACACGCTTGGGGGACATTGCCTGAGAACAAATATTCGTTGATACTGTTTCAATCTCATTATAGCCTATGAAAGTTTAGCTCAAAAGCTGATATTTGAGGGAGCGGTGTTGTACATATTGGAGATACTTTCGATAATCTTACTATGACCAGCATTGGCGGTTGCGGTTTCACTGCAATAATGAACCATTTTCGCAGTCCACCAGGATGTAGCTCCTCTGTGAGAAAGCTCTCCCCTTCTATGACTACTTCTAAATCAGCTTCTATCCTTAGTAACGTTTATGCTCGTGTCCCTTACGCTTGTAGATCAAATTGTCAGCATGCGGTTCGCCTACGCAGCAGCACCGACACTTCATGTCCTTTGGTTTCGGTATCGTAGATCCAAGAAGACGAGTCTTAGGGCAGATAATGACTTCTTCGGAGATTGAATCAGACCCAGCGTTTCTCGTTACAACCGTCTCACTGAGTGTGAACGTTGCATGCGAGGTATCGGCTGGTGGCGCGGTTAGAACAATGCGGTTTGAAACATTAAGGATTTCCTCTGCCAATTCGTCAAAGAGCTTATCTGCATCTTCCCTCTTTGCATCTTCCTTCTTCGCATCTTCTTCGGCCGACATCATGTCGTAAAAGATATCCATGGTTAGATGTTCTAGGCTCAGAGGTTTGTTAAGAGGCATTCTACGTGGTTACTAAAGAAGGTAGTCAGGCTGGCATAAAGGAAAAAGATTCATGTGTGGCGGTGCTTATGCGGCTGAGTCGGGTGGTCACGTCAGGCAGCAACATGGCCGATGTTTCAGGCCATCCTCGGATTCGTTACCTGAACCTTATTCTGACAGACACAAGGGAGCGCTTACGATACTGGCCTTCGAGGGGAAAGTCTTAGACCTGGGTTTATCTTCTTCTCCACTCACTCTTGACATAATTTTACACTCTATCCTCAGCTGATAGCAGATAAAGATGCTAGACAGAGCCCTGAAAATAAGAGTTGTCTCTGGATAACCATAATACCCCATCCTCACTGAGTACTGAGCCTGTGATGGCCCGCATGGTCGAGTATGAGCATCCCATATCATGATTGGTAGCAACCCCGCTAGTCAGACCACCTACCCCCTCATCATGCACGCAATGTGCACTTTCATCACACAATTGCGAGGTACTCCGCTCGTGCCACGTTTTCCCGGATCGATGAATCAGACTCAAAGCGAGATGGACATGAACTTTAAGGATCAAATTGTTCTATTTGAGTTAAAGTTAGGACTTGAAATTTAGTTGCAAAGTATATCTTGAGGGAGTTGAATAATTATGCTCCCAGGGCCCAATCTCGTGCAGCATTGAGCGATTATCTGTAAGCCACTCACCCATGCCACACCTGTCTTACTCAGGCAAGCACTGCGGCTGGAACATGGGGTTTGAAACTCCTAGTGACACTTGGCGTGATGATGTGCGTGCAGAGTAAGCAACAGTGTCGTAACGATGAAAACCACTTAACAGGCCTATTCGTTCTTCCATCATACATAATCCAATCCAGGTTGTGATCAACAACTCATACTACCGAGTCTAAATCAGTGAATTCACAGCAAAATGGCTAGCCGCCACGTCTTCACCCAACGACTCAGGTCGGGCGTCATATTTTCAGCCCCAGGCAACTTGATGGCCATGCCCGAGGGAGGCTGGGGTGACGATACACCCATTGCCCGACCGAAAAAGCCCAAGAGAAAAGTCCAAGGTCGTGGCCTCGATCACTTTTCTCACTGGGTAGCAAAGGTGACACTTGGTGACGAGCCAAGTGATAATGTCGACTCCTTCATGCCGGGTAACGATACCCGAGGCATTGGAAATGAATACAGACCTTACTCATTATCACCATATCCCGAGACCGAGGTAGAAATAGCGGCGAAAATACCTGAGGTGACGCTATGCCTACCGATGCTCAGTGTGTCTTTAACGGCGACTGTGGACGGTACAGTCACTCATACAGAGCTTTTACAGAAGTTTCATAATCCTTCGGACATTATCATCGACTCTGCCAAGCATGTTTTCCCTCTCTACGATGGAGCTGTTATCACGTCCTTCGAATGCACCATTGGTGATGAGCGTCGTGTCAGAGGCGTAGTCAAGCCCAAGGTGCAAGCACGAAAAGAGTTCGAAGAAGCAGTCCGCGATAAAGTGGCAGCCCCTGCTCTCTTGGAAGAGCATACACCTGAGATCTTTGAGACGTCTCTTGGAAACATTCCTTCCAACACGACCGTGGAGATCAAGATTACCTACGTCCAAGAGCTCAAGGTCGTCATGATGGAGACAGAAGCGACGGAGGGCATAGCTCTCACTATTCCCATGTCCATCGCTCCACGCTACAGCAAGGCACCGATTGAGTGGGAGCCAGCATCAAAGGTGCCAGAGGAAAGGCTTGATATATGGATCAAGGTTCTTGACAATGGCAAAGTCAATCACGAGGGATGTGATGAGGAGTCAGGACACCTCCTTCAATTTGAGGGATCTAAACCTGCCGAATACTCCAACTTGTTCGAAAGAGATGCACCAAGAACCTACTATGTCTGGCATCATGTATCTGAGCCTGCTGTTCTGAGAAAAAACTTTGTGTTTGTCATTCAGATGAACGAGGGCCATCAGATCAAGTCTCGAGCCATCGTCTGTCCCGCAGATGACAATGGTCTTGCTGCCATGATGGTAAACATCCGTCCCAACGATATTTTCCGGAACGCCATTATTCCCCAATCATTCACTGGCGAAATCCTGTTCCTTCTTGATCAATCTGCATCTATGGGATGGACAAACGGTTCACCAGATTATGGCAGACGGAATACCGGACCACGAAAGATCGATGTCATGCGCGAAGCAATGCTTCTAGCTCTCTCTGGCATACCATCTACATGCGTCTTCAATGTCATCTCCTGGGGCTCTGCAACAATGGGTCTATGGGAGACTTCGCGGCCTCATACTAAGGAGAACATTAGAGAAGCCAAGAGTTACGTGTCTCAGGTGGAAGCTGACATGGGAGGAACAGATCTCCTTAGGGCGTTGGAGTCCACCTTGAAGCGGCGAGTGCAGGATAGAGGATCAACGCAGATCATCATTCTCACAGATGGTGAACTAGAGCCGGAAGACTCTATACAGTTCATCTGGAAGAAACGTCAGCTGTTCGGAGACAGCATTCGGTTCTTTGCCCTAGGTATCGGCGACGAAGTGTCTCATCGTCTCGTCGAGAGTATCGCGGAATGTGGTGGTGGCTACAGTGATGTAGTTCATACCACGCAGACACCACGATGGCATGATCGATTGAATCGTCTTCTGAAGTCGGCTCTGGAGCCAAACAGCTGGAGGTGCGACATCGATCTCGGTGGCAGTTTTGGAAGGAAGAATTTGGTCGACTACAACATTGGCCAGGATAATACTTCAGGCGGCGACAAGACTCCATACATTCAGGCCCCTTTCCCGATCTCATCACTCCATCCATTCAGCTTCGCCTCAATCTCTTTCTTGATCGATCTTCGTCACGGCGGACAACTTCCCAAGACTGTTACCATAAACACAACAACAGCCGGTGCGAAGAAGAAAACCTATGAACTACCCATCGAGCAAGCCCCAGGCAATGATGGAACAATCCATCGCTTGGCCGCTAAGTCAATTCTACTAAATCTACAGGATGAGATCAAGCGGGGAACAGGAGAGACTCAGATTGCCAAAACAAATGCAGAGTATATTGGCACGACATACTCCATCACCAGCAAGTGGACGAGCTTCGTAGCGGTCTCGGAAAATCAGCCTGCCCAAACTGTCGAGGAGCAGAAGATGAATCATTACAAGGCACTATTCGATGAGATAGACATCGATGAGCTCCTCAACAACGTCAGCGGTGACGAGACTTCATCTTACGGTTCTACCGCCGGCTCCTCCAGCAATATAGCCTACGGTGCCAGTCAAAGCCCCCGAATGAAAAGTACGGTCGGACCACCAATGTCTCACTATCATATGATGCCGGAAATGTCGATCCTCGACTATGCGAGGAGTATCCCACCAGCTGGTACCAGCCCAGTACCAGCTCCTATGCATAAGCCGTATCCACCAGCACGATCACCAGCTATAGTGAGCCCACGACCTTTTTCCATGCTTGGTAGTCGAGACGGACTTTCTGATCTTAGGCAATGCTCTTTAGATGAGGATGATGGTGGGCCCGAAGCTCTACGCCCCGCAGGTTCTCCAGACTCTCAGGACTTGAGCGACCCAGTGCAGATAAAAGTACAAGCAGCTGGTGCTATTGTTGGACATCGGAGTTTGAAGGCCCGTACGCATAGCCCATCTGGGTTCAGACCTTGGGAAGACCAGGACACTAGTGGTGAGCTAGCTCAGGCGGCGAGTGAGGTTCGCTTACCCACAAGAGAGCGCGTTCCTGAAGACAGTCGCTCAGGAATTATTGGCCACGACTTTTCTCGTTATACTAGGGACTCTGCTTGGAAAAAACAAGAAAGCTTGTTGCGTGCGCCAGCGGAAATTCCAGACCGCAGCCAGCCCGGCATGCCACCACACATGGCACAATTCACTCAGGGTCGCGAAGTTGCCGCTGCCGCAGCTAGGCCATCTAGTGATGAGTCGTACGCTCAAGGGTCTTCCAAGCCACGGGGTTCTGCGTCAGCGTACCCCGTGTCTAGTGCAGATGAAGACAGCCAGCCTACAAGGCCCGGTCCCTACGTCCCGCCTGCACCCCCAATACCCTCCGGAAAGTTTCCAAGCCCCAGGTTTACCAGTATTTTCGCTTCTGAGAGACTCAGAGGATGGGTCCGCCGACGCAGGAAAAATGCGCAAGCGGATGCTGATGATGAGCCCGTGGACTCACCTAGCGCGAATCGTGGATTCGCCATACCTGCAGGCATTATCAAGCAAGGAGAGCAACATGAATCTGATGATGACGGTACTAGAAAAAGGATGGAAGTATCTGAACAAATAGAACTGGTGCAGCGCCCTGCGGCGCTAGTGGGTGGTTTTCATGATGTTGGCCCACGGGATGAAGTGTCAGAATTACCATCATCAACGCCAAAAGGTCTTCCAATTGAGGCATGTGGCGATGGACCATACAATTCTGAAGCTGGCACGGAACGGGTTGCCAATAGGTCATCCCGCGCTAGAGGTTTGTCCCCAGGCGGCTCAACAGCGAGACTTCAGCCTCCTTTTGGTACGTCGCAATATACAATTCCTGGCGACGCACCTTCATCTCAGACTTTAACACAACTTAATGACTATGGCTGGGAACCGCAATTCGCACACGAGACTGTACCTGGCGGTCCAAAATTCCCGACTTACAAAGCTATGCCTATCCCCAATACTAGAGCTCGGGATTTCTTTGGCCCCATAGGCCGTTCTGCGAAACAACGACGTGGTGCCTCGGGATCAGATTATGATTCGGACGATAGTTCAATGAGTCGGGGCATTTCAGAGCCGTCCTCGTCTCAGTCGAATGTCTTTGGCCCCCTAGACTGGCAATTCGCGATGGAGTGTCAAGACGGTCAGGGTCTCTTCGATCTAGGTGAGAAAAGGCCATCTCTGCACTTGCACTTTTGCCCAGAAACCGTGGCCAAGTTCTGTCCTAAGATTTTTGAGCTTCTGTCTAATTCCCCGACTCCGGAAGAAGAGAGGGATGATGTATCTGCCAGGATACTTGACACGTTGATGATGGTCGAGTGTTACAAAACTCATCGGGCGCAGGAGGAAGATACCTGGGACCTGATGATGGAGAGGGCATGGGATGCAGTGATCTCAGCTCTGGGACTCGTGGATGAGGAAGAAACACTGGAAGAACTGGTGGGGCGATTGAGGAGAGCTATGATGCATGCGCATTATGTTGCTGCAACAGGAGTGAAGGAGTCGGAGAAGGATGACAGTTCTATGGAGACGATGACATGTCCAGCTTGCGATATGGTATGGTTGACAACCAGAAAGTTCTTTTGTCCTTTTGATCACGAGTCAGACGACGCTGATGAATTTGCGAGCTGGGATGACTTCTGGAAAGATCAGGTGGACCAGGGGCACGCCGTTTGTCCTCGGGAGGTCATGGGCTAGCAGCGATAAAAGCAGTAGGGGTATATATATATCCGAGTCTCTATATACTCTTCTCGTGTCATTTCTTGATCACTTTCAAATCATCTTCTTGAGGCTTGTGTGTTGCCCTTTGGCTTGGATGTCCAGATCTGGTACTTTGTTGAAGATATGGGTACCCTACACCCGTATCCTCGGATACGAGAGTTAGATCCTCGCAGTTCATGCTACTTGTTGATAAGAAGATTGGTTAATTATCAGAGGTTCATGCAAATCTTACTACTGTCGCGCTGTGAATTTATTGACATTATGCGTCTAGTCAAAGCGACCGTAGCGTCGTCTCAGCCACAAAAAGTTTCGTAGCCATTCACAGTTGCGACGTGGGAACATCCCCTGATGATAGATGTCAGCAAGAAGATAAAGAAATAACTTCCGAAGATCCCGTAGCTGCCAAATCTAGAAAACATGCCGATTAACCAGTGAATACTACCTATCAAACCTATAATAAATGACTACGACAGCAAATCCACGGAAAACACTTGGACGGCATTGAGAATCGACGCCCGCTCGGGCCGTCCGAATCTCCACTTTTCCAACTGCCGATCCCTTGCGGAGAAATCCACAGGAAATGATCTGCATCAAGGTACTAGGGCACGCTACGTCAATTGCCGTGTCTTTTCTCCGTAGTGTTTCCTACAAGTTACACCTATCTTTCCACATTCTAAATCTGTGCAAACACGACAGGTATCGAGTCCGAGACCGAGTCTGCAGAGGTTGAGTGTTTGATAGAACGCGTCGATAGTTCAGTGTCGTACACTATCAAAGACATCATGGATCCCGACAAGACCAGCACCGATGGCACAGACAACATGAGGGGTTCAACAGGTTCGCAACCTCTCCTCTCGACACCCGACATGGACCGAAGAATAAGACGCGCCGTAAGTCCCCAACGCCCTCATCATCACATCAATAACTCACAGACATCCTCAGTTTGACCGTCGCGTCATGCCCGTCGTCTGCTGTCTCTACGTCCTATCGTACCTCGACCGCGGTAACATCGGCAACGCCAAGACCGCCGGTGCACAAGAAGCTCTCAGCCTAAGCTCCGATGATTGGGCGTGGGTTCTCAATTCGTTCTATATCGCGTATATCCTGTTTGAGTGGACGACTATGCTTTGGAAGATATTGCCTGCTCATATTTATGTGTCTATTCTCTGTGTTTGGTCAGTCTTGCTAGCATATTGGAGATGATTTGTTGCTGACGGAGATGTAGCTGGGGCACGGCTGCTATGTGTTCTGGGGCAGTTCACAACATGACTCAACTGATAGTCACGCGCATCTTTCTGGGCATTTTCGAAGCCACCTTTGGCGCTGGTGCTCCATTCTTCTTGTCGTGTCTTTATAAAAGAAGAGAGCTAGGCCTCCGAATGTCCATCTTGCTTGGCATGTCGCCTCTTGCAAACACCTTCGCGTCAAGCTTAGCATACGGCATCACCCATATCAAAGGATCCTTAGCCCCATGGAGATTACTCTTCATCATCGGTAAGATCACCCTCATGACGAATAACAGCACTGACCGTGTATAGAGGGCGCACCTACTATCGCCTTCGCTCCCATCGTCTACTTCTTCCTCATAGACTCCCCCGCAACCGCCAAGTTTCTCACCGAAGAAGAACGACATTTCGCCGTCCAGCGTGTCCAAGGTCCCGATGGCGCCAAGAAGAAGGTCAACTGGAGACAAATCATCGCCGGAATACTCGACTACAAGAATTACGTCCACGCTGTCATGCACTTCTGCTGCAACTTTTCTTTTGCGGCTTTATCTAACTTCCTTCCTACGATCGTTAACGCTATGGGTTACAGTTCTATCAATGCACAGGGACTCACAGCGCCGGCTTATTTCACGGCGTTCCTGCTCTGTATGGGCGCGGCGTTCTTCTCGGATCGATGGGGGAATCGTGGGTTTGTTGTGGCTGGCTTTGCTGCCATTGCCACCGTCGGGTATGGCCTTCTTGCTGGGATCCAAGATATTCATCGTCCGGGACCCAGATACGCTGGAGTATGGCTCGCTGCTTGCGGTATTTTCCCAGCGTTATGTATAAATATTACGTGGTTGCTCAATAATCAGGGACGCGATTCGAAGAAGGGAGCAGGTCTTGCTATCACGCTGATCATTGGACAATGCTCGTCTCTCCTCAGCAGCTACATGTTTCCAAAGGAAGATTCGTAAGTTACATATGTCTTTCTTACATACCATACAGCTAACATCGAGGCGGACCATTCTTTGTCAAGGGCTGTGCAATCGGCTGTGGAATGAGCGGCGCTATTGTGATTCTGGCTTTGTTCATGCATTTCGCCCTTGAGAGAGAAAACAAGCGCAACGAAAAGCTTTATGGACCTTTGGACAACGATGCTGAGGTGGACGCTGCAGATGACGGGGAGCAAATCAACAACTTCCGGTACCTGACCTGATTAGATATCCTCACCAATTAGATGTCGCCTTTCAACCTACACACCATGTCAGCATTAGGCTGCTAGGCAAATCAGAAGGCGGACCAGTGCCAGTCAACCCCAAGCATAGCCCGAAAGCTGCCTCAATTTACAAAACAATATTCTCGTTGACCATTTGAACATTTAAACGTAATCAATCCTTGAACGTCGTTGTCAGCTAAGCTGAATCCTTACCTTCGCCTACCTAGCCGAGATTCCTCACAATGGCGACCAACAGTGCGACAAAGGCGGGGTCGTCCCGTCGCCCAGCACCAGGGCTTGATATCTTCAAAACCCCAGAGAACCCGACTTTCTATTCCGCGAACCTGTACCAGAGTCTCGATAAAAACAACCAGGAAATTCGACTTATCGAACTTTCGACGCAAACCGGCGATGACGGTATACTTGAGTGCAAGCTACTGCCTGCGACGCTGTTAACCGACGCCCGAAAACAGTATCTGGCTTTGTCCTATTGCGCAGGAGACCCGACAGACACAAAGGAAATCCTGGTGAACGGAGTCAGTTGCAATATCTTTGCGAACTTGCATCATGCACTGACACTCGCCCGTGGTTATTGGATTCGATCGTCCGAACAAGGACCACTTCGACTCTGGGTCGATCAACTATGCATCAATCAGCACGATCTAAGTGAGAGGTCGCACCAAGTTGGCTTCATGAGGGAGATTTACCAGTCCGCGGAACGTACACTGGCTTGCT
This sequence comes from Fusarium sp. HKF-74, assembly GCA_021223625.1. Lineage (NCBI taxonomy): Eukaryota > Fungi > Ascomycota > Sordariomycetes > Hypocreales > Nectriaceae > Fusarium > Fusarium sp. HKF-74. Next base: position 10,599 of record JAJFAS010000052.1, read on the forward strand.
TATCGACACCAACAACTAGTGGCGAGGGACTGAAATGGTTCAACGACCTGTGTGATGCTGTCACTTTTCAACAAGATGATGGGTCATTGCAAGGCAACAGAGAAGGCGGATTAGGTCCTAAAGAGGGGGCTGAATTACAAGGCGTAATCCCCCGAAGTGCCAGAACGGCCAAAACCTCTAGATCTCACCGTTATGGAGGTAATACAGACCAACAGCTTCGCATAGAACACTATCTCTTGGACCGCATCGGCATCGACAAGTTTGTGAACGGGTGGATTGCATTCTACGACCTGCTCAGTAGTCCCTGGTGGAATCGAGCCTGGATTTGCCAGGAATTCATAGTATCTGGACGGGTCAGCTTTATGTTCGGACACTATTCCGCCTCATGGGAGCGATGCTGGAAGGTCCTGCAAGACTTTTGCGAAATACATAGGCGGGTTTCGGTGAACCGGGATCGTTTTCTCTTCAGAATCGGGCTTCCGATAGATGGTCCCGAGGCTCGCCAACTTGGTCACGTTCACGACATTGTTCAGAAAAGAGACCTCCATCGCCAAGTCAAACATGTGCGAAACGCACTGAGGATGAAGATCCGCTGGAGGGGCAGCATGGACATCAAGACTTTGTTATCACACTCTCGATCTTGTAGATCTTCCGATGATCGTGATCGAGTATATGCTATGCTCGGCTTGGCTTCGCCAGGATACCACATCCTTCCTGACTATTCAAATGACTTGAGTGCAAGCGAGGTCATGATAATGACTACCCGAGCAATAATCGAAAAGGAAGACAGTCTAGGTATCCTAGCACAAGCTACCAGATTAGTTCAACGTAAAAATCTCGACGTCCCTTCCTGGGTGGCCGATTGGAGCAGTACCAACACCGCGGATAGGGATTTTGGGGAGAACCGTAGTTACAGCCTCGTGATCCAAGAATCTCCACAGTGTGCTTTCGAAACCATTACAGACCCAAACGGCCAGACCCAAGCGTACGCCCTAAGAGTTTATGGAACATTCATTACAAGAATCAAGGTGGGCATGAAAAGATGGCCATATGCGGATTTTGACAGCGCCGAAGGATGGATTGGCGAGGCTCTTATCTCCATTGCGGGTGGAGATGAATTATGGATCTTACAGGGGCTAAGAGCACCCATTGTCCTGCGACCATATCGTGATGGGTACCGGGTTGTTAGCTGTGCCTATATCAAGAAGCGGCGGCCTAAAGATGATGCTGGGACACCGCTGGGTATTCCTGAAGAGGTAGTAAGGTCGAATAGGAGAGGCATAATATTGTACTAGCGCACGCATACCAATCTTTAGGTAGTTCATATTTGTGCGGGAAATGCAATATGGACTTTTCGTTCGAAAGAGTGTCATGGTGCTCTAATTAGATCCTCGTCTAGCAAGAGAGACAGAGAACTATGCTCAATGAGCAAGACAGCTACCGTAGTTAGCGGTCTGGTGCTCCCATGATGCCTTGGTCTTGAGACCGCTACCTTCGATACGTATCATGATCCGGGCCTAAAAACGCAATACCCAAACATCGCCAAGTCTTTGATTATCCTCCCCAAGCCCCCCATGTACAACCACCGCATCCTTTGCAGCTTCATCCCGCACAACATCAGCGTCAAACCATCCCCTAGCAACAGGTCCATCATCGCCAATCTCCACTCTCTGCCAGGTCCTCCCCTCGATATCAAAAGCCCAGACGTCAGACAGCATTTTCCCAGCACCAGCATGACCTAGAGCGCTTGGATCTCTCTCGCCAAACATAGTCACCAAAAATGTCTTGCCCTGCACTGAGATCGCGAGTAGTGTTGCGACACTCCTCGCTTCGGGGCCTTCAACGCCATCTGGCTTGTAAGTAACAGTAGACCATGAAGCAGTCTTGATATCATAGATGTCCAGCGCACCGCCCTGTTCCGTCTTGCCATCGAAGCCGTTCATGCGATATATCCTCCCGTCGTGGTATGCGATGGAGGAGCCACCGCGCGCAGGGCCAGGTGCAGCAGGAAGTTCAGTCCACGTCCGTTTGGTCACATCAAAAACCCAAAGGTCGTTCAGCCGGTTCTGCTCAGGGCATCCAGAGTGGAGGTAAAGCTGGTCAACGCCATTTGAAGTGATGCAATGGTAGCTTCGGCCATCCGGGAATGGCGCAGAAGGATCTGTGGGCTCAATAGAGTCCCATGTATTTTCGACTGTGTTGTAACGCCATATAGCGCCTTTTTCTTCAATGGGCTTCATCTCGAGACCACCGCGACCGGAAAAGAGGAAGATGTTGCTTCCAATGGTGGTGCTTGGGCTGCCAACTCGAGGTGAGGGTGCTTTGGCGGGAGCCGTTAGAGTTTGGACGCCGTGATCTGTGAACATTAGAAAGGGTTGAATAGTAGTTGACTGTCAGCATACCCAGTGCATCGAGGCTGACTACATCGACTCTGTTGTCGACTGGTTCACGTGGTAGCAACTCGCCGCCAAAGATGTAGATCTTCTGATCTACCGTAGAGACAGCCTGAGAGGAACGGTAAAGACGCTTGCTGGAGGTGATGCGAGACCAGGTGGCCTTTGGTAGCTTGATAGAAGTCATTCTGAGTGTTGAAGTGCAAAACGATAGATGGTTGACGTTGTGAAAATGCGGCTGAGTGACAGGAGATAAGGGCTCTACTTATACACCTTCTAGCACCTTGTTGGGTTCTACATATCAAGCCTTTCGGACATAGTCCACCTGTTTCCAGGTTTCCTATAATTACTGCGTCTACTTCATCATGATGGTGCCATGCACGAGAATACAAGTCGTAACCCCACAGCGGGCATGCGGACTCCGCGCCCCCCATCAAAATAACCGACTCACCAATCAGCGGAACTAGCATACGGCGCTTGTGATATTCAGGTTAGCTCAACCCCTTAGACCAAGGCCCTCAAAACCACCACGGAGTCCGCTCTTCCGCTGGAAATCACCAATCATTCAATCAACAATGCCTCCAAGACTACGAGCCTGTGACGGCTGCTCCAAAAGAAAGGTAACGCACCCCACGCAAGTATCCCTGGACTAACGAAAATAAACTAGATCCAATGCGTCAGACCAGATCCCGACGGGCGGTGTGAACGCTGCTCGAAGCTTCATCTCGAGTGCGTGACGACCAGTACACCACATGTGAAGTAAGTCCCTTTGAGACCACGTACGAGATGTGATGCGGCTGACATAACATAGAGTCACCGTTGGAAAGCAAGTCGCGAGACTGGAGAGCCGAGTCGCTGAGCTTGAAGCATCTCTTGTACAGATGCGCTCCGAGATTAGCGCAACTCGGGCTGCCGGTTCACTTTCAACGTTGCGAGGTAATTCTGAGGATACCACGGGTTGTATCTCGCCATACCTCCAGCAAAAACCCGCAAACGGTGTGCCGGTATCGATCTGGACATGTCTCGGACAGCACTGGTACTTCAAAGGCATACCCATCAATTCCCCCCAAGGTCTAGAGTGGATATCCTCCAAGATCGGTGAAAACGTCTCCCTAGATGGGTTCCGTCTCTTTGGATCGCAGAAACACTACTTTAGTAGCTCATCACCTCCCTTCACCTTTCCAGAACGACAGGTGATAGAAGCATTCTTAAATTCGTACTTCACCTCGCCCTGGCGACTCTTATACCCCATCATTGACGTCGCACTTGTTGAAGAGACGTTGGCGGCAGCTTATACCGAGTCACAGTCAGCACAGGTGTGTTTTTTGGCGTTCATGGCTCTGTGCTCACGGTTGAAGGGTTCTCTGCTACAGCTTGACGATAGTGATGTCTATATACGTGCGTCGCATAGCTATCTGCCACAATTACTTAGCCAGAGTACCCTGGAAAGCCTTCAAACAATCATCATGCTTGTAAGTCATCCTTTTTACAAGTGGCATATACTCTGCGCTGACACGTTCAGCAAATCTGTCATCTTCTCTCAGGCCAGTGGGGTGCCGCTGCTGAACTTCATCCCTACGCCTGCCGTGCTATATACGATCTGAAAGGCCACATCGCACATCCACCTGGGCCAGATGCCGGAGTTGATCGTCAGCAAAGACATATCCGGAACCTCTTCTGGGTGTGCTACATTCTCGACAAGGATATAGCCCTAAGATACGGAAGACCACCTTGTCTGACGAGGGACTATTGTGACCTGACGCTGCCGGATGATTGGGCAAGGGTATATCAGGACCCAGCTGGCACTGCTCAAGGGGGGATGTTACATCAAGACGATTCTATTTGCTTCTCGCAGGACCTTTGCCTGTCGCAGATCAAAGAAAAGATCTGTCTTTTTCTCTGCTCGCTGGATAATTCGAAACTATCAGATGGAGCGATTCTTGGTCAGGTTCGCCAGCTGGACGTTGATCTCGAGACATGGCGCTCAAGTATCCCGAAGGATTATAGGCCGAAGTGGTCTCTGAGTTCGGAGCACCCTCTCCTGCACCCAGATATGTCTTTTGTTCAAAGAATAAGGTGTATTCATCTGCAGCTGGAGTACAAGCACCTAATGACGATGATTCATACCGCCGTCCGGAGATGCGGTGCAGTATACGCCGTGGACGACAAACTCCCTGAGGACCTTCATAATGTTTATCATTCAAGTAGTGATATCTCTCTTGAGGCGAGTCGCACAACTCTCCAGATCTTCAAATCACACATAGATATCCTCCAAGAAGACATGTTTGGGTAAGTCGAAAAGGGCTCTTCACTCATTCTATTCTAATAATAATAGCCACATCGCGATCTATCCACCGATAGCGGCCATGGCGCTCTTTATGAACCTCCTTCTTCACCCTTCTGATCCGCGGGCCCGAAACGACCTTGATCTCTTGGCGGGTTGCGCAACACTATTCCAGGATATGCCGATGCGAGACTTGACGAATGATGATATGGACAGCATTCAAGAGCTGAACAGGTTCATTTCCGAGCTGGTCCGTCTTGGGAACAGTGCGATATGGAAGGCAAAGAGAGAATGGAGAAGCACAACCGGGGTATCCTCATGATCCGGCATTGAGACAAGTATATAATTTTTGACTTGGACCGGGCCGTATATCCGATGAGACGATCCATCGCATCTGATTGGTCGGACCGGAGCCCAAAGAAGTAACATCTATCCGGTCTGGAATTGTATCTTGCGCGCCCTCTTCTTACCAACAAAATTTTGCAATTTGCTGTCCACGCCTTTCAGTTGACGTTTTTCATCTTCATATTTGGATACTACACGAGCCGGGCCAAGAACCCGGTCCCGCTTATGATAAGCACCGTTTGTTCTGAACAAGGCGCTTCCCCGCAATCATGACTAGCAGAGGGTATTTAGAGGGCGCACGCCAATGATAGACGAAGGATAACCAAGATATAAAAGACCACAAGCCAACTGAGAATTCAACGCCCACAAGAAACATCATCAAACTCAATCTATCGAGACAATTAGATCATGTCTTCAACCACCACCATCCAAGCCCAAAGCGGCACCCTCACCATCTCCCCCAACTCCAAACCCACCCACGGCCATGAACTCAAGGACAAAACCCCCCTCCAAGCAATGTCCCACGGCGACGTCGTCCTCCGCGGCATCCCGAAGCACCCAAACTTCGCATCTCAGCGCCAATGGCAGCTCGAGCACATGGCCGCCGCCTTTCGCCACTGGCACCGCGAAGGCTACGTCGAAGGCATCAGCGGTCACATTTCCGTGCGCGACCCCGAATTCACCGATGCTTTCTGGACGAACCCCCTAGGCCGACACTTTGGTCTTTTGAAAGTTAGCGATATGATCCTTGTTAATCTTAAGGGGGAGGTCATTGGGGGGAATCGTACACGACCACCTAACTCGGCGGGGTTTTTGATCCATGCTTCTATTCACAAGGCTCGGAGCGATGTTCACGCTATTTGTCACTGCCATAGCATTCATGGTAAAGCTTGGTCTGTGTTTGGAAAGCGTCTTGAGATGCTGACGCAAGATGTATGTAAATTCCGAGGAGACGCGCATAGCGTTTATGACAGTTACGGCGGTGTCGTACTGGGCAGTGAAGAGGGAGACCGCATCGCAGCAGCAATGGGGCCCAAAGGAAAAGGCTGCATCTTGCGAAACCACGGTATTCTAACCGTTGGGCAGACAGTGGACGAGGCAGCGTGGCTGTATACGTCTATGGAGAGGAGCTGTCGTGTGCAGCTACTTGCTGAGGCTGCGGCGGCGAATGGCTTGCCCAAGGTGCTGATTGACGATGAGGAGGCCAATTTCAACTTTGATGTTGAGAGTGATCCCGAGATTTGTTACTGCGAGTTTCAGGCTTATTACGATTTGGAGGATGAGCTGTCCGACGGGGCTTTTAAAAAGTAGGAGAACGGAATGCAGATCTACTATATTTCTTGTCCAGTGTTGATCTCTTCTTAATAAAGCCCTGCTAATGCTTTCCACTTCGATAATGATGCATCGTGACATGAGGCCTGCACCCATGTTACGATACAGCCCGATGAGGTCACCTCGATGCTCTTGTGCCTCGGAGGTGTAGCTTATCAAAATGGGTGAATAGACAGGTGTGCTCAGCTCTTCGTATGCCACGCGTTAAATGCCCTACTGTAAGAATGCGTTAATATATACGAACGAGATAGCTCGAAGCTAGGATAATACTCGCCAGTCAAGGGACAGACTTCTAGCTAACGCGGCATCATCCTATAAGCAGAAAGACTTCTGCTTACTCTGACGCACCGGCTTGCGATAATTGGGATACTGTCCATAGGTTTTAGCGCCCCCGCCCGAGGAACCAGTGTTGCGCACAAGGTAGATCCTAGGCTTGCGCTGATTCCCGGCCTGACCATTCTTTTTGTTCTCAGGGTTGTTATGTGTGCCTGGTGCGTGGTACGTCCCGGAGTGTTGCCCGTATGTTCCCTTTTTTTTTGACGGGAGCCTTGTACCCCGTGGTCTGGTTCGACTATGCTTGTGGAACGACGACCGCCGCACAGGGTGAAGCACATGATGAAAGTCTAAGAGGGGATTGATTAGTTCCTTATTGAATGTTTGCGAGAAGACGATGGTTGAATTGAGATTGAGGCTGAAAGCTGGTTAGTTTGAGAGGTTGGCTTCTATCCTGAGGAGGGGGTGATGGTTGCAAGGTTGATGTAAAGAAGAAAAGACTTTTATGTGCTTTTCAACACTGGATACCCTTATATAGCTTTCTATCTAAATGATTCCTGACTTTAGAATATGAGCATGTGCAAAGTAAATTCTTGTTGCAATATAACCTGATACCTCTGGCTGATCACGATCTTGAATATTATAAATAACTTTTAAAATTTTGCTGCGTCTGCCTAATCAACAACACTATCTGTACACTTAAGCTTCCGAGTTATTGAACTCTAAAGCGAAGATGTACCTTGGCACCAACGACAGACTGTCAACTTACGAGTTTACGTTCTAAGTTCTTTCAGAGCATTAACCTTATCACTGTTAAAGCACATGTCTCAATAGTAAACCGAGTCTAAGCTGCAAAGATGCTTTCGGATTTTAGATCTCAGACATGTTTTATTTATAAGATTCACCAGTCTGGGTCACAGCCCTGAGGTCAAATGTGTTTGCCAAATAAACTTTGCACAATTTCAGGATTCTTTGCTTCGTGTTTTGTGGAAAGCTTTCCATTAAGAGTTGAATTTGTGGAATGCTGCTCTAGGTCCTCTATGTTGAAGACTGGGGAGTGTTTTCCGTCCCAGGCCTTTTCATGATACCTAAATAGCAACTCCCTGTGATAAATGCCTCTTAATCTTCCCATTCCTCCCTTCTGTAAGCGCCGCAAATGAGTGAAATGGGGAGCATATCCACTTTTCACTGTCGGGGCGAATGATCTTGTAATCATACCCGTACTCGAAAAATCAGAAAGGAAGCGGTTGTCTAAACTGTAAGGCTGACCGTGTCAAGACAAGAACAGCAAAAGTTCGTAGTGCCAGCTCGAAGGCTGGGGATCAATCAGAGCTACCATCGACTTGATTTAAAACCAGAGGTCTTGGGTGCACTGCTCATGGATGTAGAGAACCCACGACACGCAGATCGAGAGGAGCGTGAGCTAGCACCATGGTCCATAGCCCGAGTTCCGAGGCTCGGACTGGGCCCAGATCGAAATGGTCCATCGAGAGGCTTGCTCTGGAGCGTGGATGTTGAACGGCGGCCGCCACAGCACATGATGGATAGTGAGTGAGTGTAATAGGGGGCTGGTGTATGTGGAGGTTATCAGACTGATAGAGGGAGGGTGAGAGTAAATTTTGTAGTTTCGGAGTTGGATAAGGTGATGAGAATAAGGAGGCAGGTTGGTTTTGGAAGGGAAATGATTTTCGGATGAGGTGAACGAGAGGGAGGGACTTTAGCAATGAGTTATCAAGACGGCTTGTTATACCCCAGCAGCTGCCAATAAAGTTACTGAGTGAATTATCATAAAAGTATTCAATTCCGCTTTTATTCAGGAGGCTTATATTTGTTAAGGCTATATATGTATTACCTTTTCAAAAGCTAAAGTTGAATGGGATCTTTTAGTGTGTTGGCTTGATATGTCTGGCTGAGACGTCATAAGCTTTCAGTATCTAGAAATGTTATTTGCAGTTGAGACCTGTGGCTGAGAGCTTATTCCGGCAGAGAGAATCTAGTGTCAATTAGTAAACGGGAGGGAGGGCATATTTATGTGCCTCGCCAAATTCAGACTTGTATTTGCTACAGCTGTCTGTCTTCAATTGCCCATCATGTTGTGACTGTGAGTCTCGTGCAATTGATCAAGCTGCCTTTGGCGAAACCCTAACTACCCATGACATCACCTTCCACACAACAAAGGAGATCCCTCTATGATCACCTTCAGCTTGAGTTCCAAGGTGAAGACGTGTTCAGTCACGTATTGATCTAATGCCCATCTCTGACAACTACATTTTCTCACCTGTATCTGGATCCTGCGAGGAGGAAACTCCATCTTTGAGCTTCGTCAGTGGGGCGGATGCAGGGAAGAGCACATTGTGTGTGAGCAACTCAAATGCTTGATACATACGTCAAGCAGCATATCAGACTTCGACGTAACAGCCTAATACAAACCTAGAGCTTATCAACTAATTAAGAATCACACACATATACGTAGCAGGGGTATTGAGCACTCGCTTCATAACTCTACAAAATGCGTAGCGAGCTGACTCGTCATCTGAGAGCGTCAAGTTAGCACTTCCGAAATAGATTCACCTGGATCATCATGTCGTTTTCGGCCTATCACTTATCTAATCGTCAGCGAATAAACAAAGGCTGGGTAAAGGATGATTTCCAGATGCTTTAGGAGTATAGCTCAATTCAGCATCAATTTCAAACATTGTATTCTACATCTACTAACAAATCCACTCCAAAAGCATCCCAGATACCCCCTACTAGACCTGATAAAACGACGTATCAAGCCCAACATGCTCAGGGTTAACCTCGCTCAGATTTCTGCCGGACCAACCACAATCCCAGAACGTGACCAGCGCCCAAAGCTTAATGAAGCTGTGCACATACCCAAACACAACCTGACAAATAACAAGCGGAAAATCAGAAGGATACTGCAGAAAGTGCGGGATGATCTTGATGACCTTTGTCCAGAACATGAACCCCAAGAAAATCACCAATCCACCGGCATTGAAGTCTTCAGCGAGGACAAAGGTCGTGATGAATGCTGCATCCCAGAGTATAGCAAAGTTGAAAAGACCTGCCCAGTACACCATGAAGCAACTCCATGTATAACGAGAGATAAAATCCGGATCACGAAGCATGACTGGATTGCTGCGAAACGTCGTACGTGCCCAGCGAAGAAGCTGATCCTTGAACTTGGGCCACTCACCAAGCGTCGTCTCAATAGTCGCATCCTCTGTATCCTGAAACTTGACAAGCCACTTCTTCTTCATACCCTCTCTCGTCAAAAAGTTGTCATCATCAGGCCCCAGCCCTTTACCACCAAAAAGCCCAAAGCAGAACTTTTCATTGCAGAAGCGCTGGAGGAGGTCAGTTTCGCTGAGGAATTCAGTACGGTACACTGCTGTGCGGCCTGAGATGACGAATACTCCACCGTCGATGGCATTAGATGCACGGAGCTCCCAGTTATGACGCTGGAGGTAATTGCATGCGATAAAGTTGACAATGGAAAGCCATGTCCAGACTCCAGGTGTTGTGCGACGAACTCGCTTTTTGGTTGCTACCATACCGACACTCTGATCCTCAAACGGTGCAAGAACAGAGGGGATAAAGTTCCTTGGCCAGAAGACGTGATCGTCTGCGAAGATGGTAATAGGCGTAGTAACACTTGGCATAGCATGAGTGATCTGTCTTCTCTTACTCGGTTCAGGAAGCGCCGATACAGAAATCTCAATATGAGGCGCATCAATACTTAGTTTTCGCAGAACAGTCGTACACTCCTCTCTCAGAACAGTACCAACCGTAACAACAAGCATACAAGCAGGGTTATTCGCAAGGATACTCTCCACACATTCTCGAAAGTCAGGACTGTGAGGATCAATAGTTGGAAGAATAACGGTAACGTCATTCCTCGAAAACGAAGGATCCTGCTTTACCTCTGCAGGGCGATACATCCACGAACCAACAACATGTCCGAATAACCGGTGATACCGCAAAGTGAAGAGCGTGCAGAATACTTGTGTCCAGATATCATTTACGAGGAGCCAGATACAAAGTAGACTTGTGAGCAGTGGAACGATGAGTAAGATAGATGGAAGGATGCGAGAGGGAATGTGGCCTTTTGAAGGAAGGGCGGTTGGCCAAGGAAAGAGTGGCATGTTGATGGTGGTCTTTGATGGTGATCTGCTTACCGAGTGGACTGCTTTTGACGTAGAAGTTGGTAAAGTTGGCAGAAATCAACTGGTTTCCAAGGAATTAGAGTCGAGGATTTTATAAGGGCGTGATGAGTGCCGTGACACTGTTCTGCGTTGGTGGTGATTCATTGTGGTAGTTCATTGTGATGAACAATGTGCTTTATTTGTGAAGGAGAAGACAGTGAATCGTTTTGCGAAAGGTTATGAACAAAGCATACGAAACGTAAAAGAGAGGCAATAGTTCATCCCAAGTCTGATTGGGTATGGAACAAAGCACTTTGCACTGCTGCATTAGTTGGCAATTTGCAGCGTACTGCTCAATCCAAACATGTCATAGAGCAGACTGTACATCTCTCGGCAGTCAGCGGGCCTCTTCCACCGCAGCCGAAGGACAATCGATCTCTTGAAAGACATATCATTGACCAGCGGACACTATGACTCTTGGGCTTGAAGGTAGCGCGCATTCACGTTGAAATCAAGCAATTGCAGTATCATTCTAGTCAAACGGAATCTTCAGCAACTTCACCAATCAGGTCAAAGGTAAGGCTCAACCAACCCTCTTTATTCCATCTAACTGTAGACTTTATATCTAAAGGATGCCCAAGAAGCTCCTCTTTCCCTTCTTCTTCTCAGGAGGATAAACTACGATCCTATCCAAATCCGCACCCTTGACATCCTTCCCATTATCCAACCCCCCAACAGTAATAGTGTTCTTTCCCTTCTTCAGCGGCAGCAACAAAGGCGCTGATAGAATAATTCCCTTGTGGGTATCCTTCTGCCACAGAGTATGCACCTTGTCCTTATCACCGTTCACGACAACACTGCTGATTCGTCGAACCGCCCATGTTCCGTTGATGCGATCAGGTTGACCCATTGGCTGGTCACCAAAGCCCATGTCGTCAATATCTATATGATTGTTAGTAGGCAATTGGGGGAAATTGAGGGGAGGGGGGGTTACTTTGGTGGTAGAAGGATACCCATTGGTCAGCGCCTTGTCCTTCGACTGTGAATGTTGCGGTGCTATCGTTGCCGTAGATGCCAGTTGCGATGACGTGATCCGTTCCAAAGGTCTATTCACTGTCATTAACAGCCCTTTGCAAGCGCGATAACATTGACTTACAGCTTCTTGGAGGTGAGCGCCTCCAGCAAACTTGGCGTTCTTGGAGGGATAAGTCTTTCCCTTGATAGGTTTCCATTCACCAGTTTTACTACAAAGTCAGCATCATCTTGACAACTAATCTCAGTAAGACTTACACATTCAAATCATAAACATCATGCCAAACGACCTTGAGACTCTTGTTCTCCTCATCAATCTCAATAGGAAGCCAGACGTTGCGACTCTCCCAAATTGAGGGCAAATCCCACTTCAAAACGTCAGCTTTGACTTGCAAAAGAACAGTGCCTCATACCTGGTCAGCCATGTAAAGATACGTCGTCTTCTTAGTCCCCTTGATCCTCCACGAGAACCCACTCTGCGTACTAAACGTCCTCGTATAAGCCGGCGCAACGAAAAAAGGCTGCGACCATGGACCCTCAAGTTTATCAGCCCTCATAGCCACAACATCTAAACCAATTAGCTTCCCTTCCCTCATTCACCATCACCACATCAAGACTTACTGTTAGGTCGATATCCCGTCTTATGGCTCATAAAAGTCCAGTAGCTCTTCTCCGTCTGAATAATGGTCGGCGCCTCGAAATCATATTTATTAAACCGAAACGTAACCTTCTCCACATCCGTAAGATTCTTATTAAACTCGCTCACATATACATCGCGACCTTCGACTTTATCGCCGTTGGAGTAGAGAGCGTAGGATTTGCCGGTCTTGTAGTCGGTGAAGGCGCCAAAGTCTTGGGACCAATTTCCGAGGGGGGAGACGGCATGTTGGAATTTGTAGGGGCCGGCGATGTTGTCTGATGTTGCGAGGCCTTGAAGAAGAAGGCTGTAGTTACGGTCGTCGGCGTGCCACCACATCTGAGATAGTCAGCTTGGTAGTTTGAGAGGCAAGGGAGGGAAGCGTACGTGGTATTTTCCTGTTTCTTCGCTGTAGAGAACCTTGGGGCGCTGGATGATACTCTCAGGCGATACAAACTCGTGTCCCTCCTCAGGTTCTATGCCACGTCAGTAATGATCATAAGAGTTGACTGGGAGACAAACTCAGTGCCAAACCGTGAGACTCCCATGTAGCGAGGTCATCAGAGCTATAGACCGAAATACCACCGCCTTCTTCCTGCTTTTCAGTCTTGTGTTCACCAAACCAATAAAACTTGCCGCTCTCCCTATCAACACAAAGACCACCAGCGTGAGCGTTGAACAGATTTCCATCGGTATCGTACCATCGTGCACCAGGGACAATCCACTTTGCACTCGCCAGCGCAGCGAATGCGAGGACGGAAAAGAGCGTCATGTTGGCAATCAATTGACTTGTACAACCAATTCAACAGCTCTGTAGCCAATTGAGAAGCTCTGTAATCGAATGAAATGGTCTGTGTTTTATAGCTGACTCGGTACATCTCCGCCCGACGGCGCAGAAGTCCCCCAACGGCGTCATACCTCGTCTGAGCATCACGGCCGTTTATGCTTGTTTGTTTTGCGGGGGAGCCCCCCAATTTGCACGTCGATCCCCCGCTGGGGCGGTAGACGCTTCAATCATGGCGAGTCTTGGCGCTGGGATACGACCCGGGGTAATTGGGGACCACCAATCGGTAACTTTGCAAGAAAGAGCCTAAATTACGAGAGGAAGTGAATCGGGTGAGCTTTGTCCGTTGCATTGGATCTGGGGTATCTCAATTGAGGACGAGGTGTTGGCTGGTCGGTGAGGATGCTGTTGGTGAGATTAGTGCTGTAATTCAGTGATGCACTCGGGTTATTGTTTTCCCATGGCGATGATATCGGATGCTGACATGCATCGGGAAACCAATCTTACAATATCCATACGCCATAATGGCTAATGCGCCGGGACGTCCGAGTAAAGCTTGCGATTTCTGCAAAAAGCAAAAGGTCCATATCTCACTTTGAAGGAGCAAAAAGGGTGTTCGGGCCTGGCTAATTCCATTGTGTAGATACGCTGTTCGGGAGAGCGACCCAGCTGTAAGCGATGCGTCAGGTTAAAGAACACCTGCAAATACGACACCAACACCCAGTTCAAGAGACGTGTGACGAAAGCAATGTCTAAAACTGGACACTCGTATGCTATTCAGTCGAGAGATTTGGTCCCAGCTGCGCTGTCAGTTAATCTCAACGCCGAGTCTGTATCAAACCATCCTTTCTTCCAGGGCATCGCCCCATCTTTGGTCAATACCCTCGTTGAACTATACTTCGACAATGTCTATCAATCAACTCTTCTCTTACACAAGGCCACGTTCTTGCAATCGCTCGCAGCCCAGACCGTTAAGCCTCATATTTTGCTGAGCATTTGTGCCTGGGGCGCCAAGTAAGCCTCCATTCTCAATTCCCTACTGAACATAGCTGACGACCAAGTTTCTACCGTGATGAATCGGGGGACGCTACACTCAAAGACCAAGGCCACATGACCAAATGGGCTAAAGAAGCTGGGTGGCTGGTCTTCCAAGATGCAGAAGAGCTTAGTGATGATAATCTCGTCACGTTCTGCAATCTATCGCTATTCTGGCATAGTCAAGGATCATGGAGGATAAGCTATCTTCACAAAGGTACATCCCCCCAATTTGCACCTTCTCATTGCTGACTCTCTAGGTAACGCTTGTCAACTCCTCCATATAAATGGGTCAGGACCAAAGAACGGCTCCTCACTCGAAGGTGAATTATGGCGAAGACGTTTCTGGACATGTTATTTGTTTCACTGCTTCAGTTGCGAGAAGTTGTTTAGATTCGAGGCAATTGCTGATATTGAGAACTTGCCGCTACCTTGGCCTGAGGAAGACTTTGTAGCTGGGGCTTCAAGCTCAGCGGTCGCAACGATTGCGAATGGAGTATGCTCAGGAAGTATTTTTGCGGAGCTCATACGCGGCCTGAATCATTGGTATACATGACCCCATCGATCAAAGGTTTGCGCTAACGATGGCAGGTCTTCCGTCGTATCTGTCGTCAGATCTGAGGGCGATCTCAATGCACGCCTTCAAGAAATATTCAGGGTCGAGAACAATATCTCATCGTGGTGGAACAAGATTCCTCTGTCCTTCAAGCTCGATGCATCTCGTATCTCAAGCCTATCGCGGGAGGATTTACCCAAGATTATCCTCACCAACCTCGCCTATCACCAGTCCCTCTGTGCTCTGCACTCATCCATCGTTCCGCTCTTCTGTTGGTCAAAGGGCGACAAGACTTATTCGTCAGCCAGACAGTTATCTGCCCAAGTTGCGTTCGATCACGCTGGTGGGATCTCTAGTCTCATCATTGCGATATTAGATACCCGTTATCCGCTCAGTTCGATGCCGATATTTGTCGCATATGCAGCTTACTCTAGTTGTGCTATTCAGATCCCTTTTCTTTGGTGTTCTGAGCTATCAATTAGAGAGCGAGCTCAATCCAACATCGACGCCAATGTCAAGATGATACAGGGCATGTCGAGCTACTGGAAGCTGGCTTCATTATTGGTGAGTGTCATCGTTTTACCGAGACCACATCGCCGAGATTGACGGGGGACAGCAACTCTACGTGCGCTGCCTTTATGACGCTCATAAGCGTAATCCGCCTATAATCGCTGGCGAGCCAAAGTACATGGATATCTCGGCCCTTGTTGACTTTGACGTCGATGCGTCGCTTGCAAAATCGTCGATCTTGCAGTTTGCCGGCATGTTGCGATCTGATGAGGATGGATATGTCAAAGCTGGAGAGGAGACCTCAGATCCAACCGTCCCCAAAGGTTGCGACGCGTCGCCTGATCTTGAAGCTCCAGACCATGCACCGAATACGAACAATGCGAACACGATACTCCCACGAACTCCGACCCAATTCGGCTCAGGGCCCAATGAATGGCCCGCTCTGGACATCTTCAACTCCCTTATCGATGCTGATATGGCTGGTTTATTTCCCATCGACAACAATTTCGATCTATCGTTCTTGGATGCAGATCAAACCTCATGGGATTTGAATCTCGATCTAGAAATACCCTAGAGCTTCTACTTATCATATGACAAATCATCTTAGCGCAGACGATATCGTACTAGCGGTGACATTCTCCGAGTCGGTAAATTCCATGATTGGTCAATCAAGTATCGAGCTAGAGAGTGGGACCGGTAAATGCCTCGGCACGGAAAACACAAACTCCATAATGACGATTGAGATGGAATGAGCAGTATAAGAACTCTCACCACGTCAACTTCATAACCTCTTGACACTCTAATCTCAATCACATCTAACCCATAGATCACATTATTATCAAAATGCCTCTCACAGTTCATCACCTCCAAGTCTCCCAGTCAGAGCGCATCCCCTGGCTCTGCGAAGAACTCGGCATCGAATATGATCTCAAGCAATACAAACGCTCTCCCCTCCTCGCACCCGCCGACTTCAAGGCTCTTCACCCCATGGGCGCCGCACCCGTCATAACAGACGGCGCAACAACCCTCGCCGAGAGCTGCGCATGCATGGAGTACATCAGCCACAAATACGCCAATGGCGCTCTCTTCCTACCCCCAAGTCACCCAGCGTACGCTGATTTTCTCTACTGGTGGCACTACGTCGATGGCACGCTCCAAACTGCCCTAGGTCGAATCATGCTCATTCGTTCTGCAAAGTTGAGCGATGACAACCCTGTCGTGCAGTTTGGTAAAGTAAAGTCCAGACAGGCACTCAAGTTGTTGGATGAGCGGGTTAAGAATAATGAGTGGCTTGCGGGGGAGGAGTTCACGGCTGCTGATATCATGGTTGTGTTTCCGCTTACGACGATGAGATACTTTTCGCCGTATGGACTGGAGGAGTATCCTAATATTTTGAAGTATCTTGAACGGATTGCGGGGCGGGAGGGGTTTAAGAAGACGATGGAGAAGATTGATAATAGTATGGAGATGTCGATGGGTGCGAGTCCGCCTCAGAGTCCTTTTAAGCTGTAATAGGGAAATGGTATGGGGTATAGAATGGAACGGAGATATGTAAAGGTCTAGACTTTTCCTCTTAGTTGAATATCATCCCTACTCTCACCTGTTGAAGCTGACATGCATTATGAGTGATGGTTCAGCCTCTCATTGGTGAGTTTGCCGCTGATACCCTGGGCGATATCGCTGACAGGATTCACATCGTCAGCACTGTCAGCAGAATCACCTGAAGGAGTAAATCCAGGCTGCAGATAAAACACCTTTTCCTGCAATGAGAAGGGACTAATATGAATAGAGAAGTAGGTAGTACCTGGCGGTAATAGTGCTGACAGTGACGCTCAAGTATAAATAATTACCTTGGTCTCACTTTACTCCTCGTTACTTAAGCATCTCAAATATCGCAGAATGTCTTCAAACTTGGAAAAGCCCGTCATAGCCATCGTTCAGGGCGCATGGCATCGCGCAAGTCACTACCAAGGCCTCGTGCAGTCGCTCACCAACAAGGGCTTCACAGTCTTACAGCCAGATAACGTCACAGCCGGCAATAATGAGGATATCAAAGGCAAGACTCACCTAGACGACGTTGAAGCTATTCGAAAATCTCTTCAGCCCGCCCTCGATGAAGGCAAGCAGATCATCTTGGTCTGCCATAGCTATGGAGGCATTCCGGGATCCGCTGCCGTTGAAGGCTACCAGGTTCATGAACGAGAGGCCAAGGGTTTGCCTGGTGGTATTTCGCACGTCGTCTATATCGCTGCGTTTGCTCTCCCTGTAAAGGGGCTGTCTCTTTTGTCCGCCGCCGGAGGAACGCATGGCCCTTTCCTCGATAGGACGGTAAGCTACATAACGCCTGACAGCAGGTCCAGAATATTACTAACGTGTTTCCAGGACGATATCTGCTACCTAAACAACAAGGCACAAAACGCCTTCTACAACGACTGTACCTCCGAAGTAGCTGAGATGGCAATCAGCGAATGTGTCAATCACAGCACTGCGTCTCTCGAAACGCCAGCCGACTTTGTCGCTACTGATATCACAGTGCCTAAGACGTATGTCGTCTGCGAGATTGACAATACGGTTCCTGTGCAGGGACAGTTGGCTATGGTTAGTGCGATGGGAGATGGGGTCAATGTGGAGAAGATAGAGGCTGGTCATTGTCCATTCTTAAATGAGAAGACTCTCCCTAAGATCGTGGAGATTATTGAGAAGGCTGCGCGGTAAAGAAGGCTTGAAGCAGGCCAGAAAGGATCAGAGGGGTCCAGAGACAGGATATACGATAGGGACATAGCAAGGCACATGTTTTAACTTTTGTGATTTATGATTAGCTACAAAGTAACAGAGGGGTTCAATGGCCAGAAGCGTCCATATCACCATGCAATAGTAAAAGAAACAAGACGCAAGTTCATTTGCAAGCTCAAACAGAGCACCCAACGGATTCTTCACCAACCAACCTCACATCCCACTCAGTTCTCAACCACCAAAGCCTTCTGCAAAGCCTCAGGGTTTCTAGGCTTAAAGATAGCCTTGTAACGACGGGGTAGAGCGACGAGACTCGTAGGATCCAAGCTACCAGTGATAGGATGGCAATCCACCTCATCGGACTTCTCAATCTTGAGACTGTTGAGAAGTCTCATATAGACAAGATACAGTTCTCGGTTGGCGAGGAGAGAGCCAGCGCACATGCGGTAACCGACGCCGTATGTGAAGAGAGGAGCGTCGGGCTGTTCGAACCATCGCTCAGGGCGGAAGACCTCGGGATCAGACCAGACTTGATCGTCTACAAACGTTAGTATATATGATACCAGAGTATCAGTGAGGAAGACTTACCCATATTGCATGCCCAAGCGTTCAAGAAAACGACAGTACCCTTGGGAATAGTAACACCCTCATAAACAATATCCCTAATTGAAGCTCTCGGCAGCGCCAGTCTCAGAACAGTGTAATATCTCAACGACTCCTTCACAAGCGCAACGATATACTCGCACTTCTGGTCATCCTGCTCATCGCACATAGGCTGCTTCTCACTGTAAAACTTCCTAATCTCCGAGACAGCCTTTTCCTGAATCTCAGGATGCTGACTCAAATACGCGACAAACCACGCAACCTGTGTAGTAACAGTGTCTAAACCGCCAGATAACATGGTAAGACTGATGGAGGTAAGTTCATCCTTGTTCAGCTTGGCCTCCTTGTCCATTATCACATTAGCTTGAATGCAGGGCTTATAAGTCCCATTTGCGATACGCTCGTCAAGACCGTTATTCAGATCAGTCAGGTACTTATCACGACGGTTTCGCATCTCTTTTGCCTTGGCAGAGTGCATGTTGAAAGGGTTCAAGCGGAGGATGGGGATGTAATCTTGGAGATTGCCGGTGGTGGAGCGGAAACGACTGATTTCCTCCTCGACGTGGGTGATTTCAGAGAAGAGATCGTCTTTTTGGCTCTTGAGACGAATGCCCCAGTTGAGAGTAAGTGCGAGGGAGAGAGAGAGGCGTTGGATCATGGGCATGGGGTCGACGGGGATGTTGCCGCCTTTGCCATACTCGTAAAGCTCACGGACAAAGTCGCGCGTTTCGACATCGAGATGGTCGACGTATGTAGCGACTGATGGACGGTTGAGGGCGGAGGCAGCGCCCTTGCGACGACGCTTGAGGGAGTCGCTGTAGGGAGAAGTACCGATTGTAGTACCAGCAGTATCAGAAAGGACCTAACCCATTAGCATCTCCTCAGTCACCACCAATATTCACAGTAAGCTCACCTTGTGAAAAGTATAAAACTCAGGTCTCGAGCTCAAAGCCTGCGCATTCGCCCCAAAAATACTCCTCGCAGCCGCCGCAGAATTGACCACAACAATAGGAATGTTCCCCAGCTGAATCTGATAAACAGGACCGTACTTTTTCGCCCAGGCGCGGTATTTCTCTGCGGCGTTGATGTGAATGTCCCAGATATTGCCGATTAGCGGTAGACCCGAGGGGCCCTTTAAGTTGCTGATCCTCGCATTGTGACGAATGAGTTCGTTGATGAGGATGTAGATCAGCGGGCCAATCAGGAGCGTGACGAGGAGGGACTGGCCCTTGTTCTCGTGGACTTGGTTGTTCAGCGATACAAGGAGATTAGCGATTGTCATGATGAACACTGTTGAGAGTCTGATTGCTGAGAGTGAGATTTGAGAATACGGATTTGGTGCAGGTCTATATACCATCCTGAACTCAATGTCTACCCTCCATCAACACCAAAACACGCCAAGACTAACCCCACACTCCAGATTCTCACTAAGTTAGTCCCTCCAACCCCGCAATTCTCATCTTCCGACTCGGAAACATCGGAAGAATTTCCGAGAAACCCTCTTTAACCAGTGATTTCCAATCCAAGACCCCTCAGTCGACTTTTTATCCTCTCGGAAATTCGTTTACTGTTCGTCATGGCTGAAGAGCACCCGGTACTAAAGCCGAAAAAGCGGAACTCGGCCGATGCTGAGAGTGTTGGTGATACACCTGCTCCACGGAGTAAGAGGGGCAAATACACCTCTGTTGCTTGGTGAGTAATGATAATGATGATGATTGATGTGAAGGGGTGTTGACTGTGGTAGTGATGATTGCAAGAAAAAGAAACTCAAGTGTATTCCCTCGGAGGATAACGCGTGTGAGAGATGTATCGCCGGTGGATTGACGTGTACTTTCGCGACGAGTACACAAGCTACCAAAGAGAAACCCGATGAGTTAGTATCTCACTATATCAAAGAATAAACTGACAAGTCACAGCAGTCAGAATATTCAAGCTTTGAATCATCAATTATCAGAACTTCGTCAACAAATGTCAGACCTCGTCGGCGTCGTCCGCGAGCTCAAAGACCAGAACCAAAACAACCACCAAACCCTTCCCCACGATGCCTCAACCGCCTCATCCCACAACATAGTAATGCACTCCCCCGCCAGCACTGCCCGCGGCGAAATGCCCAAGCAGCCTCAATTCGTCGGTCCCACACGCTCCGCCTTCGGAATCCTCGTAAGCGAACGTTCCCTCAACCGCATGGGCGTCCCGAAATTCGACTCCATGCCTCCCAGCGGTGCACAATCACCCATCGAACCAGCCCTGGATAGTATCAACGACTTAAGTTTCTGGCACTGCTGCACGGCGAGTGATATCACGAAATATCTTGTTAATTTCCAGGAGGAGGTTGAGTCGGTGTATCCGTTTATCGATATAGCGGAGTATATCGCGCAGAGCAAGGAGATATTGCAGGCTATTCGTGGGGGCGGGGGTTTTGAGGATGAGGGGAGGGTTAGTAGCAAGGATATTGATATTGCGAAGGTGGCGATATCGACGGGGATTTTGCTTGAGGAGCCGAGTAAGCTTGAGTTGGCGACGGCGATTGTGGATTCGGTGCAGACAAATGTGTCGAGTATTTTGAGTCCGCAGGTTGATTTGAAGGAAGTTCAACTTTTGGCGATGCTGGTAAGTCTTCTCTAATGATACAGTGGAAGGGTACTGACGATAGTAGAGTATATACTACTTCCACGCGGGTGAAGAGCTATTAGCGTGGCGGTCTATTGGCATAGCAGCGCGTCAAGCTCTGGAGATGGGTCTTCATCGGAAACGGAGTCTTTTGGATAACTTCAAGGACACTGATTCTCGACGATTAGCGACGCGTGTGTTTTGGTGTGTGTACGTGCTTGATCGAAGATGGAGTTTTGGAACGAGTTTATCGTTTGCGCTGGTCGATAAAGACGTTGATCCAGAACTACCAAAACCTGTAAGTCTACCTACGAAAGATATTGATAAAAGCTGATCAGAGTAGGATGAGGAGTATTTATATCTTCAGTGCATGGTTGGATATGGGCAACTATGCTCTAAAATTTGGGAAGCCATTCCACCGTTCGGCTCAGCTTCTCAGACTATCCCGGACGACACAGCTGCTATTCTTGACTTGAAAACTCAAGATTGGCTAGACTCTATTCCACCGCATCTGCGACTTCGTCATCCTCGTCTTGGTCTTGCACCACGAGCTCAACCTCGACTACCCCATCGTCTCCGCGCGTTACTATACCTTCGTGGGAATTACGCTCGTATCCTGATTTATCGGCATCATCTGATGAGTACAGCTAGTATAGCTGCTAATCCGCAGAATGCATGGTTGGTAGTCGATATAGCGCAGGATACTATCCAAGTGCTTGTTCATCTGCATGCTACGACGGATATCTACAAGCGACAGCAAAATGTCTTCAACTATTTCCTGCTTAGTGCTTTGGCGGTCATTTTCTTAGCTGTGTGCCACGCCCCAGAGATCTTCTCCGTGCCGTGCAAGCGCACATTCTCAGATGGCGTTGAACTAGTACGAGGGTTATCACGGCATAACATTGTGAGCAAAAGACTTTGGAAGAGTATCCGCGGTATGATTCCTCGCATGAACACATTTGGCTTTCCTCAGAACGGTGAAGACGGGGAACCTCGAAAGGATGATGAAAATGGGGCTACAAGCGAACAGACCGTTCCGCAAGTCGACGTCAACGCTGAAGAGCACGTCCCTATGGCGATGCCGGACAACGAGGCCTTTTCCTTCGGTGACATGATATTTGGCGACGCAGACGTCGCAAACTCCGTCCCCGATATGTTCCAAATGAGCGAGTCCCTTCTCAACCTCTTCAACGCATTCGGCGAGGGTCAACAATTCTTACATCCCGTTCCCAGCACATTCAGCGAAGAAGGAGAGTACGCTATGGCAGCAGAGCAAGGAAAGGATATATCGATGAGATTCCAAGGTTTAATATAACACTCTATTGTTATTTACAAAATCTCATTCTCAAAGTAAATCATCGCCACACCCTCGTTAACACTCTTTGCAAAAGTCCTTAGTTCAAGATGCGCAGCGCATTGGGTGTCGTAGTAGTTGAAATCCTCCTGCGAAGCGAATGTTGAGATAGCTACGACTGTGAAGCCTTGGGATCGTTGGTCTGCCTTGGCCTTTCCAGCTTGTACTGAGACGATGTATGGTTTTCCATCCTGTTGATGTTAGAGGAGAAAGATTGGGGGAGGGGAGAAGAGGAGAGGTACCTTTGTGGCTTTTGGGGGCATTTGTTTGTAGAGATCGATGAGGTGTTGTTGATCTTCTGGTTTCGGGATCTTGAAGAGGGTGACGCGGGTGATTTTGCCGGACATGATGAATGTGATGAGTTGGTAAAGTGGGGAGAGGGATGTACGGATATAGAGATGTAGGAATATATTTGGAGGTTTGAGGGTTTATATGAAGCGGATGCCTCGGAATTTTAGTAGAGAATTCCGGGACTATGCTAGGCTCCACTGTTGTGCAGGAATACAATGCGAAAAAGTATGTCGGCATTTATGTTCGGATAGTGTCTTGAGGGTATAGTTTGTGAGAGAAACACATGACATGAGAAGATCGATCATAGTCACCTCGAATTCCGACATGCTCTGATCCGAAATATGATGCCCATGAAATTTCTATCCGCAGTCCATCCGCGGCCGTAGTTCGAAGCAGTTCAACCAGGTCCCATGGTCAATGGCAATCAACTAACAAGCGAGACCGTAATCGAGATTCTAAAGTGCTTTCATATACCACGTCGTGTAGCCAGTAAAATGATGCTAAAACGATTGCATATCTATGTCTAAACAACTTAACATGTTTCCTAATCTCTAATCCCTAGGAATAGCAGCAATAATCGTACCCTCACACTCCCCAAACCCAACAAGTCCATCCTCAGCAGTACCAGACCAACCCGTAATAGTAATGCTATCACCATCCTGGATAAACTTCCGCTCCTCACCCCCCTCTAACTTGACAAACTGCTTCCCGCCCATCGTCTGCTCAAGAAGACTTCCCTGCGTTCCCGGCTCAAGACCAGAAATCGTTCCTGAACCGAGTAAGTCTCCTGTACGCAGATTACAGCCTGACACCGAGTGGTGGGCGATCATCTGGGGCCAGGACCAGAGGAGGTTCTGGGATGAGACTTGGGTGATTTTCGTCTTGTTGCCCTTGGCAGCTGTGTCTTGTTAGTATCACTATTTTAACTGAGCTTGGTGGTGACTTACTGGTGATAGAAACCTCAAGGTTGATATCGAGAATTGAGTCCTCCCTCTTCTCAGCAAGATACTTCTTCGGCGGCACTTCATTCTCCAGACCCTTTCCTCTAAAACCCTCCAGCGCATCCGCCAAAACAACCCAAGGACTAATCGTCGTCCCAAAGTTCTTCGCATTAAACGGCCCCAGCGGAACATACTCCCACTGCTGAATATCCCTCGCACTCCAATCATTCATAAGAACATATCCGAAAATATACTCCTCCGCGTTATTCACATCAACAGGAGCGCCGAGCTTATTCCCCTTGCTGATGAACATACCGAGCTCCAACTCAATATCAAGACGAGCACAGGGTTGGAAAACAGGCTCTTTGGCTTGAGGGTTAGGAAGGACTTGGCCCCAGGGACGGTGGAGGGGTGTTCCTGATACCACTACGGAACTTGCGCGGCCGTGGTATGCGACAGGGAGATGGTTGTAATTAGGCTGCAGAGCGTTCGCAGCGCCGCGGAAGAGTGTACCCACGGTGTGAGCGTGGTTACGACCAGCGAAGAAATCAGTATAGTCGCCGATGCTCAGCGGCAAATGAGACTGAACATCCTCAATTGAAATCAGAGCCTGTTTTCGCAGGGCTTCATTATCCTTGAGAATCTCAGGGTATGGAGTTTCTTGGCGGAAGATATCCTGGAGATAAGCACGTGTAGCTCTGTGCACGGGTCTTCCGAGAGCAGCAAAGTCGTTGAGGGTAGTTTGAGAAAAGACCTTGAGTTGATCGACGGGAAAGTCAGCTAATTTGGAGAAACCCTTGTTTTGAGCGAAAGCTGATAGATCGAGAACATGTTGGCCTATTGCAATTGCAGGGCGGTGTGTTGGTTCAGTGGATGTTGAGATGATGCCAAAGGGAATGTTTGCCAGTGAGAAGTGGCTCTTTGAGGGGATGGGTAACCAAGACGCCATTTCGAAAGAAGATGTTGACAATGACACAACGATTTGACAACGAAATATCCTCAGCGGCAATACTGGCCTTTTTAATCCTCTGCAAACAAAAGCCCCTCTATTTGAGATCATTATATCGCGCTGTAGAGTAGTATTAATGTCGTGATGCTTAATAACTGCATCGCGGGGTCGCTTCGGAAATTTCCTTACTTTCCGAGACGAGTCGGATGGGTCGGGAAGTATCAACCACTCGGAAACTCGGGCTTGAACCGAAGAAGATTGTTAAATAGAGCTGATTGATAAAGATTTGTTATCTACTCTTTTGAGCATGCCATATGTGATTTGAGTATTGTGAAAATGCCTGTTACAAAGTTTTCCACGCCTGAGAAGTACGAGTACCTCAATGGCTTTGATTCATTCCATGAGTAAGTCCCGCTTTACGTTGATGTGAAAGTTACTAATGGGAGTAGATCTGAGTCTATTAAGGGAGCACTCCCAATAGGCGCCAATTCACCTCAGAAGCCTCCCTATGGGTTGTACGCTGAGAAACTCTCCGGCACAGCATTTACAGCTCCCCGCCATGAGAACCGCCAAACATGGCTTTACCGCATCCTCCCTTCTGCTTCACACTCGACATACAAGCGATTTAGTGATCCCTCATCCCCAATCCTCAAGGCAAAACTGAATTATGAACCCCAGCAACTCCGCTGGGATCCATTCGACATTGATGAAAAGGTCGATTGGGTTCGTGGTCTAAAGCTTGTATCCGGCGCAGGCGATCCCACCGTTAAATCCGGTCTTGGAATCTACGTCTTTGCTGCGGGTAGAGACATGGACGCCAAAACTGCTCTGTATTCATCTGACGGCGAGATGCTCATCGTTGCGCAGCATGGTGTTCTGGATATCCAGACTGAGCTGGGACGACTGCTCGTGAGACCAAATGAGATTGCTATCATTCCTAGGGGAGTGAGATATAGAGTTACGCTGCCTGAAGGACCGGTGAGAGGATATATTCTCGAGTTGTATCAGGGACACTTTCAACTACCGGAGCTGGGACCCATTGGATCGAATTGTCTGGCGAATCCGAGGGACTTTCAGATCCCTGTTGCGGATTTTGATGAGGATACGAAGAGTACTTGGACGATTTTGAATAAGTTCAACAATGAGCTTTTTGTTGCTGAACAGGGGCATACGCCTTTTGATGTAGTGGCGTGGCATGGAAAGTGAGTACCTCTAACCTATTATCTACTGTACAAAGCTAACCTTCGTAGACGTGAGTTACAGATATGATATGGATTTGGGGATATATACTGACAGTCACAGTCTACCCCTACAAATACGACCTAGGCCGCTTCTCCGTCATCGGCAGCACATCCTTCGACCACCCCGACCCCTCAATCTTCACCGTCCTAACCGGCCCCTCCGACCATCCCGGCACCGCCATCGCAGACTTTGTAATCTTCCCCCCACGGTGGCTCGTCCAAGAAGATACATTCCGGCCACCCTGGTACCATCGCAACACCATGTCCGAGTTTATGGGTCTCATCTGCGGCCAATACGATGCTAAGACTGGTGGTGGTTTTCAACCTGCGGGAGCTAGTCTGCACAATATCATGACTGCGCATGGACCGGATGCTGATTCTTATGAGAGGGCGAGTAATGCTGAGTTGAAGCCTGTTAAGGTTGGGGAGGGGAGTATGGCGTTTATGTTTGAGAGTAGTTTGATGTTGGGGATTACGGATTGGGGGCTGGAGACTTGTAAGAAGGTTCAGGCGGATTATAATAAGCATAGTTGGGAGGAGCTCAAGGTGCACTTTAAGAGGCCGTCTTAAAGGCATTCATTTTCACGTCTAAGAACACAGCTTACAGATTGGATCAAATACAAAGGAAAAGGATGAATGTGGTTTTATTTACGGCGATGTATGATATTATATTGGGCTCTTCTTAAATAGTGTCGTGCTGCCCCAGATCTCCCCGGCACATTCAAGTTCCAAGTTTCGAACTAGCATGATGTTATCTTGTGAAGATAGACATAATTCGGGGGATGTATATCTTCCACTATTCAAACGAACGCTAGCATCGTCGGTGGATTCTTTGCCCGTGTAGATTCTTGTTATTGGGCATTCGGCCAATCGTAACGCCGACATGCCCATGTTCAAGCTATATACACAAGTTGTAAGTCATATGCATAGACCTATCTCACATTTAAATCTCTATCGATAAGATTCAGCAAATCCTATTACACAGCGTAAAAGACCTGCAATGACGCGCGATGGTAAGCAACTCCTTACAACTTATGTCACTGGACCTCGGAATTAATCAACAAGCGAGAACGACAATCTCTGTTGCCGCCTCGGCAGTCTGCTCACAGAGTGTCTTGGACCAACGCTTCTATCATTAGAGACATCTTCAACCAAGTTGCAAAGACCTGCCCCGGGGCACTTTTGTGCACCATCACCAACCCAGTAAACTCGACGGTCCCTGTTGCAGCGGAGACTTTGCGTGCGGCTGGTGTTTTTGATCCCACACGTCTTTTTGGTGTGACAACTTTAGACGTCATGCGCGCGTCGACCTTTGCTGCACACGCTCTTGGCAACGCTGATCCCACCAGTATCAAAGTCCCCATCATCGGCGGTCACAGCGGTGCTACGATTCTTCCTCTCTACAGCCAGGCCCAACCGCCCATCGACTTGGGTGCCGAACTGCCCAACGTTATAAAACGTAGGTGTCTCTTGATAAGCACGGCGGGTAGCTAACGAGCCACAACAGGTGTTTAGTTCGGTGGTGATGAAATAGTGAAGAGCAAACAGGGAGCCGGCAGCGCTACAACTTGCATGGCTTATGCGGGTTTTAGATTCATAAAGGCCCTCCTTACAGCGAAGGTAGGAGATCCAGTCGTAGAGGAGGCTTATGTAAAGAGATGGCAACTCAGCTTCAGGTTGACTACTTTTCAGTCAAAGTGAAGCTGGGTGAGCAAGGAGCACTTGAGGTCTTTCCATTTGGCAATTTGTCAGATAATGAGGCGATTCTCCTTGAGAAGGCTGTGAAAGAGCTAAAGGTGGACATCCAGACGGGGCTATCATTCGTGGGTGATACTCAAGTACCTGTATTTCTTACATGTCCAGCTACTTGCCTCTAGCTATGATATAGTAAAATAGCCAGAGCTAGATTGGCAGGAATTGAAGGATGGATAGCTTTGAGTCTACCACTAAGGGTTTCTTCACCGAAATGATGGATGTCCATGTTAGAAGAAGCTTCAACGTTACGCAAGCGGCTTGGACTTATATGACGAAACAAAAATACGGTTGCATCAACATGATCACCTCGCACTGGATCTTCGGGAAGGAAGAGCAAAACATCTACGCAGCTGCCAAATTCGCCCTGATCGGACTCACTAAAACTCTATCCATTGAGGGCAAGGAGTACAACATCTCTGTCAATGCAGTCGCTACAGCAGGATTCACTGACCAGGTCGTGGCGAACAATGAGGCCAACCAGGGCCAAGAACTCATGAAGCAGTTCGTCCCCGCGGCCCAGGCCTCTCCCGCTGTTGCATGGCTCGTACATGAAGATTGCAAGGTTACCGGCGAAATCGTTGGTGCCATGGGAAATATTGTGACTCGCATTTTTGTAGCTGAGACGCATGGCTTCCAGGGTGCTGCCGGGAAGGAATGGACGCCTGAGACCATACGAGATAACTGGAGTGAAGTAGATGATGGAAAAGAAGTTGGTATCTGGACAAGTACTGATGAGATGGGAGCAGCAGTCTTCCCCCATCTCATGGGCGCCTAGTCTAGAATCATCAGCAAAGGTTTGAGAAATCCATTGAAAAGAAGGATAGAAAAATGAGATCAATCTTTAAAGTGTCTAACTATAATCCTGTCGTGAAACCCGTTTTAATGTCGAGCTGCTCCCTTCAACTCCCGTACAGACTCATACATCTGCCATGTGCTCTCGCGAACACGTCGGCCCCAAATAGCGCAGGGGATGGATAGTAGACAGACTGCGGTAGCGACGCATCCGCTGATGACGAAGAGCTTTGAGATGCCGATGGATGATATCCACCCAACGACCCCAAATGGAACTCCGATGGAAGGAATGTTGCGGATGAATGTGACGGAGATGAAGGCCTCTGCTGTGAGCTAATAATTGTCAGTGGTTTTCCTAATGATTTGGTCGGTGGACTTACGCTTTGGTATATGTCGATGATGATGGTGCATGATATGTCAATCATGGACGCCATGCCAAAGCCAAACATAGCACCTCCAATGCTGGGATATATCCAATGCCAGCCCTATCATGCAAGTTAGCTCACGGGTCTCTCCAAAATCGCACTCAGCACTTACCTTGTCAGCAGATATCCCAAAAAGCACGAGTCCACCCCCCATAAGAAGCGCGGGCAAAAGCAGAATATACAACCTCATCTCCGGCTCAAAAATCCCCCTATTTCTCTTGGCCAACTTGACAACAACCCAATCCCCAAGCACACCTCCATAAACACTCCCCAGAAAATTCCCCACAAACGGACCAAGAGACATGAGCCCTACACCAGCTGTGTTGAAGTTATAAGGCGGTGCGGAAAAGATCATGGAGACAGATGATGTGAGGAGTATGAGAAAGGCGACGCAACTAGCTACTTGAAGCGCTGAGAAGAGAACATGCGGGAAGAGAAACATCTTGAGGGGGACGAGATAGTTCCGCCAGAGGGGTTCGTCTGTGCGTGTTATGAAGCGCATTCGTTGTTTGTATGTAAGTCTTGGGGGATGAGTCTCTGAGTTGAGGTCTGAGTCTTGGATTTCTGCTTGGGAAGGATCATCTTTGAAGTTTTTGAGGGGATGTGGGCCTTGACTTGAAGTGTTGCGTGTTTCGCCGATCGTGACGGGGATGAACTTTGTTTCTTCGAAGAAAAAGATGAATAGGAGGAAGAGCACGGTGAGAACGATGCCGGTGGTGTAGTATGTCCATCGCCAATCTTGAGCAGCTGCTTGAACGCCCACTATGCAGGGACAGACGAATTGGCCTACCATGACAGCCATGATGTAAAAGCCATTCGCTGTGCCTCGTTGATGTACAAAGAACAGGTCCGCAATCTAACTCAGTCAGCACCCTTACCACCAAGGATTACATTGTGTCAACTTACCGTGATCTCCGATATAGTCTCATTGATACTCGCCGCCAGCCCCGACAGGAAATTCGTAACATACATCTCCCCCACCGTCTCCATCCTGCCACTCCACCACGACACGGCAGCCATAAGTCCAGTGGAAAGTATATAGCAAGGTCTGGAACCGTATTTTCGAGCGAGCGGGATGAAGAGAAAACTTCCGAGGGCGAGACCAGCCGAGTTGAAGGCGACGCCGTAGTTGAGTTGGTCGTAGGTTACGTGCATGTCGATGATCATTTGTTGCCAGAGTACCATTTGCATGACGATGCTGGAGTTGTTAGTACTTACTGAGAGAAGGGGGAGGGGAGGAGGCATACGCTGAGAAGAATGCTACTGTTACCGCGAGGACGAGGGTGAAGTTACATGCTTTTCGACGTTTACTCCAGTTCTGGGGATGGTTAGATGAGATGCTGAGGGGAGAAGGGGACGGACTAGAGGATCGTTGGGGTCTTGCGAGGGCGTTGGGACGAGGATTATCTCAGAGCGGCCTGTATAGTACGTCAATACCAATATATATTGGTTAACGGCGATGCAACTGACTCAGGAGACGGGAAGTCCCAGGGGGAAAGCTCAACTCGCTATCCATCTTTGCCAAATTAATGGAAGAAAATAACAAAGTTGAAGGAGTAGTGGTCACTGATGCTTGTCAGGTCAAGCCTGTTGTCCCCAGACAATTCCTCGAGGATACCCCAGATTTATAGGAATCCCCTTCCCGCTCTCCCCATCTCATCAAAATCTTTCACCCTCACCATCGGTACACCCCGCAAAACACCGATGCCCCTAGCATACAAGCAGCAGGTCCACCCACTCACCATATAACACCTCATTGGCCGCGTGTCGACCATCCTAAAACAGCCTAGAACAAACTCAACTCTACACCTCTCACCTTCGTCTCTCTATCAAGATCAACTTCATTATCGCCCCTTTCCAGCGCCTTGTCTAGTATCTCCTCTAAGATTAGCGCATTCGGCGTGTCGCGGTATGCATCGCAGATACTTCCGCACCGACGCAGCGTGCGTACCCAGGATGGTCGTGTTTGGAGGATGGTTACTTCGAGACGCGCTGCGGTGTAGGGATATAGCATGCTGTTTGTAGCGAGGATGTGAGCGTATTCTTCGCGTTTGCGAGTTTCGTATAATGCGTCGAGGGTAGCTACTAGACGACATAGCAGCATCTCGTTAGATGGTGAGCTAGGTTGTGTCTGCTTTTGTCGTCGACTCATTAAGATTCCTGATATCCGGAAAGCCTCCCAGAGATGAACGTGCGGAATAGACCCCTCGTGCCCTTCCCAATCTGCAAAGTCCTTCTCCACATCATCATGTGCCATTCTCCCGAAAATATCGAGAAGACTTCGCGGCAAGCCCGAGACACTTTCGACACCGCCGACTAGTCCACTCGGCGACGCTTTTTGAGCAGAGCGCAGAAAACCCCAGATTCCAAGGGTTGGTGTATCGCGCCCACGGACAAAAGTGGGAATGTCCATTATCGCCATGGCCTCAAGCGAAAAGCGGTATTCCAGATCTCCGATAAGATGTGCGTTTTTGGACTGCGGGAAGAGATGGTATACCCACATCATAGAATTCAGATGCGCTGTCCATGGAATGCCTTGGAATAACTATCACCCATGATCAACACTTTTCACGTTCAAAGTTGGTCAAGGTGGAGGGCTTACGTGGAGAGTGCAGAGGAATACACCCGCATTAATCAACCCCTCATCCAACGTCCCATCAAAACGACTTAGCTGCTCGCGAAAAAGACGGAGGCTTTGATTACATAGATCGTGGAATAATGGTGGCGGGTTCCGGGGGTTGGTGCTGTATACGTGTGTGGCGATTAGGCCGAGATAGAGTGGTTCGTTTTGATGGGCGAGGCGTTGGAGTTCAAGAGGGAATGGATCTTCTGTGGAGGTGGAGTAGAAAAGGAACACGGTTTTTTGTATGACTGCATCATTAGTACACTGTTGTTGAAGTTGGTGGGACGCATACATTCTTTGAAGAGGTGTTTTTCTTGAGCACTTCTCCGTTGTAACCACTGTGGTTCTTCAGCTTC
Organism: Fusarium sp. HKF-74; assembly: GCA_021223625.1. NCBI lineage: Eukaryota > Fungi > Ascomycota > Sordariomycetes > Hypocreales > Nectriaceae > Fusarium > Fusarium sp. HKF-74. The sequence goes on from JAJFAS010000052.1 coordinate 42,601, forward strand.
GATCACAGGGTACTGCATATCCATCAAATCTGACACTGGCTCATTCTCATCACCGAGTGGCAGAGCCTGGAACTGCCCAAAACCCTCCACAGCATCAATCTCCACCCTCGCCCTCTTCCTCCCATTAGCCCCCAGAACGGGAAGTGAAGAGCCAGTAAGCTTTCCCCTCGACGCGACACCTACATCCCACTGTAACTTAAGAGCATACCCCTCGCAGTCGAGGTTATTCTTTTGACATTCACGACATGATGGTTTTGTCTCGTCGCATTTCCGATGGCGTCTTTTGCACGTTGAACAGCCGTTTCGTGACCGGGACATGTTGATGGGGTGAGTTGGAGGTAAGATATGAGGAGTTGGTGTTGGAGTGATAACGGGATGGGGCGGTCTGGGGTAGCAGAATGGTTAGCTTGGTCGGGCCGAGGGCATCGTCATAGCATTGATGTAGCTTGAGGCTGAGATGAGATATGAGATAAACTTCAAAATTGATACGATATTCCTCATTATGAGATTGCATAACACTGTCAAAGGTTCACTGTTGTACATCTATGCTACATCTACAGTATCGATAGGTTAGAATGGCTGGCTACTTCTTATAAACCCTCTCACCCCCAAACCACGTCTCATCAACCTTCATCTCCAACAACCCATCAACCTCCACAACCCGCGGCAACACCATAAAATCCGCCCTCAACCCGCTCTCCAACCTCCCCGTCCACCCCTCCGCAAACCTCGAATACGCAGCCCCATACGTCGCCCCCCTAACAGCCTGCTCCAGCGTCAACGCACTCTCCCCATTCGTAACATCCTCCCTCTCCGGCTCCAGCGCCGACTTTCTCGTAGTAGCATTATACAGATTCGGGAACGGTAAATGTCGAGCTGTAGGTGCATCTGTTCCAATTGCGAGGTGTGCGTGTCCGTCGAGACATTCTTTATACGGGAAGCAGTGTTTCCACGCGGAGGGCTTGACGAGCTTTTCGTAGCCTTCAAGAATGGCGGGATCGCTGTGGACTGGTTGGACGGAGGCTGTTATGCCGAGACCGCCGAGGCGGAGGGCGTCTTCGGGGGTGGCCATCTCGAGATGTTCGATGCGATGACGGGCGGTGGGATTGTGTGTGCTGGCGATGGCGGAGATGGCTTGGGAGACTGCGACGTCGCCTATAGCATGAATAGCGCATTGCATTCCTGCTTTTGTGATCTGTGACAACACGCGGTTCATTGCTTCGCCGGGCCATAGAGGTTGCACCAGATCAGTTGATTCGCCGTAGGGATAAGATAATGCGGCTGTGCAGCCATCGACTGTACCGTCGCACATGAGCTTGACGCCGACGATGCAGAATTCTGGTGATTTTGAAGGATGGAATTTGCTGTGCATGTCGATGGCTTCTTGGATCTTCTCATCGAGAAGTTTCTCGTCTGCTTCATATGGAATGAACCAATGAGCTGCGATGTGGAGATTAATCCCCTTCCTCTCTCGTAACGTCTGCAAAGCTTCCCAAGCTACTGCATCCATCGCCATATCAATAACGCCAGTGTATCCCTCTGCGGAATACGCTTGAACAGCGCGTTCCAAAGCTTCAAGCTTATCCTCCATTGAGAGCGATTGGATCAAGAAGGGCCAGAGAAACGCTGTAACAGCCCATTCTGCTAAAAGTCCAGTTGGATTGCCGTCCTCATCGCAGGTGAGATGTTCCGGGCACTTTGCCTTGATCTCACCGATCGGGAGTTCTTTCAAAGCAGCAGTATTGCACCACGCGGAATGAAGATCATTTGAATCAATGAAGATAGGTCGTGGGTCAATGTCATCAATCATACTCGCAAGAGCAATTCCGTCCGTTGCAGATTGAAGCCATCCTCGGCACAGAATCTTAGGTAGGTCTGGATTGGCAGCAGCAAAGTCTATTATCCGCTGTCGAATTTCTTGTAGGGATTTACAGCCTCCCAGATCCAGCTTTTGCTGTGATAAGCCGAAGAATAAAAGATGGACATGGCTGTCGATGAATCCAGGAAGAACAACGCGGTTATCAAGATCGAGGGTTTCTGCGCCTTGAGATTTTGCGTCTTGGACTGTTTTGTCGTCTGCAGATCCGATGTAAGCGATTTTAGATCCCTCGACGATCATGCACTCTCTATACGAGTCATCATCGCCGATGAAACGGCCGTTGGTGAAAATTGTTGAAGACATAATTCCGCCCGCTGATGATAAGGGAAATAGGATCTGATAATGGGAAGAACAATATCGCAAGAAATGTTTATGAGAAGGAAATGTAATGGAATGGAATTACAGGGTCTTATCAACATGAAGGGGATCGGGACTATGATCAAAGTGGCAGCAGTTGCGCACTAGGGGGTTCGGCGCGTCGAACTTCTCAATGGGTCGACCTGCTAGAAACAAGAGTCTGGGCGTGTCGACCTGCTGAAAGAGGTCTAGATCAGTGGGGAGCTACGCGATCCCGGGGCTTGACAGTTGAGTTCGCCTAACTTGGTGATGAGAATTTAGATAAAAGTAAATGGAGGTGGGAAACGCCGTGTGGGGTCCGCGGGAAACGTCGCGGGGAAAGATTCATTCCGGTGAGATCTTACGCTATAGATGCTACTTGACTGAGGCCTTGAAGTTCACCGAAGGCTACCTGAGGAGGTTACATCGCCGTTTCGGCTCCGAAGCCCGGATATCTCCACCCCAACTCCTCTCAGATTTTATCTGACAACGGGACCTAAGGGAGAGAAGAAGACGCAGGACGTTAACCCAGTGATAGAAATATTCAGGCAAATATAGTCTAAGCTTAGGGGACAATTTACTAAGTTTATTTTGACGCCCTATCTTAAGGTCCAGTGTTTTCTTGCTCGCTGAGGAGGACAAACCACCAGACGCAATCATGAATCGGGTCCCGACTACTGATTCTCCACCTAATGGCTCAACACAGCCAGCACCACTGATAGAAGAAAGCATTCTCGAACAACTAGATGCCCAAGATTGGGGCGATTTCGTCGATTCTGATGAAGAACCCGACGTCGAGTTTGCGTGCGAAGATATCAATCTCTACCCTAGAGGTTTCTGCTACCCAATCTCCATTGGTGAGATTATCATCGAGCGATATCGCATCATCCATAAACTTGGCCATGGAGCTTTTTCGACTGTTTGGATGGCGCATGGCATTATTGAAAACAAAGATGTTGCGCTTAAGATCTTGACGCTGGGGAATTCAAACGAGCGGGACTACCAGATGCAAAGTGAAATAATCGGCACAGCAAAAGACTTGACATATCTGCTGGTCTATCATCAGACATTTCTGCTTCCCAGCCCCCATAGCCAACATCGAGTATTCGTCTTTCCCCTACAAGGACCGAACTTGAGAAATCACCCGCCCAGAAAACTGCCTATTACTACAAAAATGGCGTTTGCGGTGCAGTTACTCAAGGCCTTGAAATCACTTCACGAAGTTGGCATACTCCATGCAGGTACAGGCATCCACCAGTCACTCAAGATCAAGGCAGCTAACTGATAGCAAAGACTTGAACACTGCTAACATAATGTACACCCTTCACCCTCTCAACAGCAGTGTGTCTGAAAAGTACAAGCAAGTCGGACGACCTAGAAAAATGATACTATGGACTGAGCAGTGGAAAGATGGAGAACTGTTCACGCCAATGAAGCCAAAAGAGGATCTCATAGGAGACTCCATCGTTCTCGGTGACTTTGGTCTAGCTCACAAAGCTGGTTCTCCGACTCGGAAGATGCAATCGCCTGCTACATACTGCGCTCCTGAACGGTTACATAACATCAACCCGTCCTATGGCTCTGATATATGGAGTTACATGTGTATCTTCTTTGAATTATATACGGGAATGTACCTGTTTCAAGGTTGGGGACATGCATCAGTGGTATCCTCTATCGTGAATACTCTTGGGCCTCTTCCGGAGTGTTAGAAAGGAGAATACCACGTCGGTGATTTGGGTAAGGATAAATGGTATGATCAAAATTGGCAATCAGATCCAGAGTTCGATCTGAAGGAGAGGCTAGGTCAGCTCCGTCCTGATGTTGGCGCGAGGGAGTTGGAGCTTGTAGTGTCGGTACTGCGAAGGGGTCTTGTCTATCAGCACGAGGAACGCATCGCAGCAGCAGAGCTTCTGGAACACGACTCATTCAAGGAGCTAATGAGTATGTATACACACTAGCATAGAAAAGAGAGTCTCAAGATGTCAATTAAACATTATATATGCCAGAATCACCGTAAAGGTTCCACAGGACAAGGTGGCTTTTCTGGTGAGAATTCCGATCCGTCAATTTAATACTCCCAACAATTTAACTAATTCGTCAGCATCTCACATAAGCATACATTCTAAGAGAAACCCTCCATTTTGCTCTCTCTTCAAGGCTTCAGCTCCACGCCAAACCATTTTGATGCGGCTTTCTCAGTGTTGAATGTGACCTTCTTTCCCAGCACCCTGTCCGATGATGTCGAGTTGATCTTAAAACTTTCTTCCTTGACTTCATCGAATTCAGGCTTGTTTATATTGTGAACAAACTTACAAATAGAGTCAACATCCTCAACCTCGTACCACTCAGTCACCAGTCACTCTCCACCCCCCCTCAGTCTGGATATTGACTTGTTCGTAGTCGTCGCTCCTTTTGAGAAATTTCTTCTCAAGAGATTTGCCGAGGTGTGTGGTATTAACTGCGGCCTCGATATAGATTGTGACCATGTAGACTGCAGTGCGTTAGTTATGTTCTACCCTGAAAAATGAAATCTCGCTTACAAGAGGGGTTGTAAGTGTTGTATTGAGAAGACCTGGTGTTTTCAGGGTTCTTCGTGTCCCCGAACTTGATCCAAACTTTATTAGGCTTTGAGCCTTCTATAGGATTTGGGGAGACGATGAAGTATGCAGTTGCTCCTTTATTGGTCTCCATATTGAGGATCACTGGCACAAGTGTGATTGGAAGGTAAAATAGGGCTTGATGGATTGAGAAGACAGAATGTGAGAAAGGAAGGAGATGAAGAGAGAAGTTAGTGAGTGATTCTCGGGATCACAATATATACATAGAAATTCTTGTATATCGGTCATCCTACCAAGTCTACATTAGAAATATAATGAGTGTGTATCAATTGTCATTGTCGCGGGAATCTTTGTGATAGTGGCGCATCACACGAAAATGTATGCCTTCATGAGCTGAGATCAATTCATGCAGTAAGCGCTGCAAATAGAGTTCCGATTGGATATATGTCAATACCGTAGCCACTATCACTCAATATCTCAGGCTTCCGGAGCTTTCTCTCCCCTCATGCCTTGGAGTGACGATGCCTGCATTAGCGGGAGCAACTTTTCAGCTGCAGGTTTTCAAGCCACACTATTGCAACAGGTGTACCGGAGATTAACATAGCGATTTCACCAGATGAAAATTTATGCTGTAGCCAGTATGAATACACAGCCCGTAATGTCAGAGCTCGTGGTCATTTACCTACCACCAGGCTCATGATTGGAAGCTTAGTTTCTAACGTCGCTGCTCCTCAGCGAATGCTGATCATCCGATGTCGAACGCAGGCAGCGACTGAGGCTTCGCGAGCTATAGCTTATCTCCATCATCGATCATATGATGGAGAGTCTCGCCCATAGCCCAGGCAGCCACCACTTGCTACTGGGCCTATTGATGCAAAGGTTTCTCAGTCAATGCTTCCAGCCAGCCACTTTCACGTAACACAGGCGTGCTAATAAAGCCACTCTGACTATATCACAGAGGCAGACGCGCAATTAGGGGGGTAGAGGTATTGGCTGTCTCCATGCAGCCATACAAGTATGTGCTTTGTCACGAATAGAATCACCACAAAGCAGGGCGAGCTGGGCATAACGATCTCGATCGTTACAGTGACACCTGAACAGCTTATTTCTGGTATTTGCTTACTGGTGCCGAGAGCGATGTCTGAAACGTTGGCCAAAGGCTGAAGGCTGAAAGTCGAGATAGGTTAGCTACATGACTGGATGACCTTCTGCAGTCGACTATATGCAGATTCAGGCGACTTGAAGCTTAAAAGCATATTGCAGAGGACACATTTTCTATGCTGGGCTTCTTGTGCCGAGGTATCTTGGAAGCTCTACATGCAGACTGGGTGGTCATCGAACTTTGCATTCTGTAGACATGCGACAATAGGTTAATGCAAGAAAAGAGCGAGGAGAACAGGTCAGCATCTTCTCCGCCTTTGAGCTAGCCACATTCTTGCCACTATGCGCTTCCATGTGCTATAAACGCTGACGGCGAGAGTAGAGCAACCTTGTTACGGAAACTGTGGTCTAAGGTATTGCTTATACAGCCTGGCATTGTCACAGATCTTAGCCATACATTAGGAGAAGCTAGGTCTTTTACTGCCCAAAGACTCTACTGGATGGGTTTCCTGTTTCAAATACCTTTTCCACAGATGGCCTAGATGTGAGCCAAATCACGGGTTCAAGCCAATCGGCCCTTGGGGCGACCGAGACACTTCACCTCCTATAGAAGCGTTCGCACGATACGCGATGTCAGGGTCCCTCCGCCGCATTCTTATCCATGGCAAAGAGCACGAAGAAGCTTTCCATGAAACCTTTGAGTTACTCATCAGTGCAGGAAGCGATCCTTGCAAGACCACCAAAAGACGGCTTAGTCTATTCGTTGCAGCCATCCAGTGGGGTCGGCCATTCGTAGTTCGACATCTGATGGAATGCGAGGGTGGTCGTCTCAGACCAGGCAATACAGAATGGCTAGCGTACCTGACGGCTGAAATCGGCTTACAAGACACTGTACCTTGCGACGTTCTGCTCGAATTTGACAAGTTCTACAGTGTCCCGAGCGTCAATGGGCTGCGTTCTTTAACGAGCTTGTACAGACAACAGATGATTCTGACGTTTTGGATCGCTTCAAGCATCGCTTGGCAAGCAGTATTGACCACGGACCAGCTGTATGTCAGGCTTTTCTTCATGGCAACTTTGCATCCGCAAGATGGCTGTATCCAAATGCTTGATGCGATATCGTAAAGGCTCACTTTGATGACACATCTTGCCTTGGCAAGCTGGTGCTGAAGTCAAAAAGACACAGCCACGCTGCAATTGCTATACATGAGCTTTTGGAGTTTTCTGAACTGCCAGGCCAGCTTTTCGAGGATGTGTTTGAGCTGGGAGGCTCGCCCTTTACTGCACTTCACCTAGCTGCGTTGCACGTGGAGTACTTTAAAGGATCTCAAATGGCAGGTTCCGTCTTCCAAACGCTGCTAGAGTTCTATAACGAGCCCGAGCATTTTAACTTTAAGATCAAGGCTGGAAACTATCAAGGTTACACACAACTTCATGTTGCGGTCAAAACGTGGAATATCACAGCAGTTAAGCTTCTATTCGCAGAGGAGGATGTCCTCATCAATGAGACTGGGCCAGATCATAAAGCGGTAATGGATCTCGCGTTGCACCACTTCAGTAATCAAGATAAAGCACTGGATCGATGGAAGGTAGATCCACATACACGCCAAGGTTCTGACATCAATCACTATCTACAAGCTCATCTGATTTATATGGAGCTGAGAGACGCCGACGCAAGGTCTAACAAGATCCATGCAGCGATGGTCTGAACAGATGAGGATACTCATTCGATAATGCATAGCGGCAAGCCAAACATATCACTCATTGCGTTTAATCGTAAGTAAGAACAATGCTGAGATTCAGCCCACGGCCTCTACCTAGCAGATAACTTTCTCAAATTGAGATCGACTGACTACTCATAGCGATGCCTCTATCAGTGAGGGAGTCGAATCCATTGTTAGTAGCATTATGGGAGACGCATCAATTCCTCAAGTCGGTGCGTGACCTTGAGGTAGACCACTACTTCTTTATAAAGAATGAGTGGCAAAGCGAGTACAGACAACTGTTTGACTTCCTTACATTGCGAGACTGAGGCTCGAGGTTGACTGCCATTCAACAACCAGCTGTATGATCTTGGTCTCGGCTTGTCTTTATGTATCGCTCACCATTTTAGTCGGGTTCATTCGAGTTTGAAGAGGTCACACCGCCTTTCTATCTGACTGTACTTGCAGGCAGCACCCTCGAACTCCATAGTCTACATCTAAATCGCCCACAATTGATCTTTTCACAATAGTACACAGTATCTTGATAGCACTCGCAATCTATTGACCTATCAAGAGCATACCTAATCCGCCCCCTCAGATAGCGCAATGATACTAAACTCAGCGCTCCCCTCCCCTGCGCTGATGAATCGCCGCACCCCAATGTCCAAGACCTTGCTGCTCAGCATATCCTCCCCCTCACCCACAGGTCCGTAGCACATCATCCCGCCAAAGCTTCCATCCAGGCCCCAGAGATTCCCATCCGCCCCCTTCACAAACGCCATGAAGTGATACCCGATCGGATCCTGGGCATCAGGTGCTGCAGTATCGCCTCTAGCTGCCGCCTTGCTGTGCGCCTCCTCTATAACGACTGAGTTATACAGCAGGTCCGCGTGCTGAGTGGGTAACTGTAGCTTGAGAGCTTCATCGAGGAGTCCTGCTAGTGGTGAAAACGGCACGAGACGCTCGCGTAACGAACCGTTGAGAAGGGCATGAACGAGTGCTACCATGCCACAAGCGTTGCCGATCGTCTGGGGAAACCAAAGGACCGGCTGGTCCGAAGGGTAGAGGTCATCGAAGCCTTCCATCTCGTAGGTCTTCCGGTTCGGAGGCGCTTGGGTTCTCTTACCAGCGGCCACGTCTTCGGCCTCAACGGCATGGTAGGCGTTAGAAGGCGTGATGAAGATGAGAGCGTGTGCTGGGCGCGGCACCATGGCCAGAAGCTCCGGTTCGTCGAGGGAGTAGACATCATGGAACGCTAGCTTGGGATCCATGCCTAGGTCGTGGGCTAAGTTGGTGAAGACCTGGGGGTTATTCTCAAGGGGGACAAAGAATTTCCTGCCCTCGGCGCTGTGATAGACTGCCATCTTGACTCTGAGGCCGCTAACAGAAGGGTTAGGTTAACTGATGGGCTTAATATGGGCTTTCGGAGCTGTCAACAATAGATGAGCTAAACGGAATATTTACGCCTGGGATTGGGTGTTATAATGGGTTTCTTGAAGTGAGGGGTTCGTAGTGTCTTGTATATAAGAGTTGGAGAAGGCAGGCATCCAAGAGCTGACGCCAAGCGCATAGGGCGCGATAGAGTTATGCTTACCAATTTTCTGATTGGTTCAGCATCGACGACTTTTGTGCAACCTACACGTCAATTCGACAATTTGACATCATGGAGCATTCTGAGAAGGTTGTCATTCGTCGATCGAATGCTGTAAGTTGCGAGGTCGATGTGTTATTTGCATTTGAGTTGTGTGACTGGGAGCTTATTATCACAACATTGATCCTAGTCAACGAGGAGTATTTAAGAATAAGGGCGACGGGATGGCTATAACTAAGACTTCCTACATTACACTTGAGGTTTTCAGAGTAGCTCACTAAGCTTGCAAGCTCTGCCAGTTTATATCGGGTTAATCTTGATATTCTAAAATGTATACAAGGTCCAAGATATAAATTGAATAACTGGTTCGCTGTTCTTGCAAGATAACTGTAGTCTATAGCTATGCTTAGTATGTATAAACTCATAGACCCTGTATGCCTGAGAATGCTTGATCTCTTGACAGCTGTAACTCTTGATAAATAAAGTATTCTAGACACTTAACCTCAATATACACCCTCTGTGACCATTTTACAGACTAGTATCTGCGCTCAAACTTACGAGAATAAATTAAAAAATAATCTTAACCTTAGTGTCACAAACCGACAATCGGGAATGGGTGTTTCAGTGAGCATTAACACAACTTGTATTTCTTACTCTTTATACTACTTCTATAATGTTTTTTCTTAAAGAGCGATATTATATATAAAACGAAATACTATAATATTCATTCCTGCATTTCTCATTTATAAGATATTTAACTTACAAGTCAATATCTATTCCCTCAAACTGCCGACTCGGGTTGGTGGATAAATCTACAGGGTATGTCCGCTCTGAAGTGCTCCATGTTAAGAAATACTCCGAAATGCAGGATCACTTAAATTGATTGAAGATCATTCTTAAAGTTTAATTGAAGTCCTCCAAAGTCAAGCACTTTATTCAACTCAGTCTCAACCTTTGTGGATAAAACTTTGTTCTGCCGTCCCATTTAATATTGGGTAATGGCACGGCATCATGCGTTATTTGTGACGGGCGCTAGAAAAGCTTCGCAGAAGATCATCCATCAATCGTGACTATCAAGACAAAACCTTGAATACGAACAGCCACGACGTACCCAAAAAGCTAATACTGAATGCTCAATTGACTTTTTGGCAACTGACAATTCTTGACTAAGAAAGAGTAAAAAATGAGGCTATTGCGAAAGCAGTAATTAAGCGGTCAGCACGTGGCGCGATCAGCAAAACTCACTGAAGCGGTCGCCTAGAAAAATAAAAAAGAGGGAGGCTGGGCCCTTTGAAACCGGTCTCATTAACCTTATTGTTATCGTTGAATAGAGCGTCACGTCGCACCGGAACGGCTCCTCACATCCGATCGTGCCACAAAAGAATACGTGGAAGCCGAGGCGTCCGAGGCAGAGGCAGCGCTAGAAACAAGCGGTATTGGTTCGAGAAGTTCTGTCGAGACCTCTCAGCCACCTTCGGGAAGGTTTTCTCCAAAAGTGTAGTGTCGTCTGACTGTAAACGCGTGGCGAGGCTTACTTACTTACTCAGGCTACTGTCTAGTTAGTGCTTGTCAGACTCGCGTGTGGCTTGCATGCGGAGGAATGTAAATGGCTTGCTTATCACGATAACAACGAACTGAATTGCGTAGTTTGTACAGAGACTGACTCCGTACTTTATGCAGATCGGATGCGTCTCGTGTCTAACCGAGACAAAGATCCCCTCCCATTGCTGAGCCAATTGTTTCAATTATAGATAAAGGTCTCCACGTAAGATTGCAAGGATATTTTGTAACCCCAAGGCCCCCGCCGCGTCCGTCCTTTTGTAGCGTCCGATGACGATTAGAAGAGCTGCTAGCACACTATTCTTTATCCGTAGCAAACAAGTAACAAGCTCGAGTGGATAAAGGAAAAATGAGGGGTAGAACTGCCGTTAAGCCTGAACGAAATCAAGATCGGCACCTCCAAAATATCCCTGCACTTTTGGAGAACAAGCTCACCAGGATAGGAAGGTCTGTGAGGCGGAACTTTTGCTCTCCACACTTGTACCGAGTGAGGCAGTTCCCGATCCTACAAGGATGCATGTGCTGCCTGTATGTACGATGCCGTTCTTACCGGTCAATCTGTACATACAATTTGGGCTATGCTACGATAATCCTTGACATGGTGCAAGTGCCGTGTTTCCGTGCTGTGACATCAGAACGCATATTCAATTTTGGTGATCAATGCCATGTCTGTGCAGCACGTATACATAACACGCTGCAGCTATAAGAAGCTCCCCCGCCATGACCAATTGATGCGTCTCTGCACGACCAAACCTGTCTTTTTTCTTTGCCAAAAATGCGGTTCAGTCTGATCAGTCTTCTGGCCTTTGGGACATTGTCCCAGGCTGCCTTCAACCAAGGTGCTATCCGCGCCTTTGATCGCGTACATCCGCGCCGATACGATCAGAAGCGCGCTGCTGCGCCTGTCGTCCCGGAGCAGCCTGCCTTTGAGAAGCGATCCAAGAGCAAGTTCCTGAACAAGCATTCTGAAAAGTTTGTGGTCAACGGTTCTGCTATTCCTGAGGTCAAGTTTGACGTCGGAGAGTCTTATGCTGGACTGCTCCCCATTTCTCAGGATCCTGATGAGGAGCGAAAGTTGTACTTTTGGTTCTTCCCTAGCACCAATCCCAAGGCTAAGAGAGACGAGGTTGTTATCTGGTAGGTTTTGGTCTAATTGATAGGTTGGAGAGCAATGCTGACTTTTTAGGTTGAACGGTGGTCCTGGCTGCAGTTCGCTTAGTGGTCTCCTCACTGAGAACGGTCCCTTCCTCTGGCAAGAGGGAACTCTTGCTCCCGTGCCCAACAGCTACAGCTGGACCAACCTGTAAGTCGCATGATTGACTTTGATTGTGGCTTGACTAACAGCACTAGCACAAACGTTATCTGGATCGAACAGCCCGTCGGTGTAGGCTACAGCCAAGGCAAGCCCAACATCACCAACGAAGTAGAGCTCGGCAAGCAGTTCATCGGCTTCTGGAAGAACTTCATCAACACCTTTGAGCTCAAGGGCGCCACCACCTACATCACCGGAGAGTCCTACGCCGGCTACTACGTGCCCTACATCGCCGACGCTTTCATCACTGCCAACGATGACGATTACTACAAGCTCGGCGGCGTGGCCATCAACGACCCCATCATCGGTGATAGCACTCTCCAGGAGCAGGCTGTCATCTACCCGTATATTGAGTCGTGGGCGAACCTGTTCTATCTTAACCAGTCGTACATGAATGCTCTGCGATGGACGCATCAGCACTGTGGCTATGAGAAGTATCTCGAGAAGTATGCGACTTTCCCTCCGCCCGAGGAACCATTCCCTGTTCTGCCTGATCCGTATGCCGATACGAATCCCAAGAGCAACTATACTTGCGATATCTTCGATTGGGCTTACTCCGCTGCTCTGGACTCCAACCCTTGCTTCAACATCTATCACATCACCGATACCTGCCCCCATGCGTACAGCCAGCTCGGCATTGTCAACCAGGTAAGCTCATCTCTACCAATTCTGAAAACTAGTGCTAACAAGTCCAGGGCGACTATTCTCCTCCCGGCGCCAAGGTCTACTTCAACCGCACAGACGTCAAGAAGGCCCTCAACGCTCCCACCGACGTGACTTGGTATCAGTGCACTCCCAACAAGGTCTTTGGCTTCGGCGACCCCAACTCCAACCGCAGCGACACCTCCCTCGCGCCCGCTCAGAACGACGTTCTCAAGCGCGTCATCGAGCACACCAACAACACCATCATCGGAGTCGGTCGTCTCGACTTCCTCCTCCCCCCCAACGGAACCCTCTTCGCCCTCCAGAACGCCACCTGGAACGGCAAGAAGGGTTTCCAGAAGTATCCCCAAGACAAGAACTTCTGGGTGCCCTTCCACATTGACTGGAACGGTGGACGACTCAGTGAGGAGGGTGTTGTTGGTCAGTGGGGTGAGGAGCGTGGTCTGACGTGGTATGAGGTTCAGCTTGCGGGCCATGAGCTTCCTGGATATGCTGCTGGTTCGGGTTACCGTGTTCTTGAGAAGTTGCTGGGAAGGATTAAGAATCTGGGAGTGATTGAGAACTTTACTACGCAGAAGGGCGATTTCCAGGGACATCCTCATGAGCGGGACTTTAGCGTCGTGAACCCTCTGGGTCTTCCCTGGGGTCATGGATTCACCCACGCTTAGGCGTAGCTACGGATGATTCTTGACACGACAGCAATGAACGAAATTATCAATTTCGCATGAACTTTGTTTATGAGTATTATATTGAATGAAGCGTGATTTTTCCTACATATGCTAGTCATCGATCGTGCCAGTACTCCGTAAAAGTGAGGGGATTCCTATATCACGTGACAAACTCAATTTCGTGTAACCTCAATCGCGCACTTTTACCCTCAATTCGACCCCTTCATCATTTGTCAGGGTCCTCGACTGAGCCTCAAAGTTGCAGCTCTGAGGCAAAATGATCCATCAAGATGCTTCCGACGCCGCTGCAGGGAACGTACCAGCAGTACAAGGCAGACACCGACTCAGTCGCAGCATGGCTCGCTTCAACTGCCAAAGCCTGTGGTTACCCAGTTGATCTACTCACCTCCACCCTCCACCGCACCACAATCATCTCAACCGAAATGTGGAGGCCGTTTGAAGGGAAAGGCTAGAAAAGATGCCAAGAAGCAAAAGCCTGCCCCGAGTGTAGCTCCGGTTGAACCAACTCGACCCAAGTACATCATCACAATCAAGGATTTTATCCCGTTGGCAGAGCATCTTTGCTTCTACTCATCTCAGTACCCAAGTCACTCGCCGAGACTATCGATCGCGTTATTTACATGCGCTCCAGATTCGGAGCCCAATTGGAAGAACATGGAGCAGAGATAAACGACAAGTCTGACGCAACGCATAATTACTTCATCGGCGTGCTGGAGAGCGTCAGAAGTGTTCTTCGCCCACGAATGCCCACCGACACGCCATCATACGACTCAATCGAAGATCTAACCAACCGTTTCAGCGGTCTCAACGTCTACGAGCCCTCACAAGAATTCCTCAATGCTCCAGATATCGTCCGTCCTCAAAAGGCTCAAGACGATGAGAATCTCTACGAAGCTGAACCGCAAAACACCCTTGAAGACGCAATGATAGCCTACACTGTTATGCTCGATGATCTCACGCATATACGAACTAACATCATGTCTATCTGGGCGAATTACAAAGATGGCTTTCATGACCTCGCTACAGCGGCTCTTGTCACAAACACGGGCATCGACCTTGCGCGGAATCTCATGGAGCCTGTTCTTCCCATCTTTGACCCGCACGGTGGTGCTTGGGCTGTTTCGGAAAAGTTCTCTATTGTGTTTGCTATCATGAAGGGCTTTTCTATAACGGAGGTCAAGGCCTGGGGACCCAAGGGCGGGAATGAGAAGATGTATGATATTGCGGACGATACATTCCTCAACGCGAATATTCTTCTCAAGGCTTTGGTGGCTGTTCTGGGACCGCATAATATTCCGATTTATAAGGAGGGAATGTTTGGAACGTATGATCCCAGCAGTGATCGATCACGGAAGAACGGGCATCAGAAATTCAACGAGGACCAGATAATTCTTAGTGAATATTTCACTGAAGCGGTGACTCTTGCACGAGCTGTTCCGAATTATCCAGTTGAAGAAGAATTCATTCGAGGTATCCGGGAACTCGACAAAACCGACAAGACTCCCTTCTACTTGGTCTTTGCTACTCAAATCCTTCTCGATGTCCACCATATCCTCCGAGCTCATACAGCTTCAGTCTTTGAGACGCTCAGCTCTCACACGAGTGCCATGCGCAATGATCTAAACCAGCATATGAAACATCATCAGAACCTCAAGAGTGAAACGTGGCCTGCGTCGAGCGAGCGTGCACTCAAAGAGCTGGAACAGTCTATCGCATGGATCGGTAAAGACCCCGTCTTTCTCGCCAAGAAGAGAGTTGGCCAGAAAGTAGGCGCAGAAGTCACACATGACCAAATGTACCGCATTCATTTCTTATCGCCTATCCTAGGCGGACTGCTCCTCTTTCACTATCGCGCTGGGATGCACGAAGTCGGTATTGCGGTATTAAATGCTTGGGGATCTGTCACGTATCCAGCACATTTATACAATGCGCTTCACCAGGAGGGACTACTCATTAATCGATGGCAAGACATGGATGTAGTCCGGAGCTTACTCGGTGATTCCAACTTCTTTGTTGGAAGTCCACCCAAGAACAAGGATGAGTATCTCAACAGATTCCTCCTCCAGATGGGATACTCTGCGTCAGCTATTACAACCCACAAGGGTCGTCTTCTGCGACAGCCTAAGCGACATCAGGACCTAGCCTCACGCGCCGGCCCTCGCGGTATAGAAGATGGTGTCCCTGTGTCGCGTATGTTCTTTGACAGATATTTACGCAAGTCTGGACAAGTCAACCTGACACCTGAGAATGTTGACGCCATCATTTCTCGAAGCAACTACCTTGAAGACAATTCCGAAGATGAACTCGCCTTCGTGAAAGCACTGGATGCACAGGACGTTAAAAAACAGAAACAAAAGCGGAAGAAAAAAGCAGCAGACGGCGGTAGACTCAAAGCAGGCTCCCTTCTCCAACCCCTCGCCATGGCCCTCACCGCCGAAATGTTTGAGTTCTCCTTCCCCTACCTCGTTCTCCACCGGTGGTCATGGAAGTTCCTTCGCCAGATTAAAAGTGTCTGCGATCCCGTGCTTCGAAAGCTGTACGGGCTGGCGTATCTAGATCAGGAGAAACAGCTGCCGTTTACGGTGGGATACATACTCATGACGCTTGCGGAGGATCCAGATGGTGATGGGGAGGAACTCATGAGGATTGCGGCGGGGGAGTTTAACGGGTTGGTGTGTCAGAAGGGGATTGGGAATGTGGCGATTACGGCGGCGGGGAAGATGTATGGGCTGGAGTTTGAGGATGACGATGATGAAAGTGATTCGTCTGAGCTACCTGATTTGGAGTAGGGCTGAAGATTGGTCTTACTGCTGGTTTGGGTACTCTTGGTTCCGTGGGTGAGTGCAATTAAAAAAGAATCAGAGTCTCTGTGCATGCTCGAGGTAGCAATGTCTCTTCATCTTCATTGTGATTATGTATCGTTCTTGATAGACCAAGTTCTTTGTGATGAGCTAAGCTCTCCGCAAGGAAATCTACAAGCTAATCATCCTTATCTCAAGCAATCTCTGCCTCGATCAACATCTCATACTGCTGAGGATCAGGCCAAAATTTCACAATCTTGAACCCAGCCCCCGTCAACAACTCCTCCCACTGACTCTCAGTTCGCTCAGACGCGGAAAGAAGAGACATCATCTGCACGTCCATGGTTGTCTGACTAATACTAGCTCCAGTTGGCGGCAGCACGATATCATAAACGAAGAGTTTAGAGTAACCCTTCGTCATGGCATCCTTTGTATTTTGAAGGAGCTGAGTTGCTTGAGCATCGGGCCAGTCGTGAAGAACGGCGTGCATAAAGTATGCCCGGGCTCCTATACTTGCATCAGTATAAATCTTCCATCTAGCTAAATGGAGAGACTTACCCTTCACAGGCTGAGGTTTGAAGAAATCATGCACCATAGCAGTGATCTTCTCATCAACATCCGCCCGCTCAATAATTTCGGGTAGGTCTTGCAACACCAAAGCACCCTTTGGCAAATCCGGTCTCGCCTTGAGAACATGCGAGATATCAATACCAGTATTACCGCCAACATCTACAACAAGAGGTTTACTGAGATCAGCTCCCTCGATCAACCCGCTAGGATCATAAATCTTCGTCCAAGGCGTTTTCCAAGATGTCCAAGCCTCCATGTGCCCTGTAAAAGCCTCATAGTACTCTGGACTCTTCTGGAGACGACCAAAGAAATTGAGGCCATCAGGATCGCTGCCAGCATAATTATTGTCTTCTGCTGCCGTGGGGACTTTGTAACCTATCTTTGCGAGATATTTGGGGAGGTGCTGGCCCGCTGAGATGTACTGATAAGTTCTAGATTTCGTTAGGTTGACGTATTGGTTTTGTGGCTGGGAGACCTACGCTGCTTCGAGAGACGCTCGGACCTTGGTACTTTCATCACCAATGGCATAAGAGAACGGCGTGGGCTTGAAGGTATCCACGTCTGTCTCTTCGACCACATAGAACGCAGCTAGAAGACGGAACAGACGTCCTACACTCGTAAGCTTCGACTAAGATAACAGGGATATGACAGCTCACTCAGCAAGTTAGGCTCAACATCCCTCCCAGTCAACTTGACCAACTCATCGATCGTCTTTTTCCCTCCACCTTCTTTGGTCCAGGCCTTCCAGATTCCGAGATCTATCGCAGTCTGAAGCGCAGCAAAAACAGCAGGATGTTCGAAACAAAAGCCCCATGCTCGTTCATATGGAGTTTCGACTCTTGCTAGAAGACGACGGGCAGCGGCGCGGACACAGAGACGTTCGACTTCATCGCCGCCGAATTGACTGGGGTTTACAGCATCGAGGGTGGCGATGATGTCGTTTGTTGAAGGACCAACTGAGCCCATTGTGAGAAGTGAGATATAAAAGTGAGTATGTCTTGGGGTGGAGTCGAAAAAGAAAGGTTAATGGGGATGTGATAGAAAATGAGATACGTCGCTTATATAAATAAGTTCATGATTCATAATGGGATGCCTGCACCTAGACTAGTGATTCAGTTGATGTGGGAGAACCCTGCTGCCCCTTGCTGAACTAGCTAGGTTGAGAAGTTGGTGTGGATGGGTGTCTCTTTGGGCGCTATCTCGTGGTGGTGGATTAGTCCGATACTGGCTTTGTTATAAGTCACCTTGCAGTACTTGCAAATGGCAGAGCTGTTAGGGGCACGTGGTATCTTGGTCTTATCACTATTAAAGGGGTACCACTGCGCCCTCAAGTAATAAAGACAGTTTTTATGAAACAGACCCTTCGGATAGGCCGTAAGTTGGTCATAGAGGTTGAGTATTTTACAATGCTCGATAACCTAAGTCTTTCTCCTATAGTTTGTCCGATAATCTCGTAGCATTCTCTCTTGTCTCAGCCTGATAATGTACTGTATATCACCAAGATGGCTAATCTCGGGTACCAGTAATTCCGCGCTACCACCGAACAAACGTGAGGATGAATTGCTTCTCAAAATGACATATCAAATGGTGGCGAACGGGTTGTTGCACCATTCTTCGTTGGCTCTCTATGTAACAGGGTCGCTTAGCTAGCTCATGCTAGGATGCCAATCCCATGGGGAACGTGGGATGCGTCGGGTAATTCTTCGCGTTACCCACCAGGATTCTTGAGGCTCAAGATACCTCTCCAGGCGTTCCAGCACAGAGCTGCTGCTGCAATGTAGATAACCCGGAGCCGTGGGCAAGATCCAAGTCAAAGGGTATGGAAGATCAAATTGCCTGGAGTATACTCGCATAGCCGGCACACAGAAGCCGTTGGCTGATGCATTAAAACCGCTGGTCTAGCGGCGGTTGACCCGTTACGGCCCGACCAAATGGCGCGGTTCATAAATGCAACGTTGAGCCGCGATCATCATATCCGTCGTTCTATAGTGGGTCTACCGTAATGTCGCCTGAATTCTCTCGTCAAGTTATCTCAAAAATAATCCTCAATCGAAACCCTGGCGTCGGAGCTGCGTGTTAAAGTTTGGGGGCGAGTTTGCTTGAGTTCCCGAACATCAACAGGCGATGTTACTCTAGCGGTTTCGCTTCTGCTAGCAGAGTTTGCTCGACTGTCCCTGTCAGATATCATATGCAGTTGGCAGACAATGGGGCGAATCATGATTGTAGAGGAACATTGTACCCGGTCGGCGGAGAAAAAGCAAAGACGGCCGCTCGATGAGGAAGTGGAGATGGTTTATTGTCTCGGCAAATCCTTCACACGGCGGCAACTAAGGAGAAATACTGTAGTTAGATGCTCAGTTCACTGCAAACTTCGTGAATTTCATACGGCAAATACAAGTTCCTGCAGAGGCCCGAGTATTCGGGTCCGACGAGGGGCCAGATTGCCAGATTGTCACTGTAAGGTCAACCAACACCCACACCCAAAGTCTGTCATATATGATATCTTACGAGAAAAGAGACAACAAGCCCGCATCAACCAACAGTCACGCATGTTTGCCTCATTTCCAGGATGTAACCAATACATCTCTCCCGTCATGCAACCACCTATTATTGGTCCATCTCCAAGTATGTCTCTCGCGTGCCAGACACACCATGTCGCCGACAAGGGTTTTCGCGTAGATCTCGCCAGAACAAAGGATAGTTAACAATCCTCCTTAACAATGCATTGAAACGCGCTAGTGAATGATCCTTCGTTCTTTTCTTTTGCCCGGGGATGCAACGTACTCGGCCGTTGCAAACGTGTGATCAGGGGCGATGGTGAGTCTCGCGGAGCCGATAAGGTCTTGAGGTCCAGCAGACGACGCGGGCGACTCGAGTCTGCATTATTCCCCCTCCTCTTCCAAGATAGCTCTCTTGGGATTCCTGGTTGCTAGAATCATGACGAGTTACTACGGAGGTCTGGGGCCTATGCTCAATGCAGTGCTATGGGTTCAAGTCGTTATTTTCGCAATCTTCGTTGGATTGAGATTATACACAAGATCTCAGATCCTACACTCTGTCGGGGCAGATGACTATCTCGTCATCATCGCACTGGTACGTCTTCACTCCCTCTCCAATAACTCATCCTCACGATCCCAGGTCTTTCAGATCATCTACTCCGCCTTCGTAACAGCCGGTACAAAATACGGCCTCGGTCGCAAATTCGCAGACATTGGGAACCCCGATGCATACTTCCGAGCCGTCGAGCTGGAGATATACAGCCAAGTGGCCGGGCTAATGGTAATCGGTCTTGGGAAATGCGCAGTTGGTATCTTTCTTCTACGCATCGTGCGGAACAAATTCCAGAAAGCGTTTATATGGGCGTTTTTGGCGGGAACAGTGTTTATCACGCTGTTTTCTAGCATTGTTGTCGTTGTGCAGTGTGATCCTGTCCAGAGGACTTGGGATCGAAGGGTGCCGGGGACGTGTTGGATTGACTTTTCCAAGGTTGGCCTGACTGTTGGGTGTAAGTTGCCGTTACATGAATTGTTGGAAGATGCTAACATACGTAGCTTGGTTCGTTGTTGCGGACTTTTGCTTCGCGATTCTTCCATGGTTCGTCATCTGGGAGCTCAACATGAAGCGCAAAGAGAAGATCACCGTCGCATGCGGCCTAAGTCTCGGCATCTTGTAAGTCATGGTTCTGACCGAGGCTGAATCACAATGACTGACGAAATTAGTGCTGGCATCTGCGGTATAGTTCGTACCGTCGCTCTCAACGGATTGAACGCCAGCGAATACATCTGTATGTCCCCATAACCCGCACAAGCTATCGATTTACGTGCTGACCTTTGTAGACGACACAGTCGACATGCTCATTTGGTCCGCCACCGAAAGCACCGTAACAATAATGTGCTCCTCCATCCCCGTCCTCCGGCCTCTCTATGTACGTTTCCGCTACGGCAGCCAAGGTGACAGCTCCGGCGCAGCGAGTTCCTACAAACTACCCATGTACGGGAACCACAGCGGTCGGAAATACGGTAACGGTTCAATGCCTGGTACAGAAACGATTGGCGGCAGCGGACCATCAAACAGAACCGTTGTCGCGTATAATGCAAATGCCAGCGATGAAAGTATACTTCGCGATACAAAGACTCAGAATGATATCAGTGGGATTAGAAGAACGGATGAAGTTTCGATAAGCTATGGGAACCAAGATACTAGAGACAGGGTTAGGGAGTGGAAGTAAGAGCCTCTGGGAGAGGGGTTCAAAGGAGTCGGAATTTGGAAAGCTTGTTTAAGTCAACGGACGAAATGGATTCACTAACCGGATACTACAACGTGCAGCTCAGGATTATGTAGAGATAAGTGGTATAGTATTTTAATATAATATCAAGCTAGGAACTTTTTACACCTCGCATTATTGCCAAAAATGTTGTCATACGTCGTAACTACCAGATATCCTCCTTCGAGATGTTAGTAACGGTGCCAACCATAGATTTGAAATGCTTACCTGATATCGTGCAGTATCTCTTAGACCCTTCACCTTCTCTGTTGCGCTCTCAATGGAGATATTACGCTGTTCGGCCCAGATTGAGATGAGTGTCGAGTTCACATCCCTAGCCATATGCTTTGCATCGCCGCAAACGTAAACAATCGCGCCGGCGTCAATCATGTTCATCACCTCCTCAGCGTGACTTTTGATGAGGTGCTGCACGTAAACCTTTTGCTCGGTCTCTCTTGAGAATGCAACCTGGATATCGAAGCTGTCGCCGAGGGTATTTTTATGTTCCTGGTATAAGTTAGCAAGGGTGGCTGGCATCAAGAGATGTTTGACTTACCCGCCACTCTGACTCGTAGAGATAATCTTCATCACGTCGTCTACATCCAAAAAACAACAAAGTCTTTCCAACATGCTTGCCCTGCTTCTTCAATGCCGCTCTCTCCTGCACGAAACCTCTGAATGGAGCAACACCAGTTCCTGGACCGATCATGACGACAGGGCGAGATGAATCCTTGGAGAGTTTAAAGTTGGACTTGCGAAGATGAATCGGTGCTTTGAAGCCAGCGTACTTCCCACGTGGACCATTTAGCTGATACTCTTGTGATTGAGACTCTTGGTTCTGGGCCTGTTTGAGAGAGAGAAGGTAGTTTGTAGCTGCGCCCTTGAAGATATCAGGCCGGCCTTGAATCTCTGCTGATTCAACGGCTACGGTGATTGAAACGGTGGAGGGTTGAATGAGGGATGATGAGGAGATGGAGTAGTATCGGGGTTGGAGCTTGCTTAGTCCTTCGACTATAGCTGAGAAGGGGAGCTTAGTCCATGGTTGACCACCACTGAGCATACTCAACACTTGAGCAAGCGAAAGACACTTCTGGCTAATCTTCTCGTTGAAGTACACCTTATCACCGCCAAGCTTGGTCGCTTCTTTCTTCGCAGCATCGGTAGGTGCAAACGCAGCAATGACGTTGATAAACTCTCGAGACACAGGTCCAGCAACCTCAAGGTAGTATCGCAGCGCAGTAGCATAAGTTGTCGGTGTAGGAACGGGGGACTTTGCTGTTGCCTCCCGACTAACGATCGAAATAACCGTGTCCTTCTTCTCGCTCAACCCAAGAATGCTGAGAAGTTGGTTGACTTGTTCTTCGGAGTTGGTAGGCCAGATAGCGACGTGATCACCCGTCTCATAAGATAGACCTGAATCACCGAGATCGATCTCCATGTGAATACAATTCCGATCCTTGGAAGTGAAAACCTCGCGAGATTCGGTGATGCTGGCGATGTAAGGATTCGTGTTGCTGAACTGACGGTTTGCTGAGCTGGTATCAAGATGATCCGCATGTGCTTCACCGAGAAAAACACCAGGTGAGCTCGCATTCAGATCATCTCTTTCCAGAACACCAAATGTCGACTCGTACGCAACATCTCTCTCCTGAAGACCAAACTCTTGAACAAGCTTCGGCCACATATCCTGCTTCCACGCCAAAAAGTCTTCTTCAGTAGTCCCAGCTGCATCATCAGCCTCCCCAACACCAGCAAGATTCTTCGCACCTAGTGCATCCAACGCTTTCGAAACACGTCTCACCATAGCGTTGTAATGCTCATAAGTACTGTTCCCCAGACCGAAAGCAACATACTTGACATTCTGAAGATCAACATCCGGCTGTTCCCCATCTTCACCGCCAGTGATGTACGTATAAAAGTCCAGAGCGTTATCCGTAGATTCACCCTCACCGTACGTAGCGAGTACAAACATCAGAACAACCTGCTCTGATAGCTCCGACAGATCATTGTAGTCATATTCCTCAAGGTCAGCGACCATGGGATCGAGACCATAGCGAGAACTAGCTTCTCTAGCTAGTTTCTGAGCGTAGTTCTCTGCGGTGCCGGTTTGAGAGCCGTAGAAGATGATGCAGTTCTTGCCGGTGGTGTTGCAGATGTGAGAGATGCTTCGAAGACTGTCTTCTTTTGAAGTTGCTGTTTCTTCTGATGTGATTGGTTTGGGGAAGAAGATGTTTCGTAGTTTACCGTTGGAGAGGTAGGCGATTGCTCCGAGGAGTAGAGAGAGAAGCACGATTAAGTCTGTTGAGTCGATGATGGGAGATTCTGTTGTGAGGAGAGCTTCGTCCAGAATGGACTCGTTGGTCATGATGTCGATGTCAGCCATTGTGTCGAATTTTCCAGGTTCAGATAACTGATGATGACCCGCAGCTATTCAGAATTCTTGAAAGCCTATTATACCACTTCGAAGTCATCGCGAAGCTTCTCATGGCCCGAGTATCCGACGCGGAATCATTTTCCGACAACCGAACTTTCGACGAGAAGTCAAACAGCCAATCACAGGCACCATAAAGTGATCGGAAGTTTCGCAATATTTCCGACCAGAATGCTTTCAGCAGCAGGATCAAGATTATCGGTTACAACAGGAAATACGGATATAGACACCACGATGCTTCATTCGGTAGCTCGCAGTCATGCTTCGCTTGTATTATGCTGCTACCTAAATACTGTGCTCATTTCTATGTAATGATATATGCTCCCAGTCCAGGCCTCAACTTCATCTATGTCACCTAAATGATGTACAACGAAGATCAAGCTGCATTCTTCCAAGCATCCTTGACCAAACTCCACGTCGCAAACACCGCCAGCGGCGAAACAAAGGCCTCGGGTATCAGACCATCTCTCAGACTCCAATGACTAGCAACACTAGCCCAAGCCAGATTCTGAAGCATATCGCTCTTCCATTTTGCCTTCCATGTCTTTGTAGCCAGTTTCTCCTTATCCTGCATAGTACTCATCCACTCGAGTGACAACCGACCAATCTCAATCATTGTAAACGCCGCCCAGGAGCGGATTGCGAGGAATGTTAAATCTTCTTCTGATTTGGCTGAACGTTTGAGGATTCCTTTAGAGGAGAGGAAGCCAATTGCTTCAGAGATGTGGAAGGAGCTGAGGCAGAGGATCTGTGAGGCTTGAATTCCCATGTCCAGCTTTTTGACGCTCTTTCCTGCTGATCGCTCGGCGGAGATGCGTTTGATGAGATCTCGGGATGCCTTCCACATGTCCAAGACGCCAAAGAGGCGATTCATGATCTGCCATTCATCAAGCATTGCACAGAGTGCCCTTGAACAGTTCGCCGCTCGTGTTGTTGACGCAGCCATTGAGTTGAGATGAGATACTTTGAAGAATGACTTGGAGAGGCCTTTGAGTCTCTTGCCTTGAAGCTTTTGAAGGTACGATGCTAACAGGTCCATGATGAAACTGACCAGGCGCACAGCTTCGCCAGCAAATAAGAGGACGGCATCTCGACTTTCTCGCGACTCAATGGTCCTGAGCAGGTGAGAAAGAAACTTGCCAAGTTGTATGTTTTTGAGTACTGAGGATTTCGTGTGACAGTCTGGTGAAGAGATCATGATGAACTGCCGTGCAATAACTGAGAACAAACAGGAGCGCAGATAGGGATAATCTGATATCTGATACAAGCCACACAACAAGTCAACAAAGTATTACGTGGTCTTTCTGAAAATGATACAGCATTGACTAATGCTTCAAAGGTTCCGACCGGAACGAGCAAAAGTGAAACTGATAACAATAGTGATCAACAAGCAGTCGAGTCATGGAAAAGCATATGTGAAGGTGACACTCGGAATGCTCTAGTTCCGGGCTATCGCGTTCCGAAGAATGGGAGATAACGAGGGACGCACGCGTCAATTGATAGGGAAGCGAGCCGCGCCTTTTTAGTTCGATCTCTTAGTGTCGGGTAAGTACTTGATGAGGAATTAGTGAGTTTACTTCCGAAATGGGTAGTTTCTCATCATGCCGCAAGAGGAAGTCATCACAAACACCAGAAACGGTCATAACAGCAAACTCATGTATCTTAGTAATTCAATGGTATTTGTCAATATCTACAGCTTAAAAACATTGACCTTGACACACTTGACCTGCGTCCAATCATGCAGCGCATCCTCGCCATTCTCCCGCCCAAACCCACTCTGCTTAATCCCGCCAAACGGCGTGTTCGCATTAACGCTTCCCCAGGAATTAACACAGACCAATCCGCACTCGATCTTATCCGACACGCGGATTGCCTTGCTGATGTCATTTGTGAACACCGAAGCAGCGAGACCGTAGACGTTGTCGTTAGCGAGATCGATGACTTCTTGCTCCGTCTTGAACTTGGCGATGCTGGCGACTGGACCAAAGACTTCTTCGCGGATGATGCTTGCTGAGGGTGAAACGTTGACGTATGCTGTGTTGGGGACGAAATGACCCTTGGAGTCGTGTGACTGAGATCCACCGTGGAGGACTTGTGTTCCCTCTGAATTTGCCTTTGCGATGAATCCCATGATCCTCTCCTTTTGCGTCGAGCTAATAACAGGTCCCTTCATCGTCTCCTGCAACAACGGATCACCCATAACAGCATCCCTCGTCCTTTTCGAAAACTCCTCTACAAATCTATCATAAACATCCTCCTGCACGTAAATCCTACTCCCCGCCGCGCAGATCTGCCCATTATGCGTCGTGATCCCCGCAGCCGCCCACATAAGCGCATTCTCCCAGTCCGCATCAGAGAAGATGATACTGGGGCCTTTTCCGCCGAGCTCGAGCGTCACGCGCTTGAGGTTGGACTTTGCGGCGCTGGCGAGGATGGTGCGGCCCACGCCGACGCTGCCGGTGAAGGAGAGCTTGCGGACTTCGTGGTGGTCGGCGAGTGCTTGGCCTGCGATGGTGCCGAGACCGCAGAGGATGTTGACTACGCCGGGGGGGAAGCCGGCTTCGACGATGAGTTGGCCGAGTTTTTGGCCGTAGAGGGGGGCTAGCTCGGGGGTTTTGATGATGAGGGTGTTGCCGGCTGCGAGGGCGGGAGCTAGCTTCCATGAGGTGATCATGCTGCACTTGTTAGTACTGATATAAGTTGAGAAGGGATGTGACTTACAGAGGGGTGTTCCACGGTACAACAGCTGCACAAACACCAATTGGCTCTCTCTTGGTATACGCAAGACCACTCTCATAGTCAATGCTCTGCCCATCAAGTTTATCCGCCCAGCCCGCAAAATATCTACACGTCTCCGCAGCCTGAGGAACACTCATCCCCATAGACATATTAAACAACATTCCCGCATCAACAGCCTCAATGGACGCAAAGTCCTGAACATCGCGCTCAATAAGATCAGCGAGCTTATTCAGCAGACGGCGTCGTTCCTGGGGAGGTGTAGTCTTCCACGTCGCTGAAGCCTTGCGCGAAGACAGTACAGCGCGGTCGACGTCGGAGGTCTGAGCGGCGGAGACGTTGCCGATGGGGGAGGCTGTGGTGGGATTCTCGATGGTGATGGTCTTGTTGGCTTCTGCGGGGGTGAAGGCGTTGTCGATGAAGAGGCCGGTGGGAACTGTAGGTCAGTGAGAAAGATGCACGTAATGGGAATTTGAGAGTGTAACGTACGTGTGATCTTGCGACCAGCTGCGCCAGTGATGGTGAGTTCCGCCATATTGAGTTTGTTATTCGGGTATAAAATAATAGTAATATCCACTAATCAAGATCTTATTAGACACCTAGAATCGATAACGGGCAGGCAAGAGAAGAGGGCGCAGTGAAACCGCATGCATATTACTTATGTACATCCCGCCGACCATTCCACTCGGAATCCAGGATGTTAGGTTCCGGTCTAGCACTGGCCATGTTACATGAGGGGTGCATAATCCAGGGTCTCACAAACTCCTCTTATTATTTGTAATTCTTTCACCGCGGTCAGATCATCTCCATATCTTACGTTTTCTAATCCACCGCCCTGCTTGAACCGTTTCAGTCACTGAAGGGAATATCCCTTTGGATCCGAGGGAGCACCAGTTAAGTTTTTTATGGGGCATGCTCTAGTATTGATTGGCTGTTGATCTTTGCACTATAAATACCAGCCTTAAGGAGGCACAGTAGTGAGGATAAAGGCTACGATCAGCAGACTGTATTGTTAAGGGTACTTAGATCTCAATGATAACTACTAGTCAGGCTAAGTATCTTTAATACCGGCTTCCTTATTAGCAGGACCCCACAGAGGTACCTAAATGGTGCTCCCTCGGATCCAAAGGGATACGATGATGTAGTATCAAGTGCCAGGAGCCGCAATGTAATAGAGAGGAATGAGTCTTCCGACTGGGCCACGGCTGAGGGTTCGGAACCGCAGCGGCGTATTCCGACGAGCGGAGTTAGTGGACGAAATAAATCACGCAGATGGGCACACGGGGCATTCAAGGCTATATCTCCGTAATCTCAAGCGGCCCGTTTCCGTGATACAGACGTGGGCTTGGCAGGTCGGTAGTTGAGCGCCAAGAGAGAAAGGCCGAGATCCGTGACGATAACTGCATGGGATGGGGAATGTAACTATCCTGATCTGACGTTTATTTGTCATGTCATTAAAGAGCTTCGGTATAGCAGACGCGTAGTGAGGTCTAACTTGATTGGAGCAAGTGGAGGATTACGAGTGGCGACCATCTCGCGTCAGACCCGCAGTTGTCAACTTTGAGGTCTCTAGGGTAACTTGTCACAAATATTCCAAATATTTTGTTTCAACACGTTAACTACCGGAGTCGTTTCGCAGTACAGCCAGCAGCCAGCAGTTGTCTCAAGAAAGCCCAATTTAATCATGCTAAAATAATGCAAACACTTATTTACAATCTGATGCTCTGCCATGTCACTCCTAATGCTCACAGCTTAGGTCCCTCCTCTTTGCAGCATCCACTAGTCAACCTCGACGCAACGTCCTTATCAGACGGTACATCAAGCGCCGGATTCCCTGTAAAGAAATCCGAAGGTGAAATATGCAACTGCAGCATCTCAACCGGCATGACCGGCCAATCCTCCACCCTAGGATTATGCGTGAGTCCAAACACACTCCAGCACACAACATCCTGATTCAGCACATCATCGCACCGATCAGCTGCGTCGCTCACACCACCAACCTCACTCTTGCTAAGCAGCGTGTACCGTCCGCCCGCAAAGAACTCGTGGTCCTTGTACTTGGTAACCCAGAAGTGCTTCTTCGCGAATAGCGCGCGCTTGGCTTGTGTGCTGTTGGGGTCGGCGAGGAGGAGTTGTGTTGGCGGTGGTGTGATCTTGTATCCAACTGGTTTACCCGACACACGGTTCAGTTTGTTCAAGTTCTGCACTTTGAAGACCCTGTTGCTAAACGGTGCGGCATCAA
Source organism: Fusarium sp. HKF-74 (assembly GCA_021223625.1). Taxonomy (NCBI): domain Eukaryota; kingdom Fungi; phylum Ascomycota; class Sordariomycetes; order Hypocreales; family Nectriaceae; genus Fusarium; species Fusarium sp. HKF-74. The sequence continues at coordinate 71,037 of JAJFAS010000052.1, forward strand.
TGCCCTGAGAAGTGGTGATCTGCGTCTGACGCACTTCATACATGTTTCCATTAGGATTCGTCCTCTTGTCCATTCTCAAAGGCAGACTCTCCTCCTGCACAACGGTGTTTTCATTACCGTCGATAGAAGGGTCGATGCGCACGCAGAAAACATGCTGATGGTTCTGAGCGAGGGCGCCGGGGCTGACGATGTTTCCCCAGGGCGCTGTCTTGCCGGGATCCATGTTTACGACGGAAACAATACCTGTTGCGCGGGCTTCTACGACGATGCCGGCTGCTTGGTCGAACTTGTAGTTGAAGACGTACTCGTAGTTGGCGAGGGTGATGATGAATTGGATTACTAGTTCGCGGCGGCGCGTCACGACTGCGCGGCCGGTTCGCCAGTCGGTGTGTTTCCAGCCGATGCCGTTGTCCTGCTCGTGCAGACAGATGACGTTCTTGGTTTCCTGCGCAGAACCATCTGCGTCTGTGAGGACACCGTCGAAGTACTGGAGTTGTTAGTCATGGAATAAGTAAGGCTAGGGTTTCGCTTACCTTGATCACGCCGAGACAGTCGCAGCCGAGAGTGAGGTTGTTGACGCAGTGCCCAAGACCGCCGTCGCCAAAGTCAAAGGCTTGCTTGCGATGGTATGGTGGACGAGGATCAGCATAAGGAACAGTCTACAAACGTTAGTACATCTCTGAGAAATATCTCTCAGTAAACTTACCATATCGCTGATGCTCAATCTGTAAAGAACAGGACGTCCATCATAGCGAATATCATGGATGACAGCTCCCTCACGAGGATTAAACGTAACCCTCATTCTCCACTTCTGCCACTGAATAAGATTCCCCTCTGTGATCGAGAAACTAGGTCCTTGAGGCTGCACAACCATCAAGGGCTTCAAATCCTTCCTCGTCCCAGTCTCCAAAAGCTCAGGAACATACTCTGCGCTCTGACAATGATCAATAGCCCCAGTAGCATAGGTCTTGCCAGTGAGACTATCATCCTTGCCACCTGTAGCAGGCTCATCAATGCGGATGATCTCCTTGGTAGCTGCGTCCATCACGGGGATCAAAGGCATGGGATAAGCGTAAAAGTTGGAGTCTTGACCCTTGCGAGCATCACGTGCAAAGACGAGTGCCTGGAAGTAGCGTGTGTTGCCATCTTCTAGATCTGGGGCGCCGTAGGGCCAGGGCTCAATGACTGTCTCAAAACCCTCGGGGAGCTTAATCTCCTTGAGTTTATCCTGAAACATCTTTGATCTCTTGCAAGACTCAACAACGATATCAAACTCAGCCCTAACAAATCAGCATCGCACTTGAGTCATAAAAAACGGGTAAACTCACATAGTCAGACTGGCCTGGTGCTCCTCGCTGATAATCTCCTGCGCAACGATACTCCTCTTCGTGACATCAACCACGGACTCATAGTAAACCGACTTCTGGTCTCCACCAATGACATCGTAGAAAACCTGCGCGCAGCGATCAGGTCTCGGCGACGCAGCAGTAAGAGCCCCAGAGTGTTCAAGCTCAAGGAATCTCAAGACTTCTTCCTTGGGCGGCTCAAACAAATACGACTGTCTAAAGAACAGCAGCGCACCGGGGTGAGACGCCTTGACGATATCACGAGCAAGGTTAGTCTCACGCGCCGTGAGCGCAGATAGAGGATGTGGTGCAGCCATGGTATGGATGGACAAAAAAGCTTGAGACAAAGGAATTGTTGGTTTGGTCGTCAGCAGAAGTGTGTATGTTTTGGGGCTGTAAATAGTACACCCCGGAAGGTCTCGTTCCGAGGGTTACACTCGGAACACCCCTCGGAACGCGGAAGCGCAATCTCTCTTATCTCACCCAAGTGATAACGCAGCCCGTAAGGAACGACTACTACGTAACGAGTTAGGTCTTCCCCGCGTTCTTGATACGGCCCCTGTTTAGTGTGTGTTTTTGATCCAGAGGATGTGATATGCCAGCCAGGGGGGGAAGGGTCCACGCTGATATCTCTTTTTCCCTTATCAAGAATGATTTATATGAACGACACTTCCGTGCTTTCCATAGCTCCACTAACTTGAAAACAGCCAAAAACTTCTACTATATAAATATTATTATCATTATTCTTTTTTGAAAAAATGGGCGAACTTGAAAAAGTTAACGTGGCTGTTGACAAGGACGCCATGAGTCTTGAGGGCAACACCAGAGTTTCGAGCGATGATGCCCTGCGTCTTGCGCAGTTGGGTCATACGCAGGAACTTCGACGACAGTATTCTCTTTTCTCTCTCTGTGCTCTATGCGTTTGTCTCATGGCGACGTGGGAAGCTCTATCCTCTGTCGTCGCTACAGCTCTCGTCAGCGGCGGAGCACCATGTCTCTTCTACAACTAGTCCGTCTCCCGTCCCCAGAATCAAGCATCACTAACATCATCAGTCTACTATCAGCAGTATGCTCAATCTGCATCGCCAGTTCTCTTGGTGAAATCGCTTCGATCTATCCTACAGCTGGAGGTTAGTAACTCCCTATACACAACTCTGTTAACTCGAGACTAACGCTTGAATGGTACAGGTCAATATCACTGGGTAGCTGCCCTTTCGCCCGCTTCCATTCGATCGACCGCCGCTTGGGTCACAGGCTGGGTCAGCATCGGCGGACAAGTTGTTCTCACATCGTCTGCTGCCTTTGCTGCCGGGCTCCAAATGCAGGCTCTCATAATCGTCAACAACGAGACGTATGTCCCAGAGCGTTGGCGGGGCATGCTATTCTACTGGGCTGTTCTCGTTTACGCCCTTGTTCTCAATATCTGGGGGGACAGACTTCTTCCGCACATCAATACGGTGTCAGGTAAGTACCCCCGCTGGCGGGTGATCGTTCGGAACTGACGGCTCTTAGGTGCCATTCATGTCATTGGCTTCGTCACCATCGTTGTTGTTCTTGGTGTCATGGCTCCCAAGAACACAGCTTCGTTTGTCTTTACAGAGGTCACCAACTCTAGTGGCTGGGCCGACGATGGTGTCTCATGGCTAGTCGGCCTCTTGTCTGCCGTGTATCCCTTCCTCGGGTATGTTCCCCCATCACACTCACTAGATCACCATCTAACCATCACAGATACGACGCCGCTTGTCATTTAGCAGAAGAAATGCCCCACGCCAGCCGCAACGTCCCCATCGCAATGGTAGGCAGTGTGACCATCAACGGTCTCATGGGTCTTGTCTACTGCATCATCTTCCTCTTCTCAACCGGTCCCCTCGAGAAACTTCTCGCAACACCCACTGGCTTCCCCTTCATGCAGATCTTCCTTGACGCTACAAAGAGTCAAGCTGGCTGCACTGTCCTTTCTGTCATCATTACATGCACTGCTATTGCGGCGACTGTAGCTGGTACTACATCTACCTCGCGAACACTGTGGGCTTTTGCGAGAGATAAGTCAACGCCGTTTGACAAACAGCTCAGCAAGGTCGACAAGCGTCTTCAGATCCCTGTTTACTCTGTCGTGGTTGTCATTGTTCTTCAGATGCTGCTTGGTCTCATCTACCTCGGCAACACCACTGCCTTCAATGCTATTCTGTCCATGTCAATCATTGGCATGTATGTCAGCTATGCTTTTCCCATCATCGCTATGCTCTTTGCCAGGAAGAGTATTCGGACTTCCAATGGCTTTGGTCCTTTCAAGCTCGGACGCATCGCTGGCCCAGCTGCCAATGTCATCAGCTTGATATGGATCACAGTTGTTGTCATCTTTAGCACTTTCCCATCTGCTATGCCGGTTACACCGCAGAACATGAACTACTCCATCGTTGTCCTGTCTGGGTGGCTCTTTGCTGGTATTGCGTACTATGTCTTCCGTGGCAAGTACAAGTTTGAGGTTCCAGTTGTTGACCTTGATGTTGTTGAAGGCCTTCGTGATGGAGTCCATGACAAATAAATTGGATAGTTATGTCAAAAATCGGAGAGATTGGTATTTTCTTTGGGACAGAGGTCTAAATTGTCTTGACACGATATCATTATGGAATTGGACGGAACTTAGGTCATGGCTCAATTTGTACGATACTTATGCAATGAACACGCTCTTTGATACTCATAATTGATCATGTTGTTACAGTCTTGTCCCGCCAAGTTCCATCAAACTGTGACACTAGAACCCCCCATTGAATCGACTCAGATCATCACCCTGCCCAACACTCCCATTCTGATCCGGCAATGCCGTAGGCTGATCAAGCCCATTGACCTGACTCACCGGCCTCAACATATTATCCTGCTCAAACGCACTAAACAAATTCAGCAGATCCGTCTCCAGCCCAAACATATCCGTCATATTCTCATCCAAAAAATTACTCCCCAGTCCATTCCTCGGCCAATTCGTCGGAACCAGCGTCTGCTGCTGTCGAACCTCTGGCGTCTCCTGCTGCAGAATCTCCGCAAGTGCTGTGTTTCCAGTGGGTGTGAACGGTGATTCTAGCGATAAAGCGCGATGGATCGTTCCTTTTAGTGAACGCCATAGTCGTCGACCTAGTTGTCCGTGCTGAGATAGATTCTTCAAGAGACGGACTGCGTCTTGGAAACTTTGTCTGCACCGATCTGCAAAGACATCTGGGCCGTGGCATACTGCTAGAAGGATTGTAGCCAGAGCGCCTTGGAGGAAATAATTAAACGTTGCTTTCTGCCGAGCGTAGATGTCACTTGTCTCGTTAAGATTCACCAGAACCTGGATCGTATCCTGCGCGAGACTGACAACCAGTTGAGCTCCTTGCATGTCAGAGCGTAAGTTCTCAGCGCTCATGACATGATGCCGCAGAACCAAGTTTCGGATGTAGTTCCCTCTTAGATAAAGGAGCGTTCTCAAACGTTGTAGAACTCGAGGTTGATGACGCGGAGCCTGTGAGAGTCGAGGATACACGAGCTGTAGATCCTCAGGGATAGAGTGAACCCACTTCTGCGTCAGAAAGTCAAAGAAGTCGACTTTATCCTTTGGAACTGTGAACGGTGAAGAGTCAAGCGGTAGATCCTCCCAGACCTTGGAGCATAACTTGGCGTAGGAGACCATGCATCGAAGATATGGATGCTGCTCACTCTTTGAATCGTTAGTATACGCTTATTCCAAGATATGAGGGGAACTTACTGGCTCTGGACATTGGGGATCGATGTCCCGATCGGCAATACCGAATGATAGACTAGTACCGTAACTCCACCTTCGGTCTAGAATGTACACACACCAGAAGCAACGAATTGCTAAATCTCGTTCCAATGGGTTCTTGAAGTTTTCAAAGAGTGAGGTTCGGCGGTGAAGACCGATTTCGAGACATTCGCGGCCAGCGTTACCGATGGCTCTCCAGGCGAGGAGGTCTTCGCCGCAGTGAAACCAGTAGATGCTCTAGATAGCGTCAGTGGAAATACAGAAGTTTTAGGAGGAGGCGTACCAGCATGATCATGAGTTGAAGTTCTTGAATGTCGATAAACGCCTCGCCCGATATCCTGCAAATAACAGGCTCAACCTCATCAATCAACTTCTTGCTGATATTATTCAGCCCCTGCGCCTCAATAGCAACAGACGTAGCAACCGCCAACTTGATAGCCTGCACATCCTTGAGCGTATTCTCCCCCGGCGTCTGGAACACCGAGACAGCCTTGGTAGACAACTCATTAACGTCGATGAATGGATAAACGCTCTGAATCTCCTCATTATAAACATCCAATAGCCTCTGAACCTCTGCAATCCCCAAGCTCGCTAGAACCTCTACATCCTCAACACCCGGTGAGAGATGCTCACTCTCAACAACAGGCTCAGTCTCGCTAGGCGATTCAGCAGGCGTGCTTGCCGCAGTAGCGTTTGGCTCTATTCCCATGCCTGTTAGGGAATTTTCAGCGATCTGGAAACTGTACGCTGAGCGTGTGGGACCAACGAATTGAGGCTCACGCGGCTCATTGTGGACGTTGCGGATGTCTTTGCGGTATGTGGATGGGTGGCCTTGGGGAGTGGACTTTGTGGAGGAGAGGGTCATGTGCGGGAGACGCTGGGATACGTCTTGGAGAGCTGATGTAAGAGCGTTTACTTGGTTCTGAAGGGCGATTACTTGTTGGCTTAGAGATCCGACGTCTGTTCTGCGAAATGTTAGTGATGCGTTGTGAAATGGGTGAGATACGCACTGAGGTTCTTGAGTTGAGCGTCTTCGCGCCGGCTCAGCATCTTCTTTTGGTGGTTGAGCCGTAGGCGCAAAGATGCATTCGACTTTATTAACGTCACATCTCTTACAAACCTCATCGCCCTCGTCCCTCACACACTTGAGCTTCTTCTTCTTACACTCATTACTACCAAGGTCAGTTCAGTACCTTACTCAGGGAACGGTCGCGTACCAAGCTACAGGCGCGTATTTGGCGCGTTTACTCCGTTGAGTAGACGACGTAGCGGACTCTGCGATGGAGCCTATCCTCTTGCGACCAGGATCCATGAGTCATTTCTTGGGTATCGCGTGACGTTGATTGAGGCGCTTGAGATACGGGGTGTTGTAGTGTCGAGGTCGCTAGGGAAGAGGGCGGGGCTGCCTGTAATTATTTCTATCTGGGGTCGCTTATCAATGATATCCCGCTAGACCAAAAGTGATGACAGGCCCAGACCCTGCTGATCTGCGCCTTATCAATGCTTCAGGCTTCACTGGACCCTTCACTGGACCACTTCTTATCGTGCAGAAATAGAGTTTGGGCCTTTCTCCAAGTGGTTATTACTTCCACTCACTGACCCCCACTAGCCCTCCAACTGATCACTATCTCGCAGTTCTTCTAATGCTACTGATATTATTCTGAGTTGGTGTTTGCATTGCAACACCCGTTCTGTTCAGTATTCTCTTCTATCTGATAGTTACTACCGGGCGCTGAAAGTTTGTCGTTCAAAAGGTCTGTCATCCTGGCGCGTATTCTAAAGCATCCCTAGCACCTTTGAAACCGTTGTTTGCCCCACTCGTAGGTCATTCGCGCCCTGTTGCATGCTGGCCCTTTTGTAACATACCTTCTATAATCTCGAAACTCCAATAGTTTGAACCTCATTGACAGCCAACTCACAACCGCAATGACTTGAAATGAATCGTATAATTGTAAAATGCCAGCGATGCCAGCGTATACCTCGCATCCGAGCCATTAAATACTACTCCTCTTCCTACCGCCCCTCAATCGCCGCAAAGCCTACCCTCGACATATACCATATCCGCAATAACGCAGATCTCTACACTCAAAACTGTCTCTCAAGAAACTGCCCCGAACTCGCCTCCAACCCATCCCGCATCGTCAAGCTCATTCACTACCACCAGGCTTTGCATTACGCTGCGAAATCTTTACGCGAACGTGCAAATGCTTTACAGAAGGAGCTTCTAGTGCTGAAAGAAGAGAGTAAGAACATTGACGGAGCGCTCAAGGAAGCGAGAGAGATCAACACAAAGCTTCTTGAAGTCGAAAAGGTAGAGGAGGATATCATGAGCAAGATAGAGGAGTTGGCGCTGCCGTTGCCGAATCTTGCAAGTAAGGACACGCCGAAGACCGAGTTTGAGCCTATCTGCCATGTCAACGCCGACGACAAGACTATTCAGATCAAGGATAGCAAGGGAAAGCCTATTCATCACGCCGAGATCGGAAAACAGCTTGGCATCATCGACTTTGCTTGTGCTGACGCTGCATCGGGCAGGGGATGGTATTACCTCGTCGGCGCAGGCGCCCTTCTCGAACAAGCCCTCGTCTCCTACGCTCTCACCTTTGCAACTCGCGAGGGTTGGACTCCCGCCATGGCCCCATCCATAGTCTACTCACACATCTCCGCGGCTTGCGGGTTTCAGTGTCAGGAGAGTAGTAGTGAGCAACAAATGTACAAAATTGCGCAGGATGAGAAGGATAAGATAAAGGATGTGCCAGAGATGAGTCTAACAAGATCAAGCGATATTTCACTGGCTGGTATGAAGGCAAACACGATAATCTCGGAGTCCGAATTGCCACTTAGAAGAGTCGTTGCTTCAAGATGTTATAACCCCGAGGCTGGGTCGGATACAGAGGGACTGTACAGTGTGCGTGAGTTCAACAAAGTGGAGTTATTCGCCTGGATGAAGCCAGAGGAGGAAGAGATTGAGTACTTCTTTGACGAAATCATCGATATCCAAACTGATGTCCTCGGTACCCTCGGTCTCACATGCCGTGTGCTCGACATGCCAGTCCGCAAGCTCAGCGCCAGAGAAGCCCGTAGAATCTCCATTGAAGCCTTCTTCCCATCCCGCGCAGTGGGCGAAACACCAGATGAGATCCACGACGCTGCTTGGGGAGAAATTGCCTCAGTGAGTTTCTGCACAGATTATCAGAGTCGACGATTGGCGACGAGGATAAGAATCACGGCAGATGGGACGTTGAGGTTCCCGTGGACAGTCAATGCGACACTGTTGGCGGTGCCTAAGGTTGTGGCGGCGTTGTTGGAGATTGGGTGGGATGCAGATGAGGGGGTTGTGAGGTTGCCGAAGGTGTTGCATCAGTTTATGGGCACAGATAAGATTGAAGCCCGCAAGAGGGACTGAGACTAGCGTGGTCAAGTCTAAGATGGTCCTTAGTGCTCTCAGAACCTACAGCCGATATCGATGATGAGTCAAAGGCCAATCATTCCGATTTGCCGGGTGCTAAGGTCGAGGCAATTGGCTGCCACGCTTCATGTTCTTGTTAAACTGTATGATTTCACAATTCCGGCTTCTCTGACACCATCCCTCGAATCCCGAGGTTTACGGACGTTCGACTGATGCCGGCAGTGGTATAGCAGCATTCCTAGACATAATGCGAGGTTCAAAAGGCCCAGTCACTAGCATAACGAATGTAATATTAAACTATTATACCGTTCACTTCCAGACCGATTATATAATCCTGATCTGCGTTTGTTCACTGCCCGGCCACGCAAAGTTCTTCAGTACTGGTTCTAAGATACCTTCAGGGCGACATCGAAGGTCTGGACTTCCACTGATAGTGCAGAATCCAACCCGTCGATAGACATCGCCGTCGATCTGTTTCAAAGCTAGACAAGCACAATCTATCCTAGACATTATTAACTCGAGACCAGCAATCGGAGCACAAAATATTTGACCCCCCAAGTTCAAGTCATCATCCTCAAGCGCGCAATCAGGCTTGAAGAATTCCAACCTAAGCGAGGGGTCTAGATTGTGAATTGTCCACAAGACTCGTCCACTAGGATCCTGGGTTATCTCAGCTGATGCTAAGGACGTCCTTATATCCAGGAATCCACTCCGGACCTCGCCTGTGGAGTCACTCGTCGCTGGTTCACAGCTAGCTTGGACGATATTACATGCTTGCTGTGGCTCCTCACCGACCATAAGTGAGTGAAGCAAGATTGGCCCGATCCACCACCAGCTACAACCTGAATCTGTATCCACACTGGCCCAGGACCACGAAGGGGCACGGTAGCCCTGAGGTCGATGGCCAACACCACCTGATCTGGGGTCGTTGTAGTCCGAGACATGATACCAGCAGAGATCATGGGCAAGATTGTCCAGCCACAATCCAGCGAGGTAAACACCCCCTCTGACTTGCTTCCGCTGCTGTGCTAGACCTGACAGCGCCGGAAGCTTATCAGTGCCGTTGGTCAATTGCCGGCTTGTGTATTCATGGACTACCTGCTCCCACCACTCGAGAGCCCTTGTTTCATTGTCTGGGGGAGGTCTGGCAGCTCCTTCGAGGAAATGGAATCGATGCCAGGCCGCTTGTTGTCTCTTGCGTCGATCTAGATGCCCGCATCCGCAGCTAATGCATGTTTTGCATCTCCACGTGATGTCAAACGCACCAAAGTGAAGTACACGCGGTGGAAGCAGAAATTCCTGAAGAGTCCAGCCGCGTGTCTCCAGACTTGGGATATCCTCTTGGTAGTGATTGAGGGGCCTTCTGATGTATACAGAAGCTACACTCCCGTCGTCGGTTACGACATCCCTTTTGTACTCGTGAACGGGATCTTGGGAGAAGAAACCACTGTCCATATGGTCTGAGAGATCGGCGGAGATGGTGAAATGGGAATTCTGATATGTCCTCGCCATGTTAGAGTTCTCTTGGGCAAAGTCATGCCTCGTAGCTTCAAGTTCACTGGGTGTAATTTCCGGAAAGCTTTGTAGGATACATAAGCTATCGATCCAGAGATACTTTACATTCATTGACCGGCAGACTGTCACCGCGTCCTTGAATGTAGCAGGAAGACTCTCCCACTCGATATTCTTCATGTGGCTGTCGATTGTTCGTGTTGTTGTTTTGAGCTGTTTGTGTGTAGGATCTCCCCAGCGATGGCTCAAACAGACGTAAGGATACTCATCGCCCTGAGTCTCTATCAATCTGACAGGATCATCGAGAGCACCCTCAACCACAAGCAACCTTTTTGGTAGTAGGACCTTTTCTGTACCGGGTTTAGGGCAGGCGTGCGTTTTCAAACACTCGGATATCCATGCCTGAGCGCAATCAAAACTTTCCTTCGAGTTTGTGTATTCCCCAACACGGTATTTCCTACCAAGATGACTCCCAGCAACTTCAAAAACATCGGTCCTTTTGTCAGCAAAGACATCAAAAATGACTTCGCGGTCTGATAGTCGAATGATAAGAGAGTCATGATTTTTTGTCACGGTCATTCTCTCAAGTTCCCTCTTCTCCTCAGCTTCGTTTATAACCAATACCTCTAATATGTCGGGGAAGTGACCTCTCACGCAATCGAGGACGATACCCTCATAAAAGGAGCATAATCGACACGAACTCGCTGATGACTGTAGTTGAGGAAAGGTGACGCGCTTCCACGTATGGAGGACTCGGTGCGCACACGAGTTCTCGATTGAGATCCTGTTCCCGGGGAGGAGTGAAGTAGTCATCTTGGACTCGGATGCCTAAGGAATTGAGGGGAATATGTTACAGGTCGATTGGTATGGTTAAAGAATATTGTAGAGAGACATTAGAGTTTGTGCTATTCTTCCGTGAAGTTGATGTTGATCATCGGTTGGGCAGCAATGCACGTCATCATGCAGAGACGGACTATCGTAAATGCGAGACAATGGCATGGATCTCGGAACAGCTCATGTATCAGTTCTTGCATTACTGTATTGAGGAGTGTAAGAATCACTTAAGGATCAGATGAGGAATAAAGGTAGGGTTGCAGATATGTTCTCCGACCTAACTTCCGTGTCATTAACCCCTCAGGCGTGAGAGTCTTGTAGGGGCATTTCGTTCACTATTCCAAGACCGTAGACATCAGCCAAAAGCGAATCAATATTGATCATTAATGAAGTATTTCAATTGCAGGAAGAACCAACTACTATGCCACACGTTCCAAAATCTTTTCCGCCTCTTCCATGACATCCCAAGCATAAAAGAAGTCTCGGATGGGCTTCGTAAAGTTCATTGCTTCAGGTGGAAAGATGCCTTCTCCCCAGATATCTTCAGCCCGCTTTCGCAGCACACTGGATATCCCAGGCTGGGCATCAGAAAGAAGTTGAGTAACATGGATGCGACGCTTCAAAATATCATTGTATAAGCTCAGACGTTCTGCGACCATTTCAGGGCTCTGCATGTCCTTGAAGATAGCTTCTAGTGTTGCTGCTTCCTCGATCGCAAGAACTGCGCCCTGTGCTGCATTCCTGTTAGTATCACGACCCTCAAAGGGTGAAAAACATACCGTGGGTTGGTTGGATCGGATGTGCAGCATCACCAATCATCACCGCTCTCCCGCGAGTATACGTCTCAAGAGGTTCCCTCCGAAACAGCTTATGAACAGAGACGCTCGTCGACAAGCTAAACAACTTAGCCACCAGCGGATTGAACCCGCCAACCATAGCAGTGATGTCTTGGACACTCGTGTCAGTGTTCCAATCGACTGCATGCTCATTCTCCGCTTTAGTCTTGTGTCGAAAGGCGACGTTGAGCATCTTTCCATCGCGGCAGGGATACGTAACGAGGAACGTTCCTGTAGATAGGTCAAAGGGGACCCAGAAACCCGGATCTTGGTGTTTGAAGATGGCTTCAAGGTCGGGGTCATTGTTTATTTCGGAGAAGGGGATTAGATAGCGGTAGAATGAGGAGCCGATGTCTTCGAGAGGGACGTCCTTTTGGGTGATTTCGTCGATGAGTTTGGTCTGAAAGAGATTAGCCTGAGAACACTGCAGCGTATAGATACTAGACTTACTCGAACGCCGTCAGCGACGACTATAAGATCTTTCTCAAAAGTATCCCCATTCTCCAACGCAATAGTGGCCTTCTCACAATCAAGGCTCGTCACAGAACGTCCATTATGAATCACCACTGGCAGACCTGGATATCGCTCATCACTCGACACAGCCATCTCTTTCAGCGCAGTATGAAGATCCACACGATGAAAGAACATGAAAGGTGCACCATAGTCATCTTCAACCTGACTAAAGTTCTCGACAACCAGATCTTCAAGAGTCTGTGGATGCACCATACGCATTTGCTTATTCTGCACACCGCGCGCCGTCTTGGGATCAAAGCCGAAATGACCAAGGACGCGCATTCCATTTGGGGTTATCGTGATGGCAGCGCCTATTTCATCTTTGAAGTTGGATCTCTCGAAGATCTACGTAACGTCAGTCGAGCTCAGTAGGTGGATGCTGGTTTAGTGACCTCAACTTGGGCGCCTGTTCGTCGAAGAGCAATAGCGGCACTCAGGCCACCGATCCCGGCACCAACGATTCCAACCTTCAAGACCATTTCTGCCAAGTTGACAATCGTTCACAAGTTGCTGACGGGCTTGCGGCAGTGGCACAGTGTCTTATTAATAAGTTGCTACGCCTTACAGATCTGCAGCGCCAGCCCCCGCCCGCGGAAGGCCGATGCCGAGATCAGGCGCTTAGATAACGGGTCATACATATCCCACAGCCAGTGCCAGCATAGCCTAGATCCTCTCGATCCTTCGGAGAGGTCAAAGAGCAGTCCCAACTAAATAGTGATGGTCCCTTGCCTTATTCTCCAGTGCCCTTATGGAGAACCCCATTCCAAGGTCAGGTGATTCTTGGAGATTGCTTCGACACCTGGACGGCCAGAGCGGGATCTGCACTCGTTGATCGGCAATGACGCAATGTGTAATACGCATACGCCCTAGCCAAGCTGCTGAAGCGCTAGGGCTTACGGACGCTAATTCCCCGCCTGCAGCGCTCCATAAGTCCCTTGTTGGCAACTGAGCCACTCCACGTAACATAAGGTACGTTGTCTCTAACTTTACCATATCGTACACAAAATTCCATTCTCCATCGGAGATGACAGAGCAAAGAGGGGCCTCTCATTCAGTCTCACTAACAGAAGTTTTGCGAAAGCAAGTAAGACAGGCTTGCATTAGTTCGTTTGTAAACGAATAAGCAGCTGTATCGAGATGTCAGCGTAGTGTCTGCTTCCGCGGTGATTGGCTTATCTATCTGTCGTAAGAAACATGCATACGCCATGGCTTACACCGTACTCAGCGGGGCTGTCTCCGAAGATACAAATATGACTAAACCAACGTCCAGCATCTTTGCGTGTCCATCCTACATCAGCTGCATATTATTCATGATGACTGTCACACCTATGCTTTCGAAGCTCAAGGCTTACTTGGCCAACACCCCAGCCAAGACTTACGCACCTGGGGCAGAAGGCTACAAGCAAGTTGAACAGTGCTTTGTTGAGAAACCCGTTCAGACTCTTGGTGTGGTCAGACCTCAGACCAGTGATGAGATTGCCCTGATAGTGCAATTCTGCATCGAACATGGCGTCGAGTTCAGCGTAAGAGGAGGAGGCCACGATTGCGCCAGTCGAACATTGGTAGATGGGGCGCTTGTGATTGATATGCGAGATATCAAGCACGTTGTCATATCTGAAGACAAGAAAAGTGCAAGAGTTGGCGGGGGTATTCTCAGTGGTGATTTGGCCAAGGTCTTGGTGAGAGAAGGTCTGAGTACGCCTACGTGAGTAGCTCGAACTAGCTTGACAAGTTGCGATACTGATCAAAGAATCCAGTGGTACTGTCGCGAGTGTAGGATATACCGGATGGGCTACTCTGGGTGGCTACGGACCGTTGACGTCACATTATGGCCTTGGCGTTGACCAAATCATCGGAGCAAAGATCGTTAATGCTCGTGGAGAAGTCCAGGATGCTAATGAGGAACTGCTTGTCGGAATTCGAGGCGGTGGCGGGTCACTAGGTGTGATTGTTGAGCTTACTGTCAAAGTCTACCCGATCAACAAGGTAAACATCTCTCAGTCGAACCAAGACCCCAGCTCACATGTTTAGATCCTCTCATCCATGATCATCTACGACTCAAGCAACCTGTCCGCAGCTCTCACCTCTTACACCCAACACTACGAAAAGCTGCTCGAATCAGGCCAACTCCCAGTGTACTTACAGCTTCAGCCGATGATCGCCCAAATGCCAGGCCAACCTGTCAGTCTCATGATAATCGCAACTTGGCACGGCTACGATAAAGAGGAAGGCCGCTCGTGGATCGAAAAGATCGCTGGAGCAGCGACTTGCGTGATGGAGAACACACAAGAAATTACGCTTGCTGAAATGCTCGAGAACAATGAGAAGTTGGTCACTTGGCCTTCCTTCGGTCGAGTCTACACTCTAAACTGCAAGACTCTAACAAACAAGGCGATCGAGATCCTAGCAAAGCATTGCGTCAATACCCCAGGCGGAAGTCTAATCTTCTCATACCATACACTTCTCTCAGCAAAAGAGCCGGAACAAAAGTCTGTTTTTGGGAGCAGAGCTCGTCATCACATGTTTGAGATCTATGCCATTCTTGCAGACAAGGATATCGCAGAGGAGCGAGTTCAGTGGGCGGCCAAGGTCAAGGCAGAGCTTCAGGCAGAAGATGCTGATAATATCCTGGAGGGCTCGTATATATCGCTTGGTTCTCATGAGGATGCTGATGTCAAGAAGATTTATGGGAAGCATTATGAGACACTGGCGGCTTTGAAGAGAAAGTATGATCCTGAGAATGTGTTTAAGCATAGCGTTCCGAGACTGATGCTTGCTGAAGAGGGGGATGTGATTGTTGAGGCCTGAGTCCTGTGATGGAGATGGGATATTCTGGACTTGGGTATTTATAACTGATAGAGAGAGCTCGGTATATATCATAATAAGAGTGTACGCAGTCTGATCATTCTTTGGACTAACTAGTGGTGGTTCGATGTATTGCTGGTACAAGCAAAGCTGTTCCAAGGTTTTAAAAAGTTTACTGATACAGCCGAGAATTGTGCTCTTCTAAGCCTTAAACTTTAGACCCATTTTATAGAGAAAACGATCATTTACGAAGAATTGATCAAAGGTTTCCTAAGAGCCAGGATAAGGAGGAGAGCCTGGCGGAAAAACATATAATAGACTTCTAGCTCCATACTACATATATCTCCGGAACCACTCCACCTCTCTAGCAATGAGATCAACACGAGCTGGAATATTCCTAACACCATGCCCCTCTTCTGGGTACGTGAGTAGAACCGATGGAATACCCTGCTCAATCAAACCGTGGTGAAACTCAACGGCCTGGCCAGGGGGAGTATTCTTGTCTAAAGCTCCACAAACCAACATTGTCGGCGTCCTGGTCTTGCGAATGTGATGAAGCGGCGAACGAGATAGATACTTTCCACCAAAGTCGTGCACATCATCAGCCAGGAAATCTTGACAGAACCGCGCGAGGTTGCTTGTAAAGTGCTCGCTAACCCAGTCTGTCACTGGACTCGTGGGTATCGCCGCCTTGAAGCGATCCGTCTGGGTGATTAGCCAGGCTGTCATGAAACCACCGTAGCTAGCCCCATATACCCCAAGTCGACTAGGATCTGCTAGGCCTTTATCCACCAGATAGTCGATACCGCTCACGTAATCGAGAGTATCAACACCGCCCATGTCGCCATACACCGCCTTGGCAAAGGACTGCCCACGACCCCACGAGCCTCTTGGATTGGGCTCAAATACAGCGAATCCTGCATCTAGCAATACCTGCAGCTGCATATCCAGGCCTAGATATCTAGGTCTCCAGCCAAACACTGGTCCTCCGTGAATGTGCATAATGGTAGGGAATGGTCCTTGGGTAGGTGGGTGCAGATAGTAGCCGTAGATCTCTAATCCATCTGGAGCCTTCCACTTTACCGCCTGTGCTTGTCCTAGCTTTCTGATTCTTTCCTGCAGCTCAGAGGAACCGAATGCTTTGATAGGTCGGACGCCAAGTGAAGAAGCCACCACCAATGTCGGAGGTGTGAACCAGCCTTGCTGTACGAAAGCAACTCGAACGTCCCCATCCATATACCCAGAGACCTGAGAGATGCCTTCTCCAGCGACACTAAGCTCCTCACTACTCCAAAGCTCTTGAATCATGTTTGTCGACTGCTCATACGCGAAGACTACATCTCGCCCGTCACGCAAGCCAGAAGCAACAAGGTCATCATCTCCCACCCAAGCGATGGCGCCCACATTGATGCCGCCAGTGTCGATCTGGGACACTTTACCCGTCGAGATATGGAGGATGTGAAGATCACCCGTCAAGATAGCTCTATCACTGGCGACCCCTACCGCAAACGCCACAGACGTGCCTCTGGGAGAAGTCGTGAGCCATTCCAGCGGGAGCTCTGAACCAAACACATGCTTCACATCTCCTGTCTGCAGAGAAATTTCACAGAGCGAAGCGTGATACCAATGCTCCTCTCCCGGAAGATCAGAGCATAACGCCAGGATGGCAGTGTCAGATAGCCATACAGCTTGCCAGATGTTGATTGTCGGTGATGTGACTTGCTCTGACACGCCTGTTGCTACGCAGTGCAACCAAGCGGTGCGATATGCTTCAGCTGTGGGCGTTGCTTCTATAGTAGGCATCCAACTGCACTCAGATGAAATCCTTTCAGAACCCTGTGACGCCCGCCCTCCATCCACGCCAGCCAGGTCAGCTTCCAGACCGGCCACGACTAAGAGAATCTTTGTGCCATCAATCGACCAAGATAATTGTT
Organism: Fusarium sp. HKF-74; assembly: GCA_021223625.1. NCBI lineage: Eukaryota > Fungi > Ascomycota > Sordariomycetes > Hypocreales > Nectriaceae > Fusarium > Fusarium sp. HKF-74. Next base: position 87,980 of record JAJFAS010000052.1, read on the forward strand.
CCACGTTCCCAGGAATCTTGTCTGTGGACTGAATGTTCTTGGAAACTAGGTCCAGGATCTACAACTGGCTCAAGCCATCAACCTGGGATATAAAGGCGATAGTTGTACCGTCAGGCGACCAGCATGGCTTAGAGTCTGAGCCACTGCTATTCCCGAAAGTATTTATGCTTCCGTCGTTGGCGTAAATTATGGCCAGTTTGGTTGAACCACGGCCCTTGAGATCCTCGTAAACAGTGATGATGCCTGCGACATTCTTTCCGTCTGGAGAACAGGCCACATCCCCAAACTTAACAGGGGTGTCTTTGGAGGGTTGTAAATATTCTTGGTGTCTTTTCCATATGTCTTTGTATATAGACGTTGAAGTGATGTCCCTCGTGGTCGCCAGCGCAGGCAAGTCTGCCGTTTTCGTTGTGGTGACCATGGTCGAGAGTGATATGACCGGTGAGCTGGATGAGTTTCTGCAGAAAGTCTGATGATTTTGAGGAGGATCACATATTTCTGCTAGGTGCGATTGCTTTCGTATAGTTGACTGACTTAATTTAATAGGCTTCAAACATGCGAACGAGCTTGACGCGGGGTTTGCACCAGCTCGTGTTCTGCTTACGCTTGCATTCCCCGCCCACCCGCCTTGGAACTGTAGGTGAGATGATAAGTCCCAGAAACAAGGCATTAGGTGATGACATAGAGATGATGACAGGGTAGACTATGACCAATTAGAAGTGCAGTATATTTAGCAGATATAGCAAAGCCACTCAAGGGTATTTACCTCAAGGGAATATTCCACCAGTAGCCTTGTAACGATATATTAACTCTATAAATTGTCGTTCTAGTCTTTATTCCTCCTTCCCTCAAGATTTTCAAGATTTTCAAGGGTTTATTAACCTATTTTAATGTTTAGACCTTAACAAGAAACAAGGAACCATGGCACGTAATCTCACAATACGTAAGCATAAGTATCCAAATCCTCAACAAACTCCAACAACGGTTTTGAGTCTTGAGCACCAATCCACATCGACGCTCTATTAGCAACCCACAACGCCACCATAACCATATCCTTCTCCTCAATCCACATAGACTCTTTCTCTCCACTGATAACCACATCTTGAGGACTCAATTGCCAAGTACTGTACTCCAACATTGAGGTTTTGTCAGAGTACCATTTCAGTTGTCTCGATTTATACGTGTACTCCAACACGCCGCCAACCATGCGAGCTTTCATTTGGTGGAGCTCTCGACGTATGGAGGTATGTTTGAAGAAGATTTCTTGCTCCCATGGGGCTATGTATCCGGTTATACGGTACAATAAATCGTCGGCCTTTCACTATTAGCAATTGCCTTGCAAGTTTTCGTGGCACTCACTGGTTCATATACAATGTTGAAGTGGTCGAGTGTTTCAGTATCCAATGCTCTGATCAGCATGTGTGTATATACCTCTTCAACAGACTCGGAATCTGAGATCCCCGCCATCTTCTTATTCGTGTATGGTGTTTCATCGTCCTTGTGCCTGATCTTCTGGATCCGGTGCTCAGCCTCAACCTCCTCCAGGGCTGATTCAAGGTACTTTAGCCTTGCTTGGGTACGAGGATCGTTGGTTTCTCCATTATTGCATAGATTCGCATATGCTTTTAACGTGTTCTCTCGGAGCTGTGCATCCAAGATATAAAGAACTACCAGTGAGAGACGAAGATGCAGAAGGCCATACGTGTCGAGATACTCCGTCAGAAACTTGTCAAAGGCCAGCTGATCTGCTAATCTCTGTGGATAGAACTTGCCACTTTGCTTCCAATCAAAGACTCGAGAGTGAGATGCCAGTCCTAAGGCTCGCCCAAACTCGGAATCGCATATCTCGTTGATCTTTAGAATACTCGTGGTCCGCCGTAGAATTGAGATCCAGAACTTATCCTTCCATATCAAAAAGCCCCAGCTATCCCAGTCGACTGTGAGTAGAAGTCTCAGGGTCTTTTCAAAATCGTGTCTTCGGAATAGGCAGAAGTTTTCCTGTGATGAATTTAAGTAACGAACCCAAGGGCCATCAATGCTGAAACCGGCTGGCTGTGCGGGTATCTCACGTTCCCATCGGCGGCTCCTTTCATCCGATTCATCTACTGGATTCTGAGTCCCGTCGTAAGAGTGATGACTGGTCTTTTCCAGCACCCGTTTTGCTTGGCTCGCTGGATCAAGTGGGAGAAACTGCAGGATCTGCGGCTCTGGAATCCCAAGGCACTGCATCGCAATACCGATTGAGATGGGAACATCATCCGACTCTTGGAGAGAGTATGCAGGCCAGGCCAAGATATCATCGATATTCCTACCAATTGATGCAAGAGAAAGATCTGGGGCTTCTAGAGATATCACCATCTGTCGTCCCTCTGCTGTTCTACCACACGGCAAGAAGCCATGAGCGAGCCAGAACAAAGTCTGCAGCGAGGAACTTTCCCTCCTCTCATCGACACCTGCTTCAAAGATCTCTTTCGCAATATGCGGCACAAACGATACAGAAGTCAAATAACTCCAAGATCCTTTGTGTCGACCAAGTTGCTGCAGTTTGCCCGTTGTACCGTATATCGTAGGTTGTGGAGTGGTTTCAAGGGTGATGGTCCCATAGGCGCTGCGGCGAACAGCCATCACTGTTCCATCAGAGTCTGGTTCACTGTCTGACCAGGATCTCGAACTTGCTGAGTCTCGGCTAGAAGAACCTCTCATTCTGCTCATTGCGTGAGTCTGTTTCTTGCGGACCCATTCAAAATGTAAATCTGATTCCCTCTGCTTAGCTTTCCTTGGTAAAGCGAAATGTCGAATCGACGCTCGTTCCCCATCAAAGTTCCTCCTGAAACCGTTTCGCTGTAGGATGCCTTTGTCAACACGGTCTCCATATCTACCGAGAAGACCCAGAATCAAGATCCAGTGCTTATTCACCACCAAAGCCGTTCGACTGTTGACAACCTCCAGTGTCCCCCCGGTCTTGGGTACGTCCAAGTCAACTTGGCGATTGCTTATCCCGTCTCTCACTTCATAAGACTCAATCAGTTCAGACAACTTAGCCCATCCCGTATTCCACGGTAGATAATCCCTCATCTTGAACCCCCAACGCCCTAAAGCTGCACTCAGAGGCGGTATAAGCGGGGCAGTATCCGGCTCGTTGGTGATGTAACCCGGTGCAAGGTTCGGCACGCGAATCCTTCTAAACACGCGTAGTCCTCTCGTCAACCGCCATCCTCTGGAAATATACTTTTGCTGTTGATCTTGCACTGCATTCATGGCGCGGTTTTTATCACTCATCGACGCTTGCAGTGCAAGATATGGACCGACTACACCGACTAGCGCGATGATGGCTACACCAGCGGCGACCCATGTGCCGATGTTGCTGGCGAGATCAACTGGATCTACCCCATCGTCGCTGGAGGAAGACATGTTGAGGTGTTGAGGCATAGGGTGATATAAGACTCGTCTTCGGCGCAGAAAATCGAATTGGGCTGGATTATATCACGTGCACGAGTTGACCCTTGCATGCTTCGTGTATCCTTCCCAAGGTAAGAAAATATGCAGGACATACTAAGCAGGAGTCACAGGAGCGGTCAAGGCAAGATCGATACATTCCTAGAATTAATTCATGTATCTACCCTATGTTACGTAGTGTCCGATCCGATGATGCTCATCGATATTGAATACGTAGGTGTTTGCCCAGAGGAATGCCGCTGACATGGCCGACGTGCAAGGCTATCGGGAAATCTACGGCTCGTTAGCGTGATGCCCAGTTGGCTGTGATCGTGACCTGTGCACTCTCCTCACCTCTCACCCCAGCCATTTCATCTTAGCTAAGGTAGTTCAAGGTCTGTTAAAACCTCATTCACGCACTTACCTTTATGCAATGGGTTAGCTATTAGATCTTCGGACACAGAAGTCCAAGGCTAATTAATTACAATACTCAAACTCATCGCTATAGTGGGAAGCGTTGCTAAAATTAGGACTGACTACCGTTCTGTCCAGTACAAGTTCTTATGATTTCTTAACATAGGGAGTATTAAGGAAAGACATCCTGCTCTCAAGACGATGTACTTGATAGTCTATATCACCTTAAACCATTCTTCCAAGTGCGTAAATGGCTTTTGGCTAAAGAATCAGAAATCAGCCCCTTCCAGGGCAGTGAACCTTATGATCCCTGTCATCAATCCAACAAGTTGATCCATCGCCAGCCCCGCTCTGCCTGGTGCACTAGTGACAGTTGTGTTAGTAAATAGTAACAGGCTACGAATAGAGGTTCAATACCGAGCCAATGTCGCACCCCCTAGGTACAGTATCAGTAGAGTTCATCAGCAGATAGAAGAGATAGGGAACATACAGATTAGACAGTGCGACCTTGCAACTAGTGCCATTACATTTCTTCCAAATAGTTAGTACCCGGTTTGGAATAAAGTCTAGCCGAGACACTAACCCCATAGTTGAACTGGCGGGCTTTAAGCTTAGTATCAGGTTCTGAGACTGGAGAGGCAATGGCAATTGAGGCTCCAGCAAGGAGGCCAGTGAGGACGTGTAGAAGCTGCATCTTTGGCAAAGATCTTGGTTATAGTTATGGATGGGGATGGGAAGTTGAGAGTGGCTGCTTAATCTTGATCCAGATGGCAGCTTCGCAGCCTTTATATAGATATTGGTCAGTTGCAAAGTACAGAGCGACGGCCTGCTTCCCTTACAGTCAAGCGCAATGAGATCGGCCAGCGGTGGGGCGTTTCAGAGAAGGGGCAGGGAGTTCATACTGTAAGGCATGGTACAATACAGTGACTCTGTGTAAGTAGGCGGAGATGTATGTTATTACAGGGCTGCAACGGGATGTGAAGTGAAGCTTGTCTCTAATTGGCACTCACATCATAGATCATCAACTCTACCTGCCAGATTCATTAATAGAACTGGGGTACCCCTGTGGGCCTTTTGAAACAAAAGCTGATGATCCGATTTGTTAAATTAGAAATAATCCGAAAATTGAGTTTATGCCACGATAGCTGAAAGACTGGAGTAGTTATGATCAACAGTATGGCTCTTTTTGGTACAAATATACGGTGATACGCGCATTGACCTATGTCAAGTATTCGTAACCAAATCGACATTCCTCACCAGATTGACAGAAAAAGCATAAAACAATTATACACTATAGCAGCCTCTATAGCTTTTAAGTAATATCATAAGTAGAAAATATACAGGCTCTCCAGTCTCAGTGTAGGCCTATGGCTTAATTGCCCTAATAATAGTAAGTCGTACATAGACGAGCTAAGGATATAGTAAACAACGAGAGAAAAAGGTATTCAGTACCGGAATTCGGTATCCATGCCAGGCTGACCAACTCACCAATGCAGTGACGGCCCGTTGACTTCTCCATTAGGTGAGTCAATGTCTGCTCCATCTATGGCCGATCGGCCGGCACAGACTGTGCGCTGTACAATCCCCAGGGGTTACAAATGTCCTATTCCGCGATTAAAGAGGTATATTTTACTATAATAGAATGAAAGAATGTTATTAATATTATTTATACTTAATATATAGATAGAGATAATACTAGAGTAATCTGCAAGTAGATCAGAATAGATGGACTACTGATAATAACTAATCTAAGTACCTGTCAGGACATTTATAGCCCTTGTGGGCTGTACCTCGATTTTTATTTAAAGGCATTCGAAGTAGAGGTGAGGGAAAATGGGCCTCGATGATCTTGACTCAGTTCGTTGGCATTCGCATATGACACCGAAAAGAAATCCCTCACGCCCCTGGCCATAGCCACCTAAATCAATGGTGATGTTTCGGCGATTGCCTCTTCTGTCAGAAGGCAGATATTTTCAGAATGACAGTCACTTCAGCTGAGGGCAACGTTACATAGGTTAGTGGGTATAACTATATATAATATTAGCAGTAAAATAATATTAAAAAGGGCTATTATATTTTATTTACTATCTAAATTAATAAAGAATACTATATTTCTAGCCTTAAGAGAGTAAGAGTTCTTTAACAAAAAGCGGCTTATATAGCTCTAGAGCTTTAGCAAGACGTTTGGCCATGGGTTTGTGGACACGACCAAGGAAATCAACTGCAAGACCCAACCCAATATATTTAACTGCCTGGACCCGGAAAACGACTTCCTTGAAGACCAATGGCGAGTCCTGCCACGCTGTTTCTGCCGTACCATGCATCTTGACTGCGAGGGGACTTGGTCCTTGCGGGCTTGACTAATAGACGTAAGTAGTTGGCACCATGAGTAGAATCACTTACTTACGCTTGGGCCTTTGTGTCACTTGGTCTGTCGCCACTAATCTAACTGTAGACACGGACCTTGTTTCCGACCTTGCCACCTAGTAGCTGGTATATTGGTACATTGAGCTTCCTTGCTTTTTCTGGTTAGCGAAACAAACACTCATCTGTCAACCGAACGAACATTAATTCTGATCAAAGAGATTAAATAACAGTCTAGAGCCTCCACGATCCTTTCAGGTCCTAGGGTGCAATACCAATGCCAGACAAGGCGCTCATAAACACGGGGCCCCCACGATAGAATTCACCGCGCCAAGACAGTTGCCAGATGTTTTCAATGTCGCTGTTACGTTACGTATGAGTCAGTGTTAAAAAGGAGCGTCATAAGTTACTCAGCGTCAAGTCCCGTATACTTTTCAGACCAGGCATCCAGGCAACCTTCGACCGCGTTGGTGTGGCTTGAGAGAAGCTTTACCCCGCCGGCATCGTCTGTGATTTTGAGGAACAGCCATCAAGGCGGGACGCGAAACTACTCAGTTGATGCAATCTTACCCATTATGCTTAAAGGGTTTAGCACGAGGTCTGATGGCCGATCAAATGATAGAAGTTGAAGGACGACGTACTATGAGTGAGGGAACTGGAAAAGTCTGAAACTTATTGTTCAATTCACGGAATCTCTGCGATTTTATCTATATCTGGCTTTTCCGACGGCTTTGCGGGGATCTTGGTGGCCATTCACTGCCCGAATAATCAGACCACGTTCAATCCTTCTATTCATTCATAACGCCACGTGCATGCCAGATATCTCGAGACCTACGAAGTATCATGATTTCCAATATAATTCAGTTGGAAAGACAGGACCTGCTGCTGACGCGTTTAAACTTTAGGCAGAACTTCACGGTTGGTTCCTCTGGTGCGATTACTCACTCATCGCCACAGGCCTCGCAAGCAACGCAACGCCACAATGAGCCCCGTCACTCTGTCTTCGATACCCTTATATACCAAAATCTCTCTCAATGTTCCCGGCGAAGGGTGAGTGGTGCAGTGGTTCCGCTCCTAAAACCCATACCCGTTGGCTCGCACCTCTTGGGTTGAGTGATGTTGCTACCTAAGTCGAGCCAACGGGTACTCTCTAAATCCGCACCTAAAATCCTAAAATCCTCCCTGCACTGCTCATCCTTCGTTTTTGGAGGCTCCAGGTTCGAGATCGTCTTTTTCTTCATTTCTTTTAACTGATGACTTGCTGGACTGTTGTTGGAAGACCTCAGAACAGATGTCGATCAGCTATGACAACAGGTTATGACTTTTGGAGATGGCTTTGCGTCCCTGTAGCGTGATATCGAACAGCTCTACGACCCGAATAAACACAATTCTGATGTCCCGAATGGCTATGATACTCAACTGGTCGAGCTATGGGACGATGTAGAGAAGCGCCTCATTACGGCGATCTGAGTATGGTGCTACAGGCATGTCAGATCTAACTTTCCCTCTAGGCAGCAATACTCTCAGTGGCTGCCCCTGGCAATTGCGCCCATGAGAACGATTGGTCACGATGTAAAGGCAAAAGCAGCCTGCGAAGCGTCATCAGTACCTACCCCTTTATACCAAAAGCACTCAGTATGTTCCCAGCGAAGGGTGAGTGGTGCAGTGGTACTCTCCTGCAACCTATAACTCTCTAAATCCCGAACCTAAATACCTAAAATCTTCCCTGCACTGCTCATCCTTCGTTTTTGCAGGCCACAGGTTCGAGATCACGTCTTCCTTTTTTTTTCATCATGATCCAAAAGGTCACGACATCATCGTCCCTCTGATACAGCAAATCAGATCTAACCTTCCTCCAGGCAGCCATCCCGTACAATCAGGTTCAATACAAAGACAAAGCTTCCACTGTCAGTACCATACCCTTGTATACCAAAAACACTGTCAATATCCCCGGCGAAGGGTGAGTGGTATCTCTCCTAAAACCTACAACTCTCTAAACTCCGAACCTAAATACCTAAAATCTGACCTGCGCCACTCACCCTTCGTTTTTGCAGCTCGCAAGTTCGAAATCCTCTCTTTTTGCAAAATCATTATTACACCTTGCATCAAGAATATAAATCTAATTATATACACGAACAACACCACCACTCTTCCTACAGCCAGGTCAAATCCGACTTCCCTCCCGGCAACATCACCCTCAACGGCCATCCCTTAACCTCATGAATCTCCCCCACAATCTTATGCAGCCACGTCGTCGCCAGCACGGGAAACACATACTCAAACCTCTCCCTCATCGCAATCTCAACACCCGCATTCCACGCCTGTCGTGCAAGTTCCTCATTACCAAGCGCAATATGCGCATGCGCCATGGATAAATGAACGATGGCGAGGGTCCAGCCATGTCGTGATTTGAATATCGCTAAACTGTCGATCATTTGGCCTGTGAGCTGCCAGTGCTGTAGCGCTTCGGGGAAGTTGTTGCCTTCGTGGTGGATGCGCGCTGAGAGGATTAAACGCCGTACGCGAAGGACTTGGTCATTTAGATCATCGAGTTCAGGCGGTTCAACGCTGATGAGCTCGTTAAGAACGGTCGTTGCGTCGGATAAGCGGTTGAGGCCGATGTAGCCTTCTGCTCTGGCCATGGATAATCTTCGGAACGGACGACCTTTGCGTGCAGTCATGCCATCGAGCTCGACCTGTATGATCTCCAGGGCTTTTTCGTATTCGTGTAACTCGCAGTGAATCTCAGCTAGTCTCGTGACAATAAGTAACCGCGTATTCGGTCTTATCGGCATCGTAGAGTTAAGCCAAAGATGCTGTTCCAGAGACGCCCGAGTGGTCTTGAAGTCTCCGATTGAATGGAAGAACTTTGCCGCCACGCCTTGGAGTCTCCTCGTAACTTCAATCTCGAATGTCGAAAGCGGATGGATTCCTTCCCAGTTATATATCGTCGATGCAACTCCGGGATCATAGCGATGTATCTTGTTCTCGATAATAGAAATGTGCAATCTTCCTCGGAGCGCGTTATCAGATCGTGTATTCCCTTCATGATCAGCTGCCAAAAAGTCAACGATCAGCGCCTCCGACCGCTGAAAGTTCCCATCTATGCGCGATATTATACTGTCGAAGAGAGTAACTGAAGCTTGGTAGTAAAATGACATATTTTTGCGAAGAAGCGACTTTGCTCGTTCAACGGCTGCATAACGGATCGCGAAGAGGTCGCGTTCGCAGAAGAAGAGGAGAGCTTCGATGACGCATGTGCGAAGTGAAGAGGGCAGTCGTTTCTGGTTCGTCGCTTTGTCAAGGAGATTCCATATCGCCTTTTTAAGCGGCAGTGCCCTAGGAACGTTAGCCGACAATGTTAAGACGTCACAAGCTTCAAGTATCAAGCAAGCTAGGGCTGGGAGGGATCGTACTGGGCGTACCAATTGACTTTGCCTTCGTAGCAAGGAGGACACGCAAAGCATAGTAACCTGAGCGCAGTCGTCGCCCAATCTTCCGTTGTCTGCGGTGTCAATCGATGAGAAAGGTCTTTCTTCGCCTCGGGCGATAAAGACCAGATAATCGTGCCATCCTCCAACGCCTGCTGTGTAATCTCTTGCCGTTGACCTAATTCCGCCAGACGCTCATCGCTGGAAAGCAGCCCGATTATTTCAGCATTGAACCCGAAGTCGGAGGCCGTTATGTTCTGTATCTCTCCTTCATTGGTCCATCGTCTCATAGGAATCCTGGCGCATTTTAACAAATCGAGCGGAATGTCATTTCCGCCAAGAGCATGCAGGAGAAGAAGCCCCTGCTCGGCTGGTGATATGCAGTCTCCATACTCTAGCAGTAAATTTCGATGTGACAATGCAAGCGAGGGATCTAGCACGTGTTAGTTAGCGGGGGCCTCGCGTGGATATAAGCCTACCGACCGTCAAGTTGAGCCGTGATGAGGCGCTGCACGAAAAGGTCCAGGTCCGGCGCGTCGGCGCCCAGGTTCTGGATGTGATCAAAGGCCTCGGCGTCATCCATGTTAAGGTAACGCTCATATCTAATCTCGTCAGCTCAGCCGATTGGTTCACTGTCTTGAACTTACGTCGAGGCCGGTATTTCTAGCGGCAGCCAGAGGATCGACCCAATCCCTCCCAGTCGCCTGGCGATCTTGATATACTTACTCCCCGCATATCTCAACTCGGACAACGTACGTCCCTGTATAAGATTCGCGACATCATGCGACGCCCACGCATTATCATCCACCTTGGACCTCAGAAATATCGTAATACACGAGATCCGCCTTCGTAACTCCTGGTGCAACGCATCACCAGACGCCACCCAAAAACCCTTGACGTCATCTTTAAACACGCTATGCAGCCTCTCAATCTTTACAAGATCGATAGAGTGCAGAGACAGAATCTTTGCTGTGCGCTGGTTGCTGGGGATGATCTGGTAGCGCACCTCCTTGGCGAGGGATTTATTCCTAGCGAGGATGCTTCGGATGGCCTCGAGGTGCTTGTTCAGGGATGAGGCGAGACCGGCGGCCGTTTTCGGATCAAAGTTATCAATCAGTTGATTGATGCACCCGCATAAACAGGCCATCTTTCTTAGTGCTTGTTATCAATCAGATCAGCTGCAAAGCGATGATCTTGATGTTTTTCACAGTGAGAAAGTGGGAGGATGAGAGGAGATGTTATGCGGGTCTTGGTGTCTCACTGTGATAAACCTTCTCGCTCCGATGTCAGGCGGTTTCGGAGGTCTAGCCTCTTAGGGTAGGGATATGCACCCATGTACCGAAGACACGGGAGAATTTAGGGGGGCTTCTGAGTTACCGGGGAACGCGTTATCAGATTAAAAACTCGTATGCTTTATAAAGAGAATTGCTTTTGGAAGAGCCATGAGCGTGAGATTTTGGTACAAAAAGGATAAAAACATCACCGGGGATACGCCCGTTATTATAAACATCTCCCTTTTAGACTCGTTCTAGAAGAGTTTTGACGTTCAATGGTTCTCGGGCACTGCGAAGGGTCCAGACTCAGCTCGCGTGAGTGACACGCCAAGTGGGTCCGCTAAACACTCCCTAGCTTACGAACGTGAGAAAATAAAACCTTGTCTGAAAAATATAAACATAGAGGATGCCCCACTGAGATTGATCTGATAAAGACCTGACAGCCGTTGCTGTTTTATCTGATAATCTCTTCCATCTCATCTCATCTTCTTTCGTCATCAGAGCATCATGGAGTCCAAAGAACTCAAGACAGAGACCATCTCCCCCGTGTCTGACCACTCCGACAGTGGGAATGATGACCATGGCAAGAAGCCTGTGCCCCTGAGCATGAAGATCTTGTCTGTTGTCATCGTTAGCATGATTGGCTTTGGGGGGCATTGGAGTAGTGGCGTTACTGGTGCTTTGAAGAGTACCCTCAAAAAGGTATGTCTATCCTCTCTCACTCAAGAACTTGGCTAACATAGACAGGAACTTCACATTACGAATACCCAGTATGCTGTTCTTGATACAAGTGAGAACTTTATCAAGACCGCTCTCATCCTCCTCAGTGGAATTCTTACAGACCGCTATGGCGGAGCTAGTATGTACATTCAACCCTCAATCTGCAACCTGTCTAACATGTTTAGGCACCATGCTCTGGGGCAACGCCGTCTTCTCCATCGGCGCCATCCTCGTCGCGGCCGCAACCCAAGTCCGCTCCTACAAATTCATGATCGGTGGCATCGTCATCCAAGCCCTCGGCGACGTAGCGACCCAAGTCGCCCAATACAAGATCTTCTCCTCCTGGTTCCCGCCCTCCTCCGGCTTCGCGTCAACGCTCGCATTCGAGCTAGGCATCGGCAAGATCGGCTCCTTCGTCGGAAAAGCCACCGCTAATGTCATCGCTGATAATCTCGGTAACTTCAGCTGGGCGTACTGGATGGCTGTGTTTATGAACTTGTTCACAAACGTTGCGACGCTGTTCTTTTGGTGGTTTACGAAATGGTGTGAGAAGAGATATGCTGGCACGAGGGATCCGGCGACGGGGGAGAAGTTGACGGAGAATAATAAGAAGTTTGAGATTGGAAAGATGCTTAAACTGCCTTGGTCGTTTTGGCTGGTCTGCTTGTTTTCGCTGTTCCAGACTTCAACGGCCAATGTCTTTTCTACGAATAGCACTGAGCTGGCGGAGCAGCGGTTCAAGATCTCAGCTGTCAAGGCAGGCTGGTATTCTTCCATGTCTCAATACCTTGGCTTCTTCTTCGTCCCCCTAGTCGGCATCTTTATCGACATGCTCGGACAGCGTCTTACAATCATGCTCGTCTGTGGACTAGGCATGCTTCTGTCCATGTGTCTCGTTGCATGGGGCCCTACAGTTTCCGGCACAGCCGCCAGCTTCGGCATCTTCGCAGTCGCCAGCTCCTTCGGCCCAACGGTCATCATCGACAGCATCCGCACAAGCATGTGGTACCAAGAAGTCTTTGGCTCAGGCTACGCCATCAAGATCGCCATCAATAACAGCATGACCATAATCGTGAGTCTCATCGCAGGCGTTCTACAAGATCGCGACGAGAACAAATACGACAACGTCACTATTCTCTACGTTACACTAGCAGCTGGTTCCGTCGTCGTCGCAAGTATCATGATTGCTTTGGGTTTCGCGACAGACTTTATTGGACAGCTTCAGTGGAGTCGCAAGAAGAGAGTTGCAAACGGACATATCATCAACGAGAAGAAGCGGGAGTTTGAGAGTGAGGGCCATGCAGAGAAGCATAAGAAGTTGGGCGTTATCAACTTTTGTGCCGTCATTGTGCTTATTCTTGGCGCGTGGGTGGCTTACTTCTGGGGCTTGGCTACCAAGAATACTTATTAGGGATGACGAAGAGTCTGGGGAGGGGATCGTCTGAAAAGCTGGGGGATCGGCATGTTTTAGTATCTTGGAGAATTAATGTTATATGAAGGGTTTAACTGATCCTCTGTGCTTGTGACTACAACAAACGAACGTATTTGATGACGGATATCGTGTGGTGTAATTGTATGCATGACTCTTCCAAATTGAGTAATTGAAGAACCAACAGTGAAGAGACTGCCACACTCAAGACTTTGTCGGGGAACTCGTTGCTTAAATACTTGAGCCATAATCATCCCCTCATTCTGCGACCCCAAGACTCGGACTTGTCTCCGTGTACAAGTGGATCTCCCCGTCTCCCCGCCACTTTATCCGTGCATCACAACAAGGTTACCCTATTCTAGAACAACACAAAATATCTTGGCTATTTGCGGCTCCGATTTTTTCCTTCTGTTTGATGTAGCCAAGAGTAGAGCCAAGAATAAGTCGATATGCCGTCTACGATAACCGTAAATCTTGCCATTTAAGCACGACCAATGAGGAATGTATTGTTTGTTGTACATGCACGGGCGGAGGTTTAAAGTTCCGCACGCTAATGAGGGAGTCAAGGGCGGGGAGATGATCCCTCACCCTAAACGCCTTGGAGAAATATGGGAGAGCATAAAATTGGATAAAATCCTCGTACTCAACCTCAAGGATTGTTGTGATATGACATGTCCTAATAGTCAATCCTCGGGTCTTATAATTTCACCGAGACTTCACCTTGGCATTCCTTCGCCTATTTCACCCTCACCGAGATTTAAGCATCACGCAAGTAAAAATAACATTGAGGTCCCCTCAGATTCCCCGAGTCATGTGGAGTTTCTACCCCACGCGCAAGGAATCTGATTCATGAGACTACTCTCCAGGCTACAGCCAAGACCCCAATCCTACATTCTCGCAAACGCTTATCCCGGGTTTTCCCCGTGGCCGCCAAGAATAAAAGAGGCATTTCTCAGATTTGACTCCAATTGTGAGGCTGGTCATTGGAGGAGGGCCAGGAGGGTTGGCGCGGAGATGGAACGACTGATTGTGGAGTGAGGGGATTTCGCTTACAGACAAATCCCCTAGATGCAAGACTCTTGGCTGTGTGAGGATCGGTAGTTGAAGTGGTCGCCGACCAAGACCTGGGGAAGGGAGGGAAAACCACTCGCCAAGAGGAGCTGAGAAAAGGTCATGCCATCCTCAACTCGATATCTTGGGAAAATATTTCTGATACAGTCGTTGTCTCTCCAAGTCAGTGTGAGGAGTTGAGACTATGATATCTCTATCATGAATATTCCCGTCGCTTTTCAGCCTCCTTACGCGAGAATTACTCCAAAATTTAACCCCATACGTCCCTGTCCTCCGCTAACAGTAACATCTCACCCCCACAGTATAACCGTTACCAACTTAGCTTTTCACTCTTGGCTTTCTCTTGGCCGTGAGAGTTTACACAAGCCAAGCCTCTTAGCACCTTCTATTACAAGAAAATGATATTCCCCGTCATCGCTTCCCCGCAGTCTTGACGCAGCACCCTGTTTTTCTCCTCCGGTGGAGTTTTGTCTTGTTCTGTGGAGTTTGAGTTTTGGATCAGGAAGTTTCATGCCGGGTATAAAAACAGGGCGGTCTCAACAAACTTTCGGCGCTCGGTAGACAGACTTTTCTCTCTGTCCTCCTCCTCCCCGGCCTTCTGTGTTATTTTCTTGCGGTGCTTTCACCATGTCTGACGAGAAACCAACCGTCGGTGGCGATGACCACAAAGAGACCGTGTCAAACCTCAACGACGCGCCCTCCATAGCCCAAGAGAAAGTCACAGATGCGTTTGCAGACATCAACCATGTTGCGCGTCTAGGCATGCCGAACACAGCAGAGCTGGAGAAGAAGATTGTGAGAAAGTTGGACATGTGGATGCTGCCTCAGCTTTGGATCTTGTACATGTTCAATTACCTGAACAGAACAAACATTGCGCAGGCGCGTTTAAACACGTTTAACGAGGATCTTAACCTTGGGGAGGGAGATTATCAGGTATGTTTTGTGAGAGCGGTGAGGAGTGATGAGTGGTGCTGACTTAATAGACTGCTGTGGCGGTATTGACTGTTGGATACATGCTTGCTCAGCTGCCGTCTAATATGTTGATTACACGTGTTCGACCTTCTATCTTTTTACCTGTCGCTGCGTTTATTTGGTCTGCTATCTCAGCCTTGACTGTGCTTTGCACCAGCGCTGGTGGCCTTTGGGGCGTCCAGTTCGTCCTTGGTATCGTCGAGGCTCCTCTGTTCCCTGGTGTACGTTCCCTCCCTTCTAACACTTTACCTCTTCACCCAATGACAATCTCCAGGCCGTCTTCCTCATGTCCTGCTGGTACACCCGTCGAGAATTCGCCCTCCGTGTCGCCCTCCTATACTCCGGCCTAGTCCTCGCCCAAGCCTTTTCCGGCCTCATCGCCGCTGGTGTCTTTGCCGGTCTTGATGGCCCGATGGGTCTCGCCGGCTGGAAGTGGCTCTTTATCCTCGAAGGTGCTGCTAGTGGTTTCTTCGCCATCACTGCCTTCTTTGTACTACCCAACTACCCAGACTCTCCTACCGGTGGTGCTACAAGATACATGACTGAGGATATGCGAAAGCTTGCTGCTGCGCGAATTCTCGATGATCGAGTCGAGTTCTCGGAGAAGTCGACTGTCTTGCATGGACTCAAGCTTGCTGTCACCGATCTCAAGCTTTACATGTTCCTGTTCATGAACATCTTTATCACCTCGTCATATGGCTTCAATAACTTCTTCCCCACTATTGTCAGAGGTCTTGGTATGTTGCATCCACTATTTATCACTTAAACCCTTCTAACATCAACAGGCTTTGGTGAGAATGTCACGTCCCTTCTCATGACTGCTCCTCCATATGTCTTCGGTACCCTCTGCACTTTCTACGTATCATGGGACTCTGACCGCAGAAAGGATCGAGGTCTTCACATCATCATCCCCCTCTCATTCTCCGTCATCGGTTTCATCGTTACCGTCGCTACTGGCAACGCTGCAGTCCGATACGCCATGACATTCTTGTATGCCGCTGGTTGTTTCTCTGCCAACACCTTGCAGTACACCTGGGCTGTCTCAACCCTTGGTCAAACTCCCGAGAAGCGTGCTGCTGGTGGTGCCATCGTCAATATCTTTGGTCATTTGGGCAATGTCATCTCACCCTACTTCTTCCCCGACAGAGATCAACCTCGATATACCATGGCTATGATATTGCAGATTGTCTTTGCCAGTCTTGGTATCACACTTGCTTCTATTATCAAGTGGCACTTGACTAGAAAGAACAAGAAGCTCAAGGCCGAAGCTGACCGTCTCGGTGTTGAGTTCAACCCCTTCACTACTTGATCGACGCATTGGGGAAAGACCTAAGAGTGCTGTCTGATGATGAGATAGGAGATTCTATAGTGGACATGAACACGTACATGATATATGAATATAAATACATTGTAGCTATGAGAGGCTGCAAACTCAAGACACCTGCTTCTTGCCAACCTTGGGCCGAATTGTAAATACTTAGAGGCTTATGATCCTAATTGCTATAGGTACAGTAGGCTTCATACTTTAGTTGTTTGTACTAATCCATCTATCGATCCTCATAAACATCTCTTCCCTCCATCCAAGAAACGCAATATGAGTTGCAGCTGGTCCAAGCACAGGTTGCGCAACCAACACTGCTAAAGAAGTCGTCAAAACTTCCTTGCTAGTGATATAACCTAAGCGTCGCAGGTCAAGAGTCCGGTACAGGCTATTGGCAAGAACAGAAACAGCGTTCAAAAACATGTCGCGCTGCAGAAATACATGTATCTTGTCTGATGGATCAGAAGGAGATGCACCAGACACTAAGTATCTGATACTGCCAAAAACACCAGAAAAACTGAGGCATGGAGTTGATGCTGTGCGGTAAATCGTATAGAGGTGTACAAGTGCTGTCGCTGCGGTTCCGACCATGTATACAGATCTCAATAGCGAGACAGTCTCGTCCTTTTGCTTTCTGCGTCCTTGACTCTCTTTTGAAGGGTTGGGCAGAGGCGTGTCTCTGGACCTATTCCGGCGCAGAAATGTCGAGAGTCCGGCAGTAATGACACCAACATAAACGGGGAATGGCTGCCAAAGCGCAGTGAGCCTCTGCCAAGTGGCCTTGCTCTTGAACGGCCATAGGATCAGGGCAGTGGGAATGATATATCCAAGCGCCGTACCGGTCACGAAAGATCCGACCACTTCCTTGTCAATCGAACGGTCGGTTATTCGAGAGACAGAGCCCCGGAAAACATCTTCGCATACTGAGATTAGGTGATACAGCGGTGCGATGCGTCCAACCGCCTTTATTTGGTAGATGGTGCTGAAGATCGACGGACTAATCACACTTCCGTCAGCTCTTGACTGTTGCTTGTTGTTGTTGAGTGACTTACAAAGAAGTAAGGAGACCCTTTGAACCAACTCGGTAGCTCTCCAAAGTCCAGTCAAGGGTCGTCGACAATAACAAGGGCGTGAAAGAAATCCACTGTAGATTCACGGCCACGTTACCGGAAGCAAGAGGAACTCCAAAGACAGCAACCAAGTGTGTCAAGATTTTATCCAAAGTTACAAGCCCTGTGTAATGCCGCACCAAAGGCTGGCCGCAAAAAGTAGTTGGAATCTCCAACGGTCCAAGAATCTGCAACGCGAGCCGGAACAAAGCTGCCTGACTTATCACTCCCAGGCCTGTAGGAAGCCAACTCCAAGACAGAGGCTGAGACGGTAGCTCATCGTTGAATGGATTTGTGTGTTTTCTTCGAGGTACGGGTATGCTATTGATTCGTGTTGCGCCGACGATTTTGTGAGCGCCTAGTTGAAGTACAAATTGAGTACTTGATAGACGAGTCAAGATTGGACCAATAATTGCCAGGAAAGGTGTTTCCATAGCCTGCATTTGCTGAGTCTTATGAGCATCGTTGACGAGCCATCGAACCCTCTCTAAACGCTCCTCTTGGACGGCGGAAAAGACGGCTTCAATTTGCGCATTGCTCCAGTCTGAACACTCATCTGAGGTTAGGTGGTTCACGAGAGACACGGCAGTCTCAATGGCAGAATTACCTCCGTGGCCAGTCAGAGGCTAAAACTAAGTGGTTCAGATTAGCATAGAGACAGATACCGGAAGAGACTGTATACCTTGTGAGCAGCATCACCGATAGTAATGATACGTTTGTAGTGCCACTTTTCGAATACATGTTCATGGAGAGGCGTCAAAACAGAGCTTGTCCTGGCTCCATACAAATGACCAAAGGTGACTTCGGGAGTGATCTGGTCGGATGCATGCTCTGCCGCCAACTTCTCCTCATCAACCTTCGTATACCTCGGGATATCTTGACCGTAAAGAGGGACAGGCAATCTGACGAACAGGAACCAGTAAAACTTCCCCCCAGGTCCAACCGCAACTAAGTAGGAAAAGTTTTTGTTGTAAACATAGTGACTCCCTTGCGTAAGGTTCTCAATTGGACGTGATATGCCAAATATGCACTTGTAATAGCACGGTACTCTAGACCACTCGTCAGAAGGAAAGTAATTTGGCGACGCAATTCGCCACATTTCCTTTCGGACAGCACTGTAGATCCCATCGGCCCCAACGAGAATTTCTCCTTCGAAAATCTTGCCTTTGTCTGTGGTGACTTGGATGCCGTTATCTAACTCCAGAACTGAAACCACTTTCTGACCAAGATGTACTGAGGTTTTTGATTCGAGCTTGTTGTATAGAACCTGCAACAGCATCTGCCTGTCGAAAAAGATAATGGGATAGCCGTGCCTATTGCGTGTCAAATCGGAATACTTCTTTCCGGGGCTCTTTCTCTGACTTACCTCTCAGTCAAATGATCTTGAACACTGGTGTGATGCCTGATGACTGAGCCATCGGGATATCGTAGGTAGGTATCATTCAAGGGGATGTCGACTAATGACATAAGCTCATCGGCGCAACCTACTTGATCTAGGATTCGAAGTCCGCTTGACTGGAGACCAATACTTGCGCCAACTTGCGGTGCGATTTCGTCGTGAGATTCTAACAAAACGTAGCGTATGCCAACCTTCTCTAGCATATTGGCGAGTGAAAGGCCGGATATACCCCCTCCCGCAATTATCACTATCCGCTCAGATTTTTCCTTCATGCTGTAAGTCAACCAATAAACGGAGATGATCAAGTTCGTTGGCGTAGGCTTGAAGCCAGTTTGAGAGCTCTTGCGTTATTGCCGTAGATTACAAGGAGTTTTACCGGATGACCGAGTCCCGGTCATCCCGACTCTCGGGCTATGTTTGTAGACGAATGTTTAGCATAACAAGGGGCATTGAATGGTTAATTACATAACCGAAAGAACTGTAATGTAACTACGTTGCAGTGCAGATTATTTCCCCATCACATTGAAACTCGCCATTTAGCCTCGGTAGATCCACAAGCAGACAGGGGCATAGGTTATGACCATTCATAGAGTAATACTAGGGCCCATCTGCCGAGTGATATCCCCAGAACGTATGCAAGGACCCTGGATTACGGATCCTAGCCAATTGCTTTCCTAGGGGAGACTAGGGCTCGAACACTGCCCTTCCTCTCTATAGGTCATGGAAAGTCCACGGATAGAAGGAGTTCAGTGGATATATCTCGTGTCTTTTCTACTCGCAAGTCCCCAATTAAATCCATGTGAGTTGCCTTTTTGAGCAGCAGATACACAAGAGAAATACAGCTGCCTCATTCTAATACAACTACAATCTTCTTCCCAGACTTCTCGTTCCGTACCTGAACCAGTCCCTCAAAAATGTTCTTCAGACCAGTGCCTATAACGCGAGCTTCTGAAGGTAGAGTATATTGCCCAAGTGCCAGTGCTTCACTCAGATACGAGGCAATCTTCCCGTCAACATCCCACTCCATAATATCAGTCCCAAAAACAAACTTGCTTCGGACTCCGCTACTCACGACTTTGAGTCTGCTTGTTGAAGACATCCATAGATACTTTGCGACGAATGGAACCATAGATAACTTGGTCGTTGGTGGCGAGGCTGGCATATCAAGGGTGACTTGGGCAACATTCTTCACAGCGCCGGGAATCGTTTTAATGATGTCGACACATTTTGCGAGAGAGCCTTGACCGATGGCCACGGCGCCTGCACACTTTTTGTCCTTTAGACTTGCAACGATATCGGCCATGACTGACGGGCTGCGATAGTCGAATGTTGCAGATGCGCCGAGGCCGCGAATTGTATCCCAGCTTTTGGGTGACGCTGTGGCGATGACATCGTAGCCAGCTGCGACAGCAAGTTGTATAGCGTTCTTTCCAACGCTCGTGCCAGCTCCCCAGATGAGGACTGTCTCTCCAGTGGGTTTGCGATGCGTCTTAGCCTGAGGAATTTGAAGGCCTAGTTGATCCTTTTGGAAGAGCGCACAGGCAGCGGTGACAGCAGTAAGAGGCAAGACGCTCGCATCAGCGCTCTTCATGCCAGCAGGCACCTCTATAGCCAACTGCTCTCTGATCACGACAAGTTGTTGGAAAGCGCCCTCATCGGGTCTTCGTCCGCGCTTATCCATACCGACTGCTAGTCCCACGATCCTATCGCCCTCTTTGAATTGAGTTACGTCAGCTCCAGCTTTGACAACTACGCCAGCGACATCGTAACCGAGAATGAGAGGATAGGTGAGCCACTCAAACATCATGTTTCCCATGGACTGTTTGACAGCATCTACTGGGTTGATGGCAAGGGCTTCTGTTCGAACGAGCAGTTCATTTGGTCCGAGCTTTGGAACAGGCGCAGATCTGACCTCGATCAGAGGACTACTAGGGCTGAGAAGGTAGGCGGCTTTGTTGGAGAGTTCCATTGTCGAAAAAATGACTGAATTTGGATTAAGATAAAGTTAAATGTAGAAGATTTATTTCTTGCCCAGACCATTTCTTGGCTCTTGCGAGTCTTATATACTACAGATTCCATAGTCAATGACGAAAGTAAGCGAAGTTGATTTCGTGAGCATATGCTTCTTTCTACGAATTCTGATACTATTCCCGCCAGATCAATGCGAATCCGAGCCTCAACGCGCTGCTTTCCGCTTTGGGATAAGACTAAGCCGGCACCTGCTTATCGAGTCTTATCTATTGGCTTGAGATCCATGACAGGCCCACTCAAGCAGTGCTGCTGAGCCAATTAGAGTCCACGATCGTAGATCTGTTTATCAAGGACCATTCCTTCTCATTGCGATCTCACTTTATAGGGTAATCGGCACTTGCTCTATTGTTGGCATACCTTGCTGTTCTGATGTTGAGCTAAGATGTTGAGATGATGTACTCTGAAGTCAGGATAAGATATACTGAATTTACCCGAGCCTTTATCTTACCTAAATCAGAAATAAAACATTTTCTCCTTTGAAGGTTTCCATATACGTACGCTTCTGAATCAATTCCATACACCTCCAGACACTGATGCTCAACAAGATCTCCGTGATTTGCAAGGTCGCCATCCTACCGTCCGGTATTTCCAGTAGGCCTTGTCACTTCACAAGCTTTCCGTGTTCGAAGACCTGATTCATGATTCCTGATGTGCGTTGATAATCCTTCCTTTGCCGAGTGAGATCACTCTTGAATGTGAATGTTGATTATATGAGATTGGCAGTTGATTTAAACTAACATAACCTTGCCACTGAGACTCTTAGCGTCAGGGCCAACGGGCGTACGGTCCTGTCATTTATATCTTCCGCCATGGGTTCTTTTTCGACTTGGAGGTTGATTATTATACCGGTAGGATCATCGGGGTCGGTGATTATAACCTTGGGAACTCAATTCGTCTCTCACTACGGCTCCCTGCACAAGGGATCAGAATGCCAGACAAGGCCAGGGCCTTGCCACATATACGGAACTGATTACTATTTTATTTGCTAATCCTGAAATCAATGGCTAATTTGTATGACAGCTATGGGATCTTCGGCTTGGATTCCACGGAAGATCAGGATTAGGTGGCAAAACAAAGCTAAGTCGTTGTGTCAGTACAATTCTCACATAATAGTGTTCAGACTTACCTATTCTGTCTATTTGCCAAACCTTCATACATAAGATACCAGGCCGTAAATGAGACCAACAATCCAGTCACACCGCCGCACTTGAGGAGCACGTTATTAGGAGCGCCCGACTCTTCAGTCCAGAGGTTAGCCACCCCGAGGAGGAGCCAGGTGCAGTTCACAAGAAGGCAAAGCGTCAGAGAAAAGACATTCGACTTCATGGAGCACAGCGTTATGGCCACTGAGAAGATGAAGAATCCCTACAGAATGTGAGTTTGAGGAGTAGGTCAGTAGGGAAATGTAGCAGTGACGTACCATAAGAAATAGTCCATTGGCGTGGTTGTAGTCGGCAAGGCTGGGGTAAGCGTCCCTGACGTTGAAACTGGGGATCATACTAATGGCGTAAGAGATCCAGAAACAGCCATACGAGCAGGAAATAGTGGCGCTGACTGTATTGCCATTGGCGATATCCCTAATCAAAGCATGAGAATCCACTTGTATTTATACAGTCTTAAGAGAACAACCACTTACCACATGCCAGAAAGTAATTGAGCAAGGCCTCCATAGGCCAGAGCTGGTCCAATGACAATATTTGGAATAGTCACGCCGTAGACATTGAGGTTGACCAAGGCTGTTAAGAACGTCGCGAAGGCGAACCCTGACAGACCGAGGGGACCAGCATCACCAAACCTTTGGCGAAACTCAATATCCTTTTGCCGAGCAGCTTCTTGTTGGGCTGTGGCTGCGCCGACATAGGGCTTTGTGATTGTCTCAGAGCCATCCTCCTGTGCGGACCAGAAAGCGGCGTCTTTGTCCCCACTGGATCGGTCCACTTCGGCTTGTGCAAGTGACATTCTTGGCCTTTTTTCTCAGACAACGAGATTGAGATCTTTTAACATGAAGAAATATTGAAGAAATAAAAATAGATTTAGAGAGCGTAGTAGAGGTAAAATTTAAGGTAAGAAGAAAGGGGATCCTGCTAAAGCTTGTTTCTCTTTTTAGTGGAGGCAGTGGATCTCCGGAGCGAAGAAAAAATATTACGTCTTAGTTTTTAACACCCAGGCCAATAGAAGCCAAGGGCGAGCTTGAAAATAACTGCAGTCTGCTCACTATTTGTGTTTATGAGCTTAATCAAGTTGCCAAGCATATCGCTATTGCTAAGAGCACGCATCTGTATAGAAAGTCCCCGCTGGAGAAGACGATATTATCGCCAATGGCGTTTTTAAGTACGTAACGCAAACATCAACCTTGCGACTTACAGATAGCTCAAGTTTTGATCTTCACAAAAATAAAGGAAATATCCTGAAGATTTAAGAAAACTCTGTTCTGTACACCCTTGACAATTGCATGATCTACATTTGTTCCTTGAATTGGGCTTCCTTCTATGGTGTAGTTGTCTATTCGCTTTAGCAAGCCTACGAATCGGAGCTAACTGATTGAGGAAGCGTCGCCCGTGGTACCCGGGCAAAATCCAGCCAAAATCGCCGCAGTCCGCCGCTGACCGATGCATTCTCTCAACTAACGTCGTAAGGCGCTCTTATCTCGGTTGGTAGGCCTTTGACTCGCTCAACCGGATCGCGTGGTTGGTCGCTGTAGTCAATCCTAGTTCAACTATTGAGAGAGCCAGATACATCCATGGGAAGGTGACACTGAAGGATTAGGAAGTTGAGTGAAAATTCTCAATTTACACGAGTAAGAGTAAAAGCAGACGCAGTTTATTAGATCAACGTGATTTATTTTTATGTTCTTGAGACTGACTGTTAAACCAAGTGACTGGCTCCTGTTACGGCTTGGCTGGACTTTTGCACGGAGCAAAGGGGACATGCAAAACGGAGGAGCAAAAGGAATGTGATGACCTATACAGGTATTTCTGTGCAGTAAATTCTCCAAACTCCTGGTACGAATTGCGAAAAACAATGATAAACCAATGAGGAGGTCATTCAGTAACCAATGGTTATTGGCCATCTGATAAATCAGAGCAATCATCACCGCAAGCTAAAGATATTAGTCTATGAAATTACATCGGTCTCAATTTTATACTTACAAACGCTGCCAGAGTGAACCAATGAGGGAACCGTTGTCTACAAGCAATTAATTTTGCTTAATCATGAGATTCTGGGTTTTCGGGTTAGTCCTGAGTTCGAATAGGTGTATGACGTGCCAATAAGACCCTTCCTACCTTGTTTCTATTATCTAGAGACTCGAGATGGCTTTGGGTATCGCGGAGTACTGAAAAGGCCTTTTGTATCCGCAGTAGTAACTCAGAGAAGCCGGGGTCTTGATACAAACTTGCCCAGAGAGGATTTCCTGGCCGACCATCTGGTGAAATAGATAAGTGCTCGGACAGGAAGTAGTCGAGTTTCTCCAAGAGTCTGGAGTTGTAGGTCAAGACCCAATCCAGAACGGGAGAAGATTGTTTTATCTGAGTTTGATAGGCGGGATCACTTGTGTTAGTCTCCTTGTGAATAAAGTCAGCCATGCAACCATCGCAAAACTGGGAGTTAGCTTACAGAAAGTATAAGTGCATTCGCGAAAGTTAGCTGGATTTGGCGGTGATATCTGACAATTTTCTCCAATGACGTTGCAAGTGCTTCGAGAGCATATGCCCTTGGAGACATCGGCTTCGTTATATATTTTGAATCGGCTTCGACCTTGGTGCTCAACATCATAGTATCGTCGGTAAGGCCGTCCTTGAGGCATGCTGCTGTCCAGTATCGTTCACTTCTGCCAATCACTATTACAGAGCACACACCTGGGTAAAGGTAGCCTCCATCGGTCCAGGAATTTCTATTCTGATTTTGAAAGTGGCGGGGTTGCTTTTGGTATAGGAATGAAAGACTGAATCCGCGCCGATAACCTGGGTTTCTTGCGCCAGATCTCTTGTGGAGCTCATCATGACTTGTAATAACAAGAAATGGCACATTAATTTCTATACTGAAATAGGCGCTTCCAAGCCAAGTCTATCGGCACATCTTCATGTTAGTCTTGTAGCTCTTACCTCAGAGACGATTGATAGTTACTTACGTCCTGGGTAATTTTTATCATTGGCTCTGGCTGTTTTGTGACGTAGCTGAAGAGGAGGTGCTGAAATGGTTCCATTGGAAACCGGGAAGAAACCTTGTATAGTGCCACGATTCGTTTGGGATCAGGGTTCTTGATGTAACTATGTATCAAATCAGTCTCGTGAGTAAGAGCCTTTCCTCCGGGGGGTTGTACAGGCATCGAGGTGTGTAAGCCTCATGATCAGGATTATGAGATGAAAGGTTCTAGTAAGGTTCAGTCAGCAACTAACTAAACCGGCATTGGTTTTTGTCTCTTTTCCTCTGGCCTGATTCATACCTTTCCTTGGAGTAACGCCAAGGTTTCACGTCTCTCAAGCGCTGCCCCTTTGTCCATCCCAGGCCCAAATATATTTACCATCCATGCTGTAGGCTGTGGGTCGGCTTTTCGATCGTGATTACAAGTCTTCACTGTTTCAGAAATTTCTGTTGTCGCCAGTGAATTGGCACGAGTTTGTGAGATTTCAGCCATCTGATGGTCTTCGGAGGTGGTTTGGGGATGTGATATAATAAGAGCCATAGTCTCCAAGAAGGCGGACTCCATGATCCTGAACCTAGCGAAGAGGCGTCTGTCTCTTTCTGGCGAATGGGTGCTTTGACCAAATCGATTGCTCCACTGATCAAGATGGACGGGATTTTCGGTTCGAAGAGCCTTGAGGATGCCTTCAATGGGCCTATTGATTTCCCCCCAGTTAGTGGTACTTGGTAACTTTGAGACCACGTGTTGAGATGACCCTTGGTCCTCTGGTATCTCAGGACCATCCGAGAATCCTTGGGTAAGCTCAGTGGGCTCTTCCAAGTTTGCGATCTCCATGCCAATCATGTTCAAGCTCATAGCCGCCGCGACATCGATTTGTATCTGGCAGTTTCCACTCTGGCCAAATCTGATCTCCAGATCAAGCAACACGCTCACGATAGGAAGTATATACCAGATGTTCTTTTCAGGACATCCCAGAACAATATGCCCAGCAAGTAATCCAGTCTCCTTATCAAAAACGGCCGAGCCAGAAGTTCCCTTCGGCATAGCATTGTCTGACTCGATGCAATACAATGCTTGGAAATCTTTTGAGCTCGGAGGTCGCAACAGTGACGGTGCTGGGAATACCACGCCTTCCATGTAACCGAGTGAGGCTGTGGCAATTATAATAGACCGGGCATCCGTTTCGTATTGCAAGTCGAAGGCATCTGATGTCTGTACTAGTTCTGCGCCTTTGGACGGAGAGGCCCCTGCCTGGAGATCTGTGTTTGTAGGAATGAGAAGATAGTCCATTTCCCTGGAGATTTGGCAATTCTCCGATCCGGGTGCAAAGCCCAGGTTCGGGGAAGCATGATCAACGAGGAATTCTTCAAGGATCGGATGCTCTGAAAGATGGGGATGTGTCGAAGAAGGTGGGTGAACTGGCTCGTCTATGGTTATTTCGTTGGGGGAAGTTGCTTCTGTGATGGCTATGCCACTTTCACCTTGTTGAGTAGCAACCTCTAAGGCTGAGTCGTTTGATAAAGAAGAGGAAATGCCATTATCAGAGGCGTCTGGAGTACTGTTTCTGCTCGCTGAGATATCCCAAGAGGCAACATCTTCGTCTACGGAACATCCACTGTTGACATCATCATCGCTTTCTTCATCCCAGTCATCCCAGTCCTCTGTTGTGCTTTCAATGGTATCGTGAATATCTTTCGTCTCAAAGTTGACAACGTGCGCCACGGTGAGCTGATAGGTACGGCCATCGACGTTGATCAGCGGTCCTGCCGTGGCTGTTTGATATCGCACGTCTCCTTTGCCAGATACATGGCGTGCTTGTACTTGGCGACACAGATAACTATCTCCTGTGATGGATGGGGATATGCGAATAGTCTTGTACTCGTCATGGGCAATGTTCTTGCCCTTGTCTCCATTCCACAATCCCGGTTCATTTTCCAAGTCCTGTTCATCCCGCATTGTCGGCCGAGGCTCGCAAGCGGTCTCTGGAAGAGTTGCTTTGCTGATGACTTTGAATCGGTCGAGGGCTTGACCTGGCTGAAAGATAGGGCAACTGCTTAAGATATCACGAGTAAGCTTTCGGATTCTGCGATCGATGCATGACACAACGACGAATGTCTTTGCTTCGTCCTCCGTGGTCCCAACTCGATAAAAGCCGATCCAGAGATTATGGCTAGACTCGGGGATACAGGAATGCTTAAGGAGGTTCTGGATATTGGGCCGATGCGTGTTGAAAAGAGCAAGGTCTTCGCCGCAAGCCATCCAGACTTTCTGTTTATAAAAGAATGACTTTAGCTTAGATAGAATGCTCGAATAGTCCATATCTTAGCATTTAGAGCCGAGCGAGTCCTAGACGGAGACTAGGACAGCATCACTAGAAGAGCAATAGTAGAGATTTAAAAGGCATATGAGTGAATTAAACCTCGCTTGGAAACAATGGAACGGGTTTCTAAAGCGGAAATAACCGAACATTCGGAAAATCACAAAGCAAAATCCAGTAATTGGCTGGTCTATGCTGACGGGCTTGCACCCGGCTGCAGTGAGAATTGATACCCAAGGCGTTTGGGCATCATTAAGGTGCATGAAAGTAGAAGGTATCATCCAATGGTGAAGTGGTGAGGACGCCACATTGTGATTTGTATAGCTATTGGGGGCCATTTTCAAGGGCACATATGCATGATGTGCGGTAAGGCAGACAGGATTGGCTGTGTAATTATCATAGCGGCCTCGGATTAAACACAACAATCTGGGTAAGAATACTGATCATTATGCTTAACAGGTAGTGACAAAGAATTATTCGTTCCTATCAACAACTATACCCGCAATGCCCCTAGCATCAACACTCCTCGGCACTTTGCCCGATTCCTTTCAGTTACTTAATGGCGACAAGGTGACGAAACTTGACTTCAGGGCATACGATGCGTACGTCGAAAGACAGCAAAAACTATTCAGTGAATTGAGTTCGTCGGCAATCTACCCACATGACACATTGTCACTCGGAAAGGTGGTAGCCCAGATTCGAATGCATAAACAGCGGGACCAAGCTCTTTCTTATCTATGTCAATTATCTGGGAGCAGTGACGTGGACGCTTGTAAAGATGCTTTGAATCTAGTGACGCGCCTTATCCTGACGATTGAAGTGGGAAGTTTGGAGAAAGCTTCTGGGTTCATGCACCAGACTGGCCCACGGCCGCTGCCACTCTGGGATGAGGATTATTTGGATGATCTGACTAAGAGGCTGATCCCAGTCTCGTCCCAACAGGAATGTAGTGGCATGACAATTGCCCCGGACTTATCAGCATGGAGTCTTGAGAACGTTGCTGGTATCAGGATTGAGTTCACCGATAACCTGGCGGACCATTTACGCTTGACCAACAACAATTCCCAAGTTTATATCTTTCATCACGTTGCTTTCCTCGAGGCCCAGAGACATAGGTCAGTATCGTTTCTGCACCCATGGGCACTTCATCTAACCATTCAAAGCATAAACACACAAGCTACCCTGCCTCAAGGGCTAGCGGAGGAAACCCTCAGAACCCTGGGACCACTGGGCAGCACTACGCTCTAACCGAAAGAAACAAGTCTGGTTGGAAAGACTCTGCACACACTCAAGCCGAGTGATAGATCCCCAACTGGCATGGTGCGGAACTCCCAGTGGAGAGAGCAGATATCTCTCCAACTTTTGCTTCTGGCGAGATCGTCTACTAATTTTAAAGGAAGAGTTTGATCATTCGACGCCAGATTCATTCTCTCAGTGGTGGTATGAACGACGGAATGGAGTGCAGTGGCATAACTTTTGGGTTGCGATAGTTGTGCTGGGACTGACAGCTGCGTTTGGGCTGATACAGTGCATTCTTGCTTCGATCCAGGTTTACAAAGCATATTATCCCTCGACTGCCATCCAAATTAAAGCTACTCGATCAAGACTTTGATGTATCATGTTCAAGGCCCAGTCCCCATACTCGAAGACTCATCAGACTAAATCGTACCATCAATTGTTCCATGAACTCACTTCAGCAAATATCTATCCTTCGAATTCTTTAGAGGATGATTTGGCACGTATTTCTCGCAGAGGGCGTTTGTTTGTCGTTGAGGGACGACTGATTCGCCCGTCGAGAACGCCACGAGTTGTTATCTGCTCTGGCTGCCTCCGCTTTCCAAGATCTGTAGTGATACCAGAGCGTTGAAATTTACCGCCTTGGGCACGGTCTTGTGCGACAGTGTATGAAACCGAGGGGCCTGATCCATTTGAAGAAGGCATTACGAGATTCGCAGCAGCTCCGGTAGTCAGTTCACCGCCATGAAGCTCTGCTCCGACAGCCAAAGATAGGTTCTGTTGGGCAGATTCAAGAGGACTTCCTCTCGGCTTTGTATGCTCCTTGTTCATATGTTGTTGCAGAGCCTTTTCAGTGTACGTGATGAGTGAAAGCGCGCACTCAACTTCCTGGCAGCGGAAAACCTGTTTACGACGCGCAAAAAGCCACTTGACATCCTCTGGTGTTTTCATCCGTGGGGTGGAATATATAAATGGTAAGCCGTATTTGTCCCTGAGTACATCGTTTCTCGGCTCGTTGCCTTTTCGTTGGTTGCAGAATTCGCCTATTTTCTGTTGCATCTCGTCGCGCCAGACTTCCTACGTCTCAAATTAGCACGAGAATCATGAGAGTAAAAGACAAGTAACTGCACCCTTGAAACTGATTTATGGAAGGTGTCGATTTCAAAGTTGCAGCTCCACTCTGCAACTTTCATAGGGTCACCTTCATCCATAGCAAGTAAATGGTTCGTGATGCTGTAGTGGTCAGTATAGTTGCTGGGTGAGGCAGAACAAAAAGGAGGATCGTCGACATACAGGTTCATGACTAATGGAATGCGGTCGCAGACAGAAACCATAGCCCGCCAACTTAATATGTGGCCGCCCTTTGTATGCTTTGCCAAGTACTGATAAACAATTCGCTGCAACTCATTGAGGGTCTTCGGTTTTTGCATCGGCGGCATGATTCTTGCGTCGGGCACAAGCTGCGCGTTGGTCGCCATATCTGTGTTCAATTGCGAGAAGGATTGCTCGGTTTAGGCTTTGGCAACTTAAGACACCTCTGAGAATAAAAGGGAAGACTCTCGTATCACCAGAAAGGCACACTGAAGATTCAAGATGAACAAAAGACGATGGAGCAAGTGGCCGTAAGCCCATCATAAGTCCATTAGGCAGCAGCTGTTAGCTAAGCGCTGGTAATTGGCTGGCCTTTGCTGACGTGCCGACTCCTCGCACCCAATGAGGTGGGATTTCATGAACGTAGCCCTTAGCCATCAAGCAGGTTGAAAAGAAATAAGCTTAGCTAATCTCCCGGAATCAGACCAGTGTGAAGGTCAGTCAGGTCGGTAAGTATTGCGTCTTCTAGAATCCATGATTCCGAGGATGCACCGGCATTGACTCTATTCAAGACGCCATTGAAAGCATACTTGCACTTGTCATTTACATAATGTCCATAGTACCAACGCGGCTGAAGTATATCGATATCAAGACTGCATTCGCTCGGTGCCAGTGAGTTCGGGCCGTAGGCCCAGATCGCAAGTGAATTATTTCCCCTCAGTAACCTTGATCCCATAGTCCATTTTCGAAAAATTCGTGCGAAAGTAGCTCGATATTAAACAAATCCAGATCCCCAGGCATGGTAAACAATGAATCCATGCCGTCTTGACCGCATTCCATTGGTTCTGTTGTCTGACCAGAGTCCTGGTTGTCGTGCAAAGGCATGACAAAGTGGCTCTTAAGATACATCTCAGAATCTGGATGTTTCTCAGTCACTGACCCTGAGTGTGAGGAGCCAATCTGCGTAGACTGAATGCTGGGATTCAACAGATCCCAGAGCCATGCGGATTGGAATCTGATGTTTGTACCTTCATCCGAGTGTTGTCGGCGGTTTTCGTTGGCCAGGGCCTCGAGTTTCCTCAACGTCTCAAGCTAAACAAAAATTGTGAGCGATCCAAATACCAGGTATCTTGGCGTGATTAGCAGCGTACCTTTTGTTTGACATGAGGCCAAGTTACAGCGACATGGCTGAGAAACGTGTCACATTTATCCAGCTCTTCACGAGCCCGTCGTGATATCTTTGGATCGGCTGCGAACTGAAAAAACCACGACACTGTCGCAGCAGCAGCGACAAAGTCAGCTACCATTGGATCAACTATATTCATCAGATCCATAAACGACTGGAGAATCCTAAACAAAGATCCTGTGTGAAATAACGCCATATCGATCCTTTGCTGAAGGAACAGGCACGATGGAGGTACATCTCTGGAGGATCTGAGTAAGAATAAGTGGACGAACGGATGGTTTAACAAGGCGTGGATGGCATGCCAGATAATTTGGCTAGCCATGAATGGATCCCAGTACTCGCGATGTGAAGATATTTCCTCTTTCGTTCGACTTGGCAGAAGGGCCTTGGAGAGAAAGTAGCTTGAATCGATTAGAGCCTCGTGCTCTATCATCTCGATGTTAAGTTTCGTATGCATTGAGTCTGGTGACCAGGGCTTTTCAGTGACGCCTCGCCGGAGACCATGGAGGTAAAATCGAAGCTTTCCCCATATCGACACAAGACGCATGTGAACGCCAATGATTCCGGGGTCACTGCTAAGTATGGTTCTGGGCTGTTCTTGTACACGTTCTGGTATGGCAGATGAGAGTGCTGATTGCGGTAAAAGGGGCTTTGGAACGCTGATAGGAAACTCTGGAACTCCAAGTCCAAAAGCATCTGGCGTCGTAGGAACAAAAAGTCGCTCTAGAATGAAGACACTCCAGTGAGCTCGAGACACCGAGTCATCTGTTGAAGAAGCGGTGTTGTCAGATGAGAGGACTCGTAAGGCCTGTAGTCGCGCAGCAGTACCAATAGTCATCCAAGCTCGCGCGATTTGTTGATCTATAATGCCGATGAGCTCTCGAACTTGAATTAAAGACACGTTTCTCACCGTTTAGATGCTTCAAAGCGACAAGGCAAAGGGACTGTGTGACTTCTGGTGATGTACCACCCTCAGAAGCGAAGACGCTCACGGTCTCCTCCGCTTTTCGAGTGTAGAAGTCTCTTGCAAGTGCTCTTTGACCATCGTAGAAAGGATGGGTAGATAGCGTCAGGGTGAGAGCCATAAAGCTCCAGAGTAGAAAATGAGGACCGTTAAGTAGTTGTTCCTCGAGCCCGTCCAGAGTGAAGAGCGGCAGAGGTTGAAGGTGTATCTTTGTTTTGTAGACTTTGATGAAGTGTTTAAGGGCCTTCTGGGTTGGCTGGGGTCTGAAGCAGGCACTTTTTGTTAGCCATGTGTTGTAACTGCTGGATTTGATAAGTGGCTGGTGCAAAGATACCAACCTTTCAACTGAGAACTTTTGGGTTTCAAGCTCAGGCAGAGAGATGTTTTGCGGCAGGGGTAGGGAACCGGTTAATGTAGCTCGGTCATTGGGAGCACATTCATGCGCGGCAGGATGCTCGTTGTGTCTCGAGCTTTGAGTGACATCTTCTGCGGCTCGCTTGTGTGCCCTTGCTTTCTTCGACTTGGCACTGCCTACAGATCAATTCACGAAGTATACCATGGCATGCTTTGAACCTACGATGACTTTGTTTGTGCCCTTGGCATGTAAGAACACGAGAGCATCAGACGTAGGCAATAAGAACATGTAGGTCTTTCACCGTCACATTTCATTTTTCGGCGTCTGCATGGTTCGCAGGCGTGTCGCGTGAGTGGTTCCTGAGTCGATGTCATATATGCTCTGTGTATTCGCGGTTCTCATGTTACTGGGGAAGTGGATGAAGTAATAACAACGAGTCAGCTGTCGTTGTGGGTACGGAGAATGATCAGGGGACAGACTGACCAATCAAGATGGCGGCAGCACGATGATGGCTACTTGCAAACTAACTTAGAGAGCTTGAAAACGTACGCATAGCAGTTAAGACCCAAGTCACTACTTGGATCCAGATAGTGGGTATGGAAAAGGACAGGGGTCGCAACAACGGCTGCAAAATCACTACAAGTTATATAAATCGTCAAATACTTCTTTGTTGTTATGGTTTTCAGGCCTTCATTCTCATTCATTTCCAATTCAAGATCCATTAAACTCCTTTGCTCATAAGATTATTCATCCACTGCAGTCCAGGCAAAATGACACAGACCAAGTACGTCGAGAACAACTGCGTTATCACCGACAGAGACGGCATCGTTGAGAACATCCACCACGTCCATGTCGCAGTCACAGACTCTCACGGCAACATCCTCTACTCTGTTGGCAACCCCGCAAGGGTAACTCTGGCCCGATCGGCAATCAAGCCTGCACAAGCTCTCGCCGTCATCGAGACAGGTGGTTTTCAAGATGCAGGCTTTGATGAAATCGACCTTGCCCTCATGTGTGCATCGCACAATGCCGAGGAACGACATGTCGAGCGAGCTAGAAGCATGTTGGTCAAGACCAAAGCGCAAGAAAGCGACTATCGCTGCAGTGGGCATGCTTCGCTGAACCCTGCTGTCAATCAAGACTGGGCGCAGAAGGGGTTAGATGTCACGGGAGGATTATACAATAACTGCTCTGGTAAACACGCTGGCATGATGGCTGGCGCTCTCGCTCTAGGTGCCAGTATAGCAGATTACCACATTCCAGATCATCCGATGCAAGTTCAGGTTAAAAGGGTCGTTGAGGAGCTTAGCCCCGAGCCTAGCCTTGTTCAATGGGCCACCGATGGCTGTAATCTCCCTGCTCCTGCATTTCCCCTCTTCTACTTGGCACATACCTTCGCTGTCTTTGCCGCTGGTGCAGATTCTGCAGAGCAAGAAAGTTCACCTTTCCTGCGTACGAGAAATCTTGCCCGAATCTTCAATGCGATGTCGAGCTATCCGGAATTCGTGGCAGGAGAAGGACGTTTCTGCACTGACTTGATGCAGGTGTACAAGGGGCAATTGATTGGTAAAGTAGGTGCTGATGGGTGCTATGGAGTTGGTATACGTGAATCTGAGCAGACGAGAAGTGAAGGGGCACATGGGGCGTTGGGAATCTCTGTCAAGGTTGATGACGGAAACCTTGATATCTTGTACGCCGTCGTGGTTGAAGTATTGGAACAACTCAACATTGGGACGCCAGACACGAGGGAAGCTTTAGAAAGGTGGCACCACTTCAAGAGAAGGAACACGATGGGTGTTATTATAGGCTCTGTCGCTTTCGACTTCAAGCTGCGATCACCGGCCTGATGGAGAGTTTCCATTGGGAAAATGAATGAGTAATAGGTACGAATAGAGTGCATCCCATAGACGAACCTTTGTTAAGTGTGAGATATGCAAGACAGGTCGTAGTAAGTCTACAGCACCCGTGCGGGAACTCACAACAGCAAGGTCAGGCTCAGTGTCAGGTCCAGGGAAGGTAAGTTGGAAGTTCTAGACTATTTACTTCAGATACCACATAACAAATGACCACACCAAAGCAAGGGCGGCCTCAACAGTACCACCAATGCTAAATCCTTCGGATATACTCTGCGTCACCACAGCTGCAACAGCCGCTGTAACAAAGGACAGACATAAGGAGACTACCAATGGTCCAATCAAATAGGCTTTGTTTACTTCATAACCAACGCAAAGTACCTTCTTCACTTTGAAGCCGGTCAGCGAGCGAATATTGAAGCAACTGCGCTGATGGAAAAAGCCTGGGTTCTGATAAAGAGACTGTGGATGCATGAGGCCCTTGGTAAGAACCTGAGATTTTTGAAGTTTTTCAAATTGCACTTCTCGCGGATAGAATTCTCCTTCCAAGTCGTTCGAATGATCCTGGTGCCATTCATTAGCTTGCTTCTAAAGATAGTAGCCTAACGAGATATACTCACCCTGCAAAGTTCTCCCACAAGCACGATAAGGGTGTTGACATAAAATCCACTTTCGGGTTAATCGCTCCAAGCAGGTGAACTTCTGGTTGTGATACCCTTGAAGTGCTTTTATCTGTTGTTCGGTATCCGGCATTTGGGCTGCAATGTCGAGAAAATTGCGTCCCAGTTTAATGTATCCTATCCAAATGTCTGGACCTGGCACCGGTAGGACATTTTGGGCTGATTCAATCATGTACTCAGTATCGTGAAGTCGAGGTATCAGTCGTGCTCCGTTTGAGATGTTGTCGTTGCAGTCATGTCTGCAACGATAGGGGCGCGCAATCGCTGAAATGTGGACTCTCCTGTGTACCATTCATCCCAGCCTTTTTACCTACAGACACTTGGTAGCTACAATATCAAAGGTTTATCCTAAATATGGGGGCAAACTGCTAGCATCGTTTTTGTTATCTACCAAAACAACATAAAAAGAAACTCCTTACATAAACGTTTTTGCCGTTCAAAAGTGAATAGCAAAGCAGATCAATGCCGTCCGCCAAATTGTACAATGGTAGGCAACTTGGACTTATCAGACATAAACACTTACGGAAATGCTGGCGTACGTTTTGGGCTGCTGATGATGAAGTTTTGATTTGGGGGCCAAACAAATTGTTTTGCTCTGGCAAATTGATGCGTATTTAAGGCTGAGCATATGACAGGGTCAGGTAGAGTCACTGTGCAGAAAACTCTTAATACGGTAAAGCTAGCTCGATGGGAAGATAAGTCAGCTACTCTATAGTTCTGATTGGTGCGATAAGAGCCACGCTCATCTGTTTTATGGATAGATAACTGTAAGCACACTCAAAGTACATAGAGCTAGACTGCCAGCCCCAGGCCTCCTGCATACTACTTAATGCTTACTTGCCCCTCGCCCAGGTTCAAACAATTTCCAACTTTCATTTTGCCATAATAGGGTGAACAGTCTCTTTGAAGCCATAATAATGGAGATCCCTGGGGTTCATTCAGGAGATAAACAAGTCACAGTAGATTCCAGCGACCTTGTCAGACGCTCCCCATTGTTTGCATCTATCTGGTATGCCTGCGCTGAATCTCTCAAGTTCTTTTATTCGCTTTTTAACCGAAATGAGAACTTAGCTTTGCCAGCTCACTAATCTTTATAGTAATACTCTAAATCCTTCCCCGCCTCCACCTCCCGGCCTGCTTGAGCCTTCTGGGAGCTGTGAGACCACAACGTCTTTCCCGCTCTCAGGTATTGATAGTGGGTATGGTACATCGTCATTCGATCCCGATGACGGATTTACTCCGATGCCACCTCCTTCTACAACATTGAATGGCGATATTCAATTCGATGAACTGAAATACTCCAATTCGTCAAAACTGCCACGCGATCCTTGGTATATGTCAAAACCTTTATGCGTGCCTTGGGATGCGTCAATACTACCTTGGGGAAGCTCGTTTTTACCTGATGAGGGAGAGCTGCTTTTGTCAAATCACTCCTTAAAAGTAAACCTTCACAAATCACCTACAGGAAGCAATAGCACAATGGTGGCAGAAGTTTCGTACCCACAGACATTGCAACCACCCAACAGATGCCACGAGCCATTAACATCCCATCAAGGCCGAGATGCCCCTCCCGAGATACCTGTAACACCATATTACAGTAGTCTCGGGACTAACACAAAGAACTGCGAACCAAGCCGCCATGTTCCCCCACAAAAACTGAGAGAAAGCAAAGCAGTTACAACAAGTATCCCAGCCTGCGTTGGAAAATCACCACTTAGTGTACCTGACCAATCTACAGCTCTCGTTGCAGAAGCTCAAATAGTTACAAGGCCTGACGCTGGTGATATATCGGGCCGCTCTAATACATGCTCTTCTTCACCCATCACAATAGGCTTGCTTAGCCCTACGGTTCAAGCGCCGGGTAGGGACGAACTTTCTGAGGGTAACTTGAAAAGCCTGAACGAAAAGAGGGGCATTGTAGAGTGGCCCGTCTCTACCAAAGACGCAGCCCCTGCACTGCCCGCATTGCCTTCGATCCTCAGTCCGAGATCTACTTCTTGCAGTCTTAAGACTATACGTCGAAGCTGTGCAACAGGAGAGAGCTTGAGTAGTATCAGAAACCTTGGCGAAACGAGGGATCTAATAAGGGAGCTACTCCAGGCTCTTTCCCATCATGATGATGAGTCCAGCCTCGATGAAGCCTCGTCAGTAGAGGACACTCCACTAGAGAGCACATACTCATCGCCACCTCCCACTGATGGGTCTGGAACTAATACCTCTCCCAAGAGTGGAACGAGTGCCGGCGCTTCTAGTTTCGAGATAGGGTCTAAGCGGTTGCACCCAACAAGAGATGGGTCATCTCAAGAAGGCGACGATGAAGAGCCTTCACGAAAACAGTCTCGTCAAGAGAAGAACCCGTCCAACCCAGAGGCTACGATGTCTTTTCAAGGCCGTACGCAGATGCCTTGTCCCGTGCAGCAACCGCAAAAGTGCCAGGGTACTAATGCGACAATATCGGAGCTTCTAAGATCTCTTGAAGTAAGACACCGTATCGTCATATGCAAGGATTGCTGTACACAGGTCAATGTTCCTGAGGACGAGAGGAAGCCAGAGAATGCTCGGAAGCGACATAAATTGGAGACTTGCGAAGCTCGATGTATAGGAACCACTTGTAATGGCACTGCCAACGATGGGGCGCCATATCACCGCCGAACTGAGAACTGCCCGACATGGCAATCACTTCCCAGCGAAAACAGATGGTCTTTTATTTGGGGTTTAATAAACCTAGGAGAGAACCCACCCGACCCCGATTTCTACCACGGTGTCGGATATGAGCACAACACGACTCGACGACCATGCAAGCAGCAGCCTCGAGCTAGAGGTGCTGACATATGCGATGCCCTGATGCGAGATATAGAGGAGAGAGACAGGAGGCGAGTATCTTTGGAAGCCGAGTTAGAAGCTGAAAAGGAGGGAAATGCTCAACTGGAGGAGAAACACAAGAAGAGAATCAGTAGCTTGGAAAATATCATTGAAACCTTGCTGGAGCGCCTTGAAGAGAACAACGTCAAGGTTCCAAACTCACTCCAGAAGCGACTTCAAGAAGAATGTCCCGGTGTCTTCTGCGAACCAGTTGCTCAGATCATATCGAAGCGTTCGCAAGCACCTCCGACACCGTCCTCAATGTTCAAAGATGGGACTGGAGAACTGAGGCAGTCTCAACTAGATCAGCAAACCACTGCATTACTTCAGCCTCCTCTGTTCTCATCCGCCGGACCTGCAGATGGTTACTCTCAGCTGTTTGACTTTGGTAAGACCATGACAATCAAACGATGATTTATTACTGACATATACCGTTGAATCAGATCTTAGTGGCGAGTTGTTCAAGAACTTCAACTACACAGATGGAATCTTGGTCGACCCAAGTCAACAGCTGCCAGGCGGTATGGCGTAACTTAAGAGAAAGAAGTCGGAGCCCTAGGCAGTAGAGACAGAACTCCATCTTCATCAATTATGCATAGCTAAAGCTATTCTATAAAAGTAGAACGATACCTACAGCAATAGCCATCATAGAGATAGTGAACTCGACCGACAGCTTAATAGCTGCACTGTCATATCCAATATTCGCGGAATCATTCCCAAAACCCACGGTGCGCCGCCAAACAGGTGTCTTATCCTCAAGACTGAGCGAATCCGAATGATACGCATCAATAACGCCAGATACGCGGATCTGTATGAAGCCATGCGCACCAGGGCCACCAGTTGTAGGGGCCGACCACTTAAATGTCGCATTAGGCCAAACATACGGTGTTGCAGAAAATACAGCGTCCATGGTCAAGTTGGCTGTCTTATCGTCGAACAACATGCTGATATTGGGCCATCGAAAGTCATCCCAGTCCTCTTCTTCCCAAGATCGATACTCTGCTAGATCAATTCTGTAATCGCCGCTTAGCTTGGTGGCGTTGCACACTGGCATGGTGAGGTTTAGACTTGACGAGTACTGTTCCGGCTCGTTGCGTTGGAGTAGCGCGCTGATGTTGTAAGCTCCCGATTTGGTCTGGGTAGTGGTGAAGTTGAAGATATCAGTGCCTTTTCCCTCTTTGGGTCGCCAAAATCTATCTGGGCTTGGGCTGGATCAAGGTTAGCTTGTTTGTAACGGAAAGGTATCGATAGGGTAGTTGACTGACTCGACAGAATATAGGGGAAATTGAAGTTGCCCATTTTGAGATGCGTACGTAAAATCGGCACCAAGAGAGGAGATGTTGAACCCAGCTGAGGATTTAGGGATAAGCGTCAGCCAGAAGATAAGAGAGTTACTTCCGGCGTTCCATTTGCCTTTCTCGAGGATGCTCAGAATGGCGTCGTATTTGGTGACTTGGGTCGAGTTCTTTAGTTCAGGGCATAGATTATCTGTGTAGTTGGCGCCGAAAAGTGTTTCGTTCCAGACATCACCGAAAATGGGTGTCAATTCCACTTCCGCTGTCGCATTATAGTACCTGTTGAGAGAATAGTTTAGTCAAGTCATCATGCTATTCCACCGCAGCAAGACTCACGATCCGACCCATTGGTAGAAGTTGCCGAGGCCCGTGACGTTGCGAGGACGGTAGTTAGTCGAGTTGTCATAGTTTTCGTCATCTTTGGCAAGGCATAGTGTCAGCAGAAAGAACAGGACTGCGTGCAGCTGTACTATCCGATTAAAGCCCAACATTTTTGCTCATAGTATATGTACAGTTTATGGCGATCTTGCGATGGACGCAGGAACAATGCGAGTTTTATCCATCATTAAGGAGTTGGCCAGTATCAGATGCGCGGATGTGGTGCGGTTCATCTCGCTTAGCCTGTTCTGTGGGCAATCAGCCTGACTCTGGTGCATCTCACTGGTGCCAAGCCAACATCAATCCACTTAACGGCCAAGTAGCCGGCTTGGCTGTCAGACTGGCATAATTATATTTAGGTTAATTAACCCCCAATCCTTAAATCAATCCAATACTCTCCCTTATCGGCAATTTAGTATGGCTTTTATATAATATTGCCGGTTTGCTCTCAACTAAACGCTGTTAATTTCAGATGATTTGCCAACTGAAATGTCAGACTCTCAGTGTTCCTTTAATCGAGATCAACCACTTCCCTCAGCCCTTTCCTGTCATGACATCTACGTCAAGTCTAAACAAGACTCAAGTTTGGTGATTAACACTACCGGCAGTCCAACCGCTTTAGCTCAGTCACCGGCAGTGAGAGAGTCAGGATGGGTGAGAAAGTTAGCGTTAAGTCTTCTGTCCTTTCTAGGCATACCGCAGTCATGTCTATAGGCTCTTTCATCTTAGTTGCGTTGATCGGGGTCCACACATCACCCAATTGCCGAGAGTCGGCAGTGGAAAATACACCAAAATGGCTATGGACTACTTCAGTGCTTTTCACTCAAAGCCCTTTACTTGACCTCAAGAAGAACTGACATTATCGATGGTTACTTGATGAATAAAAGGACCAGGTTTTCATCGATCCTCTTGAATGATGAGTGGGCAGCATCAAACCAATATACCATAAACTTAAAGCATTTCAAGACAACTTAGCTTCCACCCCGCTCCATTGGACACTCTTAGCATTCTACACCTTGATAGTGCTGTTACTCTCTGTCGTGATCTACAATGGAAGTGAGGGGAAGGTGGATCTTGAGCCGACCATGTGATATCGGAAATGCACTTAATAAGGAAAAGGCGTCTCAGTTGCCGTTTTATCCGCTCGTCTGGCCTACCTGGTTTGGGGGTTTCAAGAGACTCTAAATGATAAAGGTCTTATGCTGGTATACTGATAAATAAGATAAGTAGGGCTATGTGTATCCTTAGATCCATAAAGTCTAGCCTTCTGTTACATCTTCATCTCAGGAATTGTTCTCATTCTAAATATGTCAGAACAAGTAGCTTGTCTATATATGGTTCCAATTTACATC
The DNA here is from genome assembly GCA_021223625.1 of Fusarium sp. HKF-74. NCBI lineage: Eukaryota > Fungi > Ascomycota > Sordariomycetes > Hypocreales > Nectriaceae > Fusarium > Fusarium sp. HKF-74. The sequence continues at coordinate 128,883 of JAJFAS010000052.1, forward strand.
TGAACTACCCCCAAGGCCTCGGTCTCAATGACTCGCAGAACTGATACAAGCCGCTTAAAAACTCTACCGGCTTTCAAATAAGCTCAGACTATCACCTTCGGGTTTCTCCCCGATGGCGTCCATCCTTGCAAGTTCTTCTGCCAGGGTACCCCAAACTATGTTTTCAACCAACCACTTGAACACATTAGGTTGCATGTTATCCGGGGCCCCAGATTCCCCCGCACGTTACGGACAGATTAGTGGGGGCTGAGATTTACTTGCATTCCCCAGTCCCCCCTCGTCAATATAAAGAGGTCTTGCACCTGCAACACTGAAGATCTACAGTTCTTAAGTCTATCATCCTCCAAGTCTTTATGTGTCTGTTTATAGTTTAAGTTATTAGATATCATGTCGAAGAATGTTAATGATGGCGACGTTGCCGCTGCTCCTGCAGCTGAGCACGCCGACCACATAGACATCATCACTCCAGTCAAAGAAACCGATAAAGCAGCGTTGTTCCTCAAGCAAATGTCCGTGACTGGACCCATCATCTTCACACCCGAGGAAGAAAAGGCCGTTCTCCGAAAGATCGACTGGAGAATTCTGCCCCTCATCCTCATAGCATACTTCTTCCAGCAACTCGACAAGTCTACTCTCTCGTACTCGTCTGTTTTTGACATCACCACCGACGCCAATCTCCATGGAACGCAGTTTTCATGGCTCGGTTCGTCTCTTTACCTCGCCCAGCTGGTCGCCCAGCCCCTTGCTGCCTTGACGCTTGTCAAGTTGCCCACTGGAAAGGTCATCGCTGGTGCTATTTTCCTCTGGGGTTCGTCTCTTTGTATCATGAGTGCTTGCACGACTTTCAAGACGCTTCTGGTTATGCGGTTGTTTTTGGGAACTTTTGAGTCCCTTATTGGTATGCTATGTTCCAACCAAGTTCAAATCACGAGGATGGGAATTTTGTTAACATACTTATAGCTCCCTCTCTTATTGCTGTTACGCAGATGTGGTGGAAAAGAAATGAACAGACTCTGCGAACTTCCTACTGGAGTGGTATGAACGGATTGACGTTCATAATCGGCAGTCTCTTCACATTTGGACTAGGTCACATCCAGAGCAGCGCTCTCTTCTCCTACCAGGTAAGAGTCTCCAGAGAAACAAAGACTTCACACTCACCGAGTCCTAGATAATCTTTCTCTTCTGCGGTCTTCTCACCGTTGCCTACTCAATCCCCGTTTACTTCCTCATGCCTGACTCCCCCATGGAAGCCAAGTTCCTCAGCGATAGAGAAAAGGTCGTCACTATCGAAAGACTCCGATCAAATCAAATGGGTATTGTTTCCCGGCAGTGGAAGTGGGATCATGTAAAAGAATCCATTCTTGATCTCAAGACCTGGTGCTGGTTCTTCCTCGTCATCACCATTTCCATCCCCAGCGGCGGTATTAGCACTTTCGGATCACTCATCGTCAAGTCCTTTGGCTACAACAAATTCCAGACCATCCTCTTCAACATACCCTTTGGAGCAGTCCAGATGTGCGCCATTATTGGGTCCGGCTGGCTCGCCACCAGACTCGGCCGCAAGGGCCCTATCATCATGCTTCTTTGCATCACTCCCATCGTCGGATGTGTCTTGCTTCTCAAGATCCCGCACACTGACGACAAGAAGGGTATTTTGCTCTTCGCCTACTACATCGCAAGTCCTTCAGAATCCTACTGATCATCGAGAGCATTGTTAACAAGGCTTCTAGATCTCCGTCTATCCGGGAATCACGCCCCTGATCTTTGCTTGGGAGGCCCAAAATACCGCTGGCGATACCAAGAGAAAGGTCACTACAGGTGTCATGTTCGTTGGCCTATGTACTGGGAACGTGAGTGGTCCAGAATCACCGCACTTGTTGATACATATGTTGACCAATTTGACAGGTGATTGGACCTCTCCTCTACAGCACTGAACAAGCTCCCCTTTACCGCAAAGGTCTCATTTCCAACTTGTGCATGTTTATCCTTGTCATAATTCTTACGGCGTAAGTAATTCCAAAACACGAACCTCACACAATCGTCTAACATACGAAAAGTATCGTCACCCTCTATCTTCTTTTCCTCAACAAATCCCACGCCCGCAGACGCTTGGCTCTTGGCAAGTCTGAGGTTATTGTCGATCGATCCATGCTTCAGAATTCTGCTGCCGCTGAGCTCGAGAGCAATGAAGAAATGGTGGCACATGACCATGACTTTGAGGATATGACAGACCTCAAGAATGAGGATTTTATCTTTGTGTATTGAGGTTAAAGGATATCTCCGTTCTTCGTTATAAGTATGCTGTGGATGGTCTTTAGTGCGGGGTAAATGCCGTGGAAGATTTATTATATTCCGATTTATCCTGACCATTATGTTACATGCCTCAGCCTGCAGGTGACATGTCAAGCTCTCTGGCGCAATACTGGGACCTAGAGCTTATTTAAAGCTGATCTACGACATGTCGAATGATATAAACATTAGGTGACGACATATCAAAAGACGAGTGATGGCATACCTAGACATCTCGCGCGTGGTGCGGATAGAGTTTCCTTTCCCCTCCGCAACACACGACAAGACAAGGCGTCATACTCTCCGCCAAAAAAAAAGACACAACAAATTTAATACAGAGTCAACACATCATACAAACGCAGCCGTACACCTTGATAGATACCCAAGTCAACAAGTGGCCTCAATGAACAAACGGATGTTATCTATATAGAAAGCAGACTCGCCCAGATAGAATTGTTCCCCGCTGTCCAACCCTGCACTACCTCATCTCCAGCATCAGTCACCATAAGCTTAGACTACGACCACGACGCCACAATAAGCAAGGTCGGCCTGCCTGGCGTCGACGACTTCGGCAGAGAAAGCATCGAACGTCAATCCCTTCATCTCGACACAGTCATGCAAGGTCGTCCTAGATCATCCACCTGCAGGCTTCTCCAATTACCCGCCGAGATCCTCACTGATATCGCCGACCTTCTAAGCGATGACAGGCAATCACTGGCATCTCTTGCGCTAGTCAACAGTGATTGTCGGCAACTTGCGCGCCATCGTCAATTTGCCGCGGTCATCTTCAAGTACAACTCCCGGTCAAAGCGGTTTGCTTCTAAACTTGCAGACGGCAAGTCTTCTCGGGGGCTCAGACCGGGTGTTAGTGCTTGCGTTCGTAAGGTTACGTTTGCTGCGCATCGGAAAGATGTCTGCCGTTATCATAGAAGGTTTGCCAAGGCACGTCTTCGTGAAGATCCTGACGGACTTTCCTGCGAACAATCATATGCTATTGTTGTTCAGACCCTCAGGGACGTGCAAGCAGCTGCAGCTAAGGCCCTTTCAGCAATGCCCAATCTTGATATCCTCATCTGGAAAGATGAGTATTCTCTGCACAAGGGCTTATTCGAAAAAATAGTGCGATGCTCGGCGCGACACTTCGAGCTGGACGGGGTAGTGATTGATGACGCGTGGTCTTTGGCGCCACCTTTGACGCCCTCGACTTGGCCGCTCCGGTCGCTCAATCTCGACGTTAGTTTGGCAAAGTACGGATATGAGAGGAGTAAACTGGAAGGCGAGGCGCGAACGCACGCGATAACGGTGTTTTTCTCAACCTTATTCCGTCCCTGCTCATCTACCCTCGAGTCCCTGATATGGAGTGATTCGGAAGGCATCGAGGATGATGACGTCCTCCTCTCGATTGGGGAGACAGCCATGGTATTTCCTCGTCTGAAATACCTGAGGCTACAATGGATCAAGCTCGACAGCGTCGCTATTTCGTCTTTTCTCGGGGCGCCTCTCAAGTCTCTTGAGTTGGACGAAATAGTACTCCCTAGCCGCTCGATCTCTAACTGCGAGCCTCTACGAGATCTTGAAGACTTTACTGTTTCTCATCCACCAAAAAATAGGGCAGCTTGTAGGCGCATTGCAAAGTTCATCTCGAAGCACACTGGATTGCGCAAACTGTATTTCCAGGAGACCTTTGAAGGGACCAAGTACCTGGATGATATCATTCTCCCTACACTCATCAGCTACGACTTTGGTAACCTCGCGTCGCTGCATCTAGTATGGGGGAAAATTCGAATCCCTGGCAAGTCCCTCCAAATGATCGCGCGACTTGGTTCTCTAGAACAACTAAGTCTCAGTGCTGGAAGACCCTGCGACGGGCGATACTTCTGGGAAATAGATCATAACAGGATCCGTCACTACCTCAGCCCGCTCCAAAGACTTACCAAGCTGGCATTCTCCCACGACGTGTATCCTTGCGTTAATGGTACCCCCCAGTCAGCGTGCTACTATCCCTATCACCTACGACCCAAGCCTGTGGAGGACGCAACGGTGGAACTCTTGACGAGATTCGAGAGGAAGCATCGAAACCGTATGCTTCATCAAGCTGAGAAGTACGCCGTCATCTTTCCGAAGCTTGAGTGGATGTTTTGTGGTCAACGGCCGATGGGGTTTATAAGAACGCCTGGGAGACAAGACGGGCTTCCGAAAGCCGTACTTTTGAGTAAAGAGAGAGATGAGCATTATACGTATCGAGAGGCAATTTTCAGAGGCTCTAGGTATATGAGTAGGCGTCATGGATTGTTATAAACAGTAAACTTGCTGGCCCCTTTCAGCATCCCGCCACCAGCGCTCAGATTATATGGCTACCCTAGAAAGAGTATGTTCTGTGTTACAAGTGAAGCCAGCCACGGCGATTTTTTAAATTGCCCGCAATAATGCAGGTACAGAAGAATAAACACAATATTATTGCAGAGTTATCTGGCATTATAGGACTGTTGTGTGTGTCGCACAGATCAAATCTTTACCTTGTTTCTATTTTTGCTGTTTTGCGTCGGCGATGTGGATGGCCAATCTTGCACTATAGAAAAAACTTATGTTTACCTGAGCAAGTAGTCTAGATATGCTGAACTGAGCGGTTTGACTATCCGACCGATCATATGTCCAGTCTTACACACCCGAAGAAACTATAATACTCGCTATTGCACATTTGTGATTGAGCCTGAGCAGATGTTGGACTGGGCCGAGATATTCATGATAAGCGATGAGATAAGATAAGATAAGATAAGATGAGAGCCGATCCTTTGTTAGAGGAATGTCCCAGCATTTACGAAAAGGACTGAAAGACGTCAATTCTGTTGAGCTCCAAATCCGGAACTATTTGCAGCAGCGTCAAGATACAATTGGGAATTAAATAAATTGAGATTACGTACCAGCATACTGGGTCACCTAAGCAGGCAGACCCATGCCAATATATGTTGCGCTATCTCTCGATAATCTCAGATATTCATACTCCGTACATACCTCTCGGCGCGACATCTCCCGATACTACATAACTTGGAATACGATATCTCGAACCCCGAATCTCCCATCAATCAAACAAATGGGAATTCGAAATCACAGACCCACGGCCTCGATCTCACAGAATCCACAGCAACAAGATCCTTCGGCCTATGATTTGCTACCAAAGGATCCAAACGTTAGCGCGTCTATACGCCGAGGCTAGAACCCTGCTCTGGACCAGGTAGACGGTTGCAGCAGTTGTACCGAAATCTTGGTACCTGAGAAGTCGATCAGTGGATAGAGGGATCCATGCTGACGATTCTGGGCCGCAAGATCTACTATGAAAAGAGGGGAGGACTATCTCTAGACTATATATTGTATGTCACTGGTCCTCGGAGGTACACCTCTCTAGTCATACCGGGGCATTAGTTCCGCGACTATCTAACTGCGTACTAGGTCATATCTGCAAACAGCCAGACTACAAAGATACCCAATGTCACTCGTGCAAAGTCACATGCCGATCAAATGCCCATCTCCCGACAATTCGCGATATAACACCAACATCCCTCCTATATCGCTGATCACCCTCCGGTAACACACGTTCCCGAGCATCGGGTTCCAAGATGCTACAAAATAAAAAGTCCGGGGCAGCACGGAAGTCAAAGCGCAAACAAGGGTCTCCTGCGAGATTTACTTCCTCGGGTGGCGAAAAAAGAAGAAGAAGAGGCTAGCGGTGTAAGCGGAGTTTTGCATCTCCCCGGTGGAAACTAATGTACCTAAAGCTTAGTGTGAACTCTGTTGATGAGAAGCGCCACGAGATGGGAATGTCTGCCACGATTTTGTCTCAAGGGAGAAGGTCCTCAAGCCAGCCCTATGGAAGGAGAATAGAATAGCGGTTTTGACTGAGGATGCCACGTTTTGTGACAATTGTTTCGGGGAGGGTTCTGTATGTTTTGGAGGCTGAGAAGTTGATTCATTCATTTAGTCGGCAAATATAATCATCATACCGCAGGGATTGATCTAAGCCACTCGGTCAAAATAACACATTAGCTTTTTAGGGAATCTTATCAGCCACTGCACTAGACTACCGGGGTTAGAGTCCATCGGCATGGACGAGTCATGAAGGATCCATTCGCATCGCGCCGCAAGATTAGATTGAGGGCGACTCAACACCAAGAGCGCCACTGTGTACGATGAATAATGTCGTTTTCTCGGCATCAATTCTGGCGTCGATAGTATTTGACTCAATGGTGCTCAATACACGTGGGCATTACGTCTACGCTGCCTGTCTTGAGCTCCAGCATGCTGATCAGAACGAGATCGCCAACGAGACAGAAAGCTAGCTACATAGAGTTTCTATAAGGAACACATGGAACGCGACACATGTGATAGCATTGAAGCACGCAATATCTTCAACTTATCAACAGCATCAAACACTCCAAGTCATACTGTTAATCAGCCTCACAGCTTGACTCGCGACAATCTCCAGAAGCCGCAATTCTTCGGATCGTGCCAAGTTCAACGTTCTCACTGCCCGGTATCCTCGGCATTTACTCCACCGGGATCCAAAACGATACTATGCCTAACAATACTTGTTCCAATTAGAACACCTATCTCACGAAATCACAGGGGGCTGTTGACTCGCGCTGCGAAAAACAAGGCAAACATATTCAATTACTAAACAAATGCTGGGTATCAAGGCGCCAGCGTGTTAGCGTCGTCTCATAAAATTATAGCGTTCATATACAAAATGCCCGTAAGCAAAAAGTGTATGTTCTATTCTGAGAATTTAATTTGGGTGCTTTGATCCTTTGGATTGCTTGGCTGAATCAGCCGTTGGGCGAACAGACGGTGGGAGATCTACGACGGGCCATCGCGAGCATCTTGATCACAAATGACTGAACAAGTAATACCAAGACACTAGAAAAAGCCCAATCTAAAGTAAAAGGGGGCAAAGGATCCACGATTTCCCGTGATCTGCAGCAGCTGTGAGTTGGAGTAAGCTTAGCGGGGAACCACAATGACTCGGTCAATTTTACACCGACGAGGTTCAGGGGATTGGAGCCCAATGCGATGAACAAGGCGGCCGATTTGCGGATATCTGAGTTTAGGAGCAAGGATTGGGGCCTGAAACTGTGGTGTTATGCCTTTTGACGCTTTGACTCTATAGAAGCGAGAGTCTTTCATCATCTGGGGTACAGCATGTCTCAGTGATACCCTCATAATGCAAAGACACTACGTCTCATTGCTTATGCAAACACTCTTGGCACGCAATATTTCCAACGAAGCTATAAAGTGTCTGTGGTCTATTTCCATGATTCAGGGGCCATCCATGAACATACTTTCTTAGCTGTCTGTCCATCTCATCTGGTCTCCCAGTCTAGCTCCCCAACCTAGTCTCGGGGCGACAGAAATACGAGACACCTTTTCCAACCACTCACAACACACTACGATGAAACCAGCTTCTGCTCATCGATTATTCTGTCCCCCGCCGTGTTCGGCACGTAACTAGCTCCTCACGCCGTTAGGTCCCAACGCAAGCCACTTCAGCCTCCAATGGTGATCGGCAGTACCTCTAGCTGGAGGACTAAAAACAGGGGCTTTACTTAGTTACTACCGAGACTACTGCAGATTCTGCAAGCCTGTTTCTTAAATCCAAGCAAGGAGCCCGTTCAAGTTTGTTTCCTCTTTCCACATTCCTTTTTCAGCTGTTGCATTATAACCTTCCTTTTTCTTATTCTATTCGGTTTGAGTATAGGCCTGACGTCAAGATGACAGGAAGAGGCTTCCTCGTCCCAGACAACTATGTCGACGATCTTCCCAATGAGACCGACATGAACATCGCCTCCATCGCCTGGGGCTTGTCGCTCGGCATCACGCTCTTTAACATCGCAAAGGCGATTCGACAGACGAAATCGGCGTGGAACCGAAGGAAGAGGGTCACCAGTTACATTGCGCTGATTTGGGCGGAGATCATCTCGAGTTTTATCTTGGGTGTCATGTGTTGGTTTTATCTTCGGGGTGATATTGAGCCGAGCATGCAGTTCTTCTTCTTCATCAGTAAGACCCCATGTTATTGAAGGGTATGGAGTATGTGCTAAACGGTGAAGTTGTCTGGTGGTCTACGCAGGTCCAGTGTCTAATCCAAATCATCATCAACCGAGTTTCGCTATTGATGGTTGTTCGATCCAACGGTACAAAGCTCAAATGGCTCTGCTTCCTTATCCTGTTGGCCGTCAACATCAGTGTGTTCTGTATCTGGGTCCCTGCTCGACTACAGATTAGCGAGACCTATATCCACTTGAACAACGTCTGGGATCGATGCGAGAAGGTTATTTTCGCTATCATGGATGCTATTCTCAACTTCTACTTCATCTATGTCGTCAAGCAGCGACTTGTTGCCAATGGTCTGCAGAAGTATACTCGTCTGTATCAGATGAACATGTTCCTGTGCGCTATTTCCATTGCTCTGGATGTACTCCTCATCTGCATGATGTCTCTGCCCAACGGCTTTGTGTAAGTCCATCACCAGCCCGAGTGTTTCTCTATACTGACTTTCTCCAGTTACATTCAATTCCATCCCCTCGTCTACCTTCTCAAGCTTCACATCGAGATGAACATGGCCGATCTGATCGGCAAGGTCGTTCGCGCCGGTAACAACGACCAACGCAACGGCCACGACTACTCCTCACGATCACGAACGACCGGAACATCGCGACCTCATGGCACACGATTCGGTCAGACACTGGCGAGCGCTCATCACCGCACACATATTGAGCTCGGCGAGGAGGATGAGTATGAGCTCAAGGAGCGTGAGAAGATTGAGGGTATCAAGAAGACCGTCGTCACGCAGATTGTGCATCAGGGACAGCAGCAGGATGAAGATAGTGAATCTACTGCTGAGGAGCATAATGACCGTGCTGTTAGCGAGGCTAGCTCGACTAAGCATTTGCATAAGCGGAATTATAGCGGTGTTTAGACAAGACATATAGGGTAAAGGATTGATGCACGCGAGGGATATACCCAATAGAATATTTATATAGATTGTTTTAATGTTAATGATTGACCAAAGGCTTATTGATCTTCAAACCTGTTCACTATTGATGTCTCGTGACGCCTCGAGACGATGCAGTCGAGCAGCAATTGTGATGTTCATACCCCTTGAGCCATGACTCTTGATCAAGATAACTGATCTCTCACGGAACATTCCGACCCCGCCGAAGTAACCGTAGGATCCGAAACCTTCGCCGAACGCTTCAAGCCACATTCATCCCAACAATCAATAAATCTAGCTACTCTAGTCAGGGCGTTGCAGAATTCTAGGCAACCAGACTCAAAACTCTAAGTGAAACAGGGTCTACCCTCCATCATGACTCTCGCCGCGCGTCCCGTGATTTTAGCACTTGAACTAAGAGATCTAAGCTATTTTCTCCCCGGTCCAATCGTTTCAGTGGTGCAAAGCCTCATTCAGCTTGGGTCCTTATTGGTCGAATTTACGATGTACGCGGAATACGCTGCGATACGCTGCTTACATACGCTAGAGTGTGTGATTGGTCGATTGGGATTATTTGTCAATTGAGATGAAGTGTGAGGCCGTAAAGAAGGTATCGCCAATTGAGGCTATGCTAGAGGCATTGTCGCATACGCAGATTCGCGCAAGGTTGCAAATTATCATACTTGTAGACGCGATGTAGAAATCAAGATGGTTTTATATAAAGGGCCTGGATGGCAATGTCTTCAATTGACAATTCTATATCTCACTATCGGCTCACAAGACACTACGACTCGAACCATTTCATCTTTGACTACTACATAACAACAAGAAAGTCATTTCGTTCTAACCAAATTCATCATCAATCGACAACAAAAAGATGGGCCTTTTCAAGACCACCGATCTTCGCGAGGAATGTGAAAAGAGCGCTCGTATCCTCAAGAGCTTCGTTGGTACGCTTCTCTCGACCCATCAATGGCTTCTCATCTAACAAACAACAGACAAGAACAAAATCCCCTCTAACGTCATCAGCAACGCCAAAGGCCTCGCCATCTTCACCGGCTTTCGCGCAGGAATGTACTTTGCCGGCGCAGGCGGTTCAGGCATTGTCATCGCCCGTCTCCCCGACGGATCGTGGTCATCCCCCTCTGCCTTTTCCGTCCGCAGTGGTAGTGTCGGTCTCGTATACGGCATAGACGTATACGATTGTATCTGTGTCCTCAACACCCAAGACGCAATCGACGTCTACAAGAAATCTGAAGTCAACCTTGGAGGCGCCGTCGCTCTTGCAGCTGGACCACTTGGTGGAAACGTCAATGTGGGAGATGTCAAGCCTGTGTGGACGTATACCAAGTCTCGTGGTATTTATGGCGGTTTGACTGTTGATGGGACGGTTATTAAGGAGAAGAGAGATGTTAATGCTGAGTTTTATGGAGCGGAGGTTTCGTCGGCGCAGATTCTGGAGGGTAATGTTAATGGGGGTTGGTCACCGAGGATTGTTGAGTTATTGAAGGTTGTTAAGACTGCGGAGGGGAAGAGTGCTGATAAGAGTGTTTTGCAGGGGATTAGCAACGAGCCTACTCCCGGTGACTTGACGGAGTAGATTACGGGAGATATTCCAGTGGCGTTTGGATCCAATCTTTTTGTGATAGACATGGAGGATTGTTTACTTTGCATATAGATATGAATTGTTTGTGTCTATAATGAACTATGACTTGCGATATCTGGCTCTCATCTCAAGGCCTGGTCAGAAATGACTCGATTGTCCCTTGTTGGATGGCTGAACATTCAGACCAATGGCATATTTTAGAAGTCAGACAGTGACAATAATTGTTGAAAATAAGCTACTATGCTGTCCTCACGAGCGCTTCAGATTGTTGAGATACAGATATAATGAGGGGTTGATTGTTTGCTGGAACCATCTCTTTCAGGGCCTCATAGCCATCGATATGTTTTTCAGGAGTTCCATATACACCAAATCCTGGTCCTGCTCTTGGGACTTGTATAACGCCTATAATGTTGGCCTCTACATATATCCTGAAACCGACCCTTTCATCATTTCCGTTGAAAGCTAGTCGTGTTCACTTAAGCCAAGATCCATTTGCGCAGAAGTCCCAATCTTCGTCAATTGCAAAAGCTCCGCCCAAATCACCAATACGTTAACCATTCTGGCCATAATGATTGAATTGCCCCCGTCCGAGCCATATGGCAGTATGAAAGGCCGAATATATGAGAACGAGTAAGAAGCCGAGTTAAGAAGAAACGCAATCTACTAATCCTCCATTCCCAGTATCTCATCGTCTTGCGTAAGGTCCACGATGTTCGTCCAATCTCCCATACCTTCGAGATAGACTGGCTCAAAAGGGTCATCCAAAATATCATTCCGTGGCTCAATATTTGTCCAATTATCTCCTTCGCTTGAGAACGTTAAGTCTCTTGTAGTGAAATCGGGATATGGTATTTCAGTCTGTTGCTCCTGTGATCCAGAGGGCATAAAAAGATCGTACATTCTCTTGACTGAGCCGAAGCTTTCGGAAAAAGCACATGCCATTCCTGAATTGGACGATGACAATGTAGTATCGTGAGGAGCAATATTGGCCTGAATATCTGGAGATGGATTGCGAGAAGGCCCTAGTTTTGTATCAACTGGGGGTTTTTCCAAGATGCTTTCGACATTGTTAGAGCGCTCCTTTGAGTTCCCTTCCAAAGCCTTTTTTTCGAATCGAGTCTCTACTCGAGCCAGGAGTTCCAATACCACCGGGCATAACTGATCAGCGCAATCCTCTGGTATATCCCTGATTCTCTGCACATCAGAAATGATATTCTGTCCCTCTTCTGTCCAAATACCCCTTATTATTCCTGTTATCTCCTTGAAAACGCCTTCATGGTACGGATTCTGGACATCACCTATGTCTCCGAACAAGATCTTCCATATCTTGTACCATTGATCTCTCGGTGATAGACTCCTCTCGAAACGGACCTTGAGGGCATCTTGCGTAGTGGGTGAGACGCCGTCAGTGTTTTCTGAGAGGTCCATTGAGCAGTCTTGTTGTAGAACATGTTCTTGGAAGGGCTTTAGGGCTGAAAATCCCTTGAGACACCTGGGGCAAAAGTAATTCGCCATGTGGCGCCTCTTTAGGTGCTGCTTGACATCTGATATGCGAGGCATTTTGAGGCTGATACAGTCGAAATAACGTTCTGGGTGCCTTCTGTAAAAGGGGCACGCAAATGACTCGACACATTTGTTGTCGTTGCTTTCTTCATCCTGACCACAGTTCCCATCGACTTCAGCGATCTTTTCCAATGTTCTAGTAGCGCGACTCTTCTTCTGAGGTGCTCTGCTATCCTCAGCAGGCCTCTTCGAAGAATTTGATGCATTCTTCCCATCTGGAGAGGGCGATTCTCGTTTCATCAGCTCATCAAGCGATTGCACCCGACAATCGGGAGTTGAGAAAAGAGAAGGATTTGTTTGTGTATCAAAAAGCATGTCCAGGTTCGACATATCGGAGAACACTTGAGGCCGTAGGGAAAGCATGCTGTCCACTGAAGAGACTCGATGTATATCACCACAATGCGCCTGAGAGCCCAGAAGTTCGCAATTAGAAAGATCGGTCTTGCCCGCCCAGTCTTGATGACGGGGAGCAACCATCAGCGTTCTTGTATTGTAAGAGGGACGTCGATATATCTTACTTGATGGCTTTGACTGTAATGCCGTGCTAGACATAGGCTCTTGGGCTTGGGAACTTGATGCCAATGGCATCGTCGATCGCCTTCGGGGCTGTCGATATACCGACAAGGAAGCCCCCGAATGTCCATTCCAGCTCGAACTTTTCTTCTTAACCGGTGGAGCAGTCGCATTGCCAACATTAGAATACCCATTGGAGAAGATATTGGGCACGTTAGGCTGAAAACTTCCAGTTTTGCGGTCAAGATTCATTTGCTGATCCCTAATGAATTCAACGAGTCCTAATTTGTGCATCAACGAAAAGCTTGAGTATAGCAATGCCTCAGCCTTGATGGAAGGTGTGATGTTTCCAAAAGTCGGCGCAACTGGAAGTCGAAAACGAGGCAGCAGGATGGGTTAAAAACGAGAGAATCAACGTCACAAGGCAGACGAGGATGTCCTGCTAGGCCCTAAATTTCGATATGCACACGGAGGGGGGTACGACATCAAGTGAAACGCAATGTGTAGATAGCCGAGATTTGGCTGACTTGTGTGTAATTGGTTGAAAAGGCTGCAGGCACAATAATCTTAGCACACAGTCTTTGAACCAGACAATTATCCAACCTCATTGAAGCCTCAATTGAAACGGACATTGTGATATAGGTGGCGGTGTTGATAGATAACTAGTTGTGTAACTTATTGGATTGCGGGCCTTGGAAGCGAAATATACAATATGTATGACTTGCACGACTGCGTCCATCGCATCCTCGCAATCGTGGCTGGCCACAGAACTGTTTACGGCCGTGGAATCGTAGTTCGCACAACTGAGCAGAGTCGATAAACAGCACAGCCATACTGGACTTGACTTGACTGCGCCATTGCGAATAAACACAGACGCCCAGAGGTTTGACTGAAACCAAGACCGTAAGTGGCGGCCCCCAGAGCTGCTGGTTGGTCCACCATTGGGGATACTCAGCGAATAAGGATGATGGCGATCTGCAGGGGGGGGGTCTTCAGCTTCCACAAATGCGTACACGGCCTACGCATTTGTGTAGGAGAAACGCCTGACGGGAATGGCCACTCTAAAGTCCAACATGGATCTCATGTTGTCTTCGTTGCTTCAGTGCTGATGCCTGGCATTTGTTTGTGAGGTTATTGCTGAGGTATCAACAAGTGCATCACAATAGCATTTTCTCTCTCTGCAGAGTTCAAGAATCTTCGTAATACTATTAATCAGCTTAATTATCACTTCCCTGTGAAGTTAGGGGAATGTCTGTAAAACTGCTGTGTGGCTCCCACACCTCCTGCGCAGGCGAACTGCGCGAACGTGGGCTGCAGAGCCTGATTTATTGTGCAAGCGACAAAACAGCCTTGTCGCAACCACTCAATTGTGTAGGAGGCAGACAATTGCCTTGTTTAAGTATTCGAAATCCGCCTTTAATCTTGATGTTTTTCCTTTAGAAGTTCAGAAAGCCATTCGGTTCGTTTTGTTAACAAAGACCTTTGGCCCCATCCAGTCAACATACGCATTTCATCTTCTTTTTGTATCGAGTTTCACACACACAAAGCATATTGAACTTTCAAGTCACTTTCACTCTCTTTGAAACAAATCGTTCGTTGCATCATGGATACCACATTTTATGCAAACTCCCGTCGCCACAAACCCTCCCAACGGGAACCCCTTGCATCACTTGCCTCGCACAAAAGGTTACTCAAACGGCCATTGCATTCATTTAAGGAAAAGTTCCTACATGTCTCGGAGACCCCTCTAGCGTCAAAGAGAAGCTCCTCAACTCCATTGGACAGCAGCGACAGCTCTGGTGATGGCGCGGTGGTTAAAGTGGTGACAGTCGACTCTGAACCAGCTATCTTGGGGCTCCGGGACCGAATTGTACAGTGGCTCAAATCGGAGTTGGACCTGGATAGCAATGATGGCCACAAAACCCATGGATCTAGCCAGAAGCGTCATGCACACAATCCCGGTCAAGGAAGCCGTGAAGAGAAGAAACAGAAGCAAGCTGAAGGGTCCCGAGATACCGGAGGCGGAGGCGGAGGCAGGAAGAAAAACGGTGGGGGAAACGGTGGAAAGCAACCACCAGACGGCCACAGGTACCCTGTGCCGCCTCCGCACAGTGGCCCACAGAAGAACCCCCCTTTCGCATGTCCCTTCCACAAGTTCGATCCGACCCGCTACGAAAGCTGCAGTAAAGTCCGGCTGAAACGCATCACCGATGTCTCCCAACACATTGAGCGACGCCATGTGCTAAAGGAAGTCAAGCAGAAGACTGCCAACGCGGACAACGACGCTGAAGCTGCGGGCGACGACACTGAAGCTGCGGACGACGTGGAATTCGTCGGCAATGCTGGAGCTGAGGAACAAGTTACTCTCTACTGCTCAAAATGCCGTATGGAATTTTTTGGCACTACCGCTGAGGCCAATCTTCGACAGCATTTGCCTTGTCAAGCACGTCAGCCAGCGACGATTGAACAGACCGGGGTGCTGATACCTGCAGAGTTTGCTCAACTTATTGCTGCGCGTAACAAGGCGTCTGGCGACATTCCTAAGTGGAACGCTATGTCTAAGACGTGCTTTCGGAACAGTCCTGTCCCGAAATCACCATACGTTACTCTTCCTAGTCAAGAGGCGGTGACTGTTCTACCAGAGGTTGAAGTAGAGACAGCTGTTCCTCGCTCGCAGGCCGGAGAGATCATCCGCCGAGTCCTCAATGATTGCCCTTCTCACTTCATTTTCACTGAAGACGAGATTGATGCGATCGTTGACCAGGCCTTGAATGGAATTTACCCCGGCGAACCACAGACGAGCACAGATACCCGTTTGGAGGTCCAACAGAGGCAGATGCCCCAACGGCAAATGTCCCAGCAGCAGATATCACAACAGCCATTCAATGGTGCTGCCACTCCCAGTGCCTTTGACCCCTCTACCGTTCCCGCCGCTCCCCAAGCTTATCCACTGTCGCATCAATTGTACCCAAATCCTTCTGCCCCTGTTCCCTTTGCCCCCACTCCTCAAGCCGCCCCCCAAACCATTCCCACGCCAGGCCCTCTCAGCAACGCCCAGACTCCGCAGTCTTACTATGGCGCTCCTTTCGTTGATCCTACCGCCCTCACTCTGCCCCCTCAGCATAACCCTCAGATGTTACCTCCAGCGTCGGATATTGGAACAGGCCCTCCTGTACCTTTTCGCTCAGCGCCTGGACCTGTAGCATCAGAGACCTCGCTAGCATCTTACAACTCTTCCCTTTATGATGGCGGCTTCGGTGGCACTGGGTTCTCTGTGCCCAACCAAAGTGGTGCTGATTTTTCTGGCTTCCCTTCTCTTGAATGCAATGGCTTCCCCACGAACAATGGTTTGAACGATAATAGCTTTCTATGGCGTAGTGATAATGGTTATCAAGACCCAAATCGGAGGTATGGTTTATGATTTAGTTATGTAATGGTTTAATGATTGATTAGCAAACTAGAGTTGATGACTCATGAGTTGATGGTTGTATGGTCGAATGGGAAAATGATATTCGGGAATCTTGATGGATAAACGGTCTACTTTTACTATAGAGTTTCGGCGTGGGATAGATTGGTATTCAAAGCTTAGAATGAACTTGGGTATAGTCTCAAATACATTTCTTATGACTGAAGCCGCTATCGAAGGCCAACTTGCATGAACAGGGTGATTGGAAGTGCCTCTCAGCTTTGTATCTCTATGATCAATGCCACCACTGGCCAGTCAGTTACTTTCTTCGATCATTGGTGCCTTTGGACCCATAAGGCCCTTCCTCTTTAGTTAGCCAAACTGAAACTATTCCTGGCTTCCCTTTTGGAGCTCTAGGCGATGGATGTATGTTACCCTCCACCAAAGCAACGACGATTGCTTTGCCGCATAAGTTCTCTTCAATTCACCAAGTTGATGTCAGTAACTTGCTTGAGCTGCTTGCCTGATCAAAATCTAGGGTTGAAAGACGCTTAAAAGGTGGAAACAACACCATAGGCATATCCGGTTGACGAGTCTTAAAGGAGACCACGATACATGGTGGATTTCAAGTAGGCATGGTAATGTATTTCAGACTTGTTGCGAAACAGATACCTTCATATGAGCCTCCTTGATAGAGCTCTCTATGCCGATCTACTCTTCATTCACACAGACAAAATCATTTTCCTCTTGTACCATCTCTCCCAGTAAATCCTCGAGTAATAGCTCGTACAAAACAAGCTCAACACTCTCGCCCTGGTCATGTGTCAATCCCTTGTCCGCAAGATAATCAGAGACACATTGAGACCCATGTAACTGCCAGAAATCCCGCATCATGGACATGCTCAATCCCAAGCCTCGATCCAGATACGGAGAGGGCGGGTTCTTTGATCCAGGGAAAACGACAGACCAGATACGATACCAACGTCTCCTTTCACCAAAGTGCAAAGAGTCTCCTCGAATTAACTTTGCCTTCTGGCTCTCGTTGAGACCGTACAAGGGACCTACATCGCGCCTCTGGCACGTTTCGCTCAATACGTGGTCGTCACGTTGGATCAGCGTGTCGAATGCCTTGTAACAGATCAAGCAGTGAATTGGGCGTGAATGGCATCGAAAAAGGTGTTCTTTTAGATCCTCGATAGATTGTATATCATCCTTGAGCAGACACTTTTGATATTCGTCTGGCGCATAGATCGTAAAGGGGCAGGCAAGATGAAGGAAAGATTTTGTGCGAGCCGGTCGAGAAACCACTACCAGCTCCTCATCGCTGATGTCATCTTCATCTTCTGGTTTTGTACAAATTAACTCTTCAGACGATTTTTTGCACCTTTTTCGAGGTGGCAGGCTATCCTCCCGCGGTGCAATGTATTTTGTTCCTGCTCTCCACTGCTCAAAGGACTTGAGTGCTTGTGTCTTTATCTTGTGTCTCTGATCCTCAAGCACATCAGCCAGGAACTGGCTCTGTTCCCAAAGGTCGATTCTTTGACCGCCAGACTCGTCGCTTGAAGATGGTGATTCACATTTGGCCCCATATTCTGGGGTTTGGGGCGTTACGCAGCCGTGTAGTGGTGTATTGGGTTCACTGCCGACATAAGATCGGCATTCATTAGACCTGGTCCGTTTGACTCCTCTGGTGGCTCCAGAGAGGGTTGAGGGGCTATTCAGATGGCGAGAAGTCATGGTTCTTGGTAATTTGCTGACGTTTGACTGTGCCATCACATTATCGCTCTGGTTTTGAGAGGAGGGCTTTGGTTGCCGAATTGGCATTGATAAAGGGCAACAACTGCAGAGAAACATTTTGACGAAGGCCTTGAGCCTCTTTACAAAAAGAGCAAGATTTGACATATTCATGGTCGACGCATGAAGTAATTACATCTCCAACTAGATTATTTATATACGAATATGTACTTGCCAGAAAGCCTTGTTTCGTCCATCAGATTCTCAAGACAGACACAGCACAGCTGTGTGCATACAATAGGCTGCACGACCAACCAATAGAGGATTGATTGGCATGGGACAGCGCAGCCACTTTTGAGTAACAGCCAATCAGAAACATGACCCTTCCACAACTGTGGAAGCAAATCAAGCATGGGCGCCTGATCAATTAAATAAAGAGGTTGAACACATGTTGACAGCGGGGCTTGAAAGATATTCCGCCAACAATAGGACCGAAGCGGACATATCAAAGCAGGCTGCGCGATAATAACCGTATAGCGGTCTGACAGATGTGCACCTAGCTTTATTAATGGTCATGGTGAATGCCACAACTGCGAAGCTGAGCATCACCTGGTCGACAAAAGAACACAACGTGTTTGGCTCAGATGATCCAAATATGCCGTTTATGCCCGCGAGAACAATGCGCCACGTTGCGAGCACGGCAGAGCTTGAAATTGCAACTTTAGTTATTATTTACATGCCTGCCGTCAGATGTCAATGTGAGAGTGACGCATAGATGCGCTATTTCATTATAGGCAGAGAAACCTAATAGGGCATGAAAGTATTAGATAAATACCTTGATGACTTCTACTGGGTACCTATTGAAAACTGCAAAAAACAAGCTATCGCAACCTATCTCATGACTTGATTCAGATATACAGCACTGGACCTTAATTAATGCCTAAGCTCTAACAAGTTTCAACCCTGATAGTGCACACTAGCATATGATTCAGAAAAGCGGATGCTGGCCTTAATTAACTAATATTCTATAGCTATGAGACATACATTTCAAGGATGTAAGAATTAAAATACATAAAGATATTATATCCCTTATAGGCATTGCTCAAGTAGGAATCTCCTCGGGACCATCACATTAATATTTATATTGCACAAATCGATACATTGACAAAAACACAAGACCTTGAGTATCATAGATAGCCTAGAGGGCATCTCTTCCCCCTATAAACTTTTACTCTGACAGACTGTTGATGAGTAGATACCCTAAGTTCACAACCCAATTCTACTTCCATGTATCGCTATATTATGCACGTAGCTATACTCGCCGCAAATGATAAGCCATGAGCGTGGATCTGTGCCAAAACAAGATAGAGAGACAGATCATGTACAATTCAGGTGGTCGTTTATCACTAATCAACTGCATCTTGGTGCATACATGCTACCCACATCTGCAATACTCAGTAAGAAATACCACGTTCCCCGCATTCTGGATGCTGCATGGTACAGGGTGAGCTGACGGTTAAATCAGGCAGTTGTCTTTGCTATCTTGATCAGTATCATCATCATGCAAACAAAAGCAATTCCTGAAGATGAGCTGGCATGGAAAAGCAGTATTGGCAGCTTATGGCGTATACTAAGACAATAATTGATTTCGCATTATTTGCACTGTTTTTGAGGCGATAGAAGAGGATCGTCATTCATGATTACTCAGAAGTCGGAAGTGGCAAGTCATACCATGGTCACCATCAGCGACTCTATCAAGCAGCCCCCAGAACAATGCGGCACTGTGGTGAGCTCAATGTATCCCAACAAGTTCCTTCGAAGTTCAATGAAACACATGTAATTCATCTCCTCTTACACACTCCAATCCCAACAATCATCCGCCCCAATAATAACACGGGCATTATCGGAGTAGCAATCGCCTCGGGATCAGCGGAACAACATTGCGATTGAGTAAATCAATGCATCCATGAAACCACAAGCTTTCAAAATATCCATTCTTTGCCGCCTTCCCCCAGAATTATCTACACGGCGAGCGCCGCGTCGCCGCACGACTTATCAATCTGCGGGCCGCACCACGCCGCAGCGGCAAGAGAGTGGACTATCAGACGATTACGCCGCCACGGACATTTTCGGTAAGGCCTCTTCGGCAATTCTCCATGGGCGGTAGATCTTGGTGTATTGATTCTATTGGCTGAAAGTTGTGATATGCATGAGTGTTGTATGTGAAACGGTATACATCATGGTGCAGATATCATGAAGGTCGTGCAGATACGGGAGAGCTCGGTGGTTCGGACTGCAACGTTCATGAGATAACAGCCAGTGCTTTGTATACATGTACTGATGTTCATTGCTGTATAAATATGATGGTGCATCGCTCGAGTTTGGTCTCACTCGTCATCTCACAGAACTTCATCGCAAACACCAGTCTCATCAACAACCATCTCAAAAAGCTTCATCATGGCTATCACCAAGTACAAGGCCGCTGCTGTCACCTCCGAGCCTGGAGTAAGTACCAACGCTCCAAATACCCAACTACATCTAACAGTATCTAGTGGTTCGATCTTGAGGGCGGTGTTCGCAAGACCATCGACTTCATCAACGAGGCCGGCCAAGCTGGCTGCAAGCTCGTCGCCTTCCCCGAAGTTTGTAAGTCTCATCTCATTCGCTCACCTCAGCCTCATTCTAACAACCACCAGGGATCCCTGGATATCCTTACTGGATGTGGAAGGTCACCTACCTCCAATCCCTCCCCATGCTAAAGCGCTACCGCGAGAACTCCATGGCCGTTGACTCTGAGGAAATGCGCCGCATTCGTCGCGCAGCCCGCGATAACCAAATCTACGTCTCCCTCGGCTTCTCTGAGATCGACCACGCAACACTCTACCTCGCGCAGGTTCTCATCGGCCCTGATGGTTCTGTCATCAACCACCGTCGCAAGATCAAGCCCACTCACGTTGAGAAGCTCGTCTACGGCGATGGCTCCGGCGATACCTTCATGTCCGTTAGCGAGACTGACATCGGTCGTGTTGGACAGCTTAACTGCTGGGAGAACATGAACCCCTTCCTCAAGTCTCTCAACGTCTCTGCTGGTGAGCAGGTTCACATCGCTGCTTGGCCTGTCTACCCTGGAAAGGAGCGTCAGG
Source organism: Fusarium sp. HKF-74 (assembly GCA_021223625.1). NCBI lineage: Eukaryota > Fungi > Ascomycota > Sordariomycetes > Hypocreales > Nectriaceae > Fusarium > Fusarium sp. HKF-74. The sequence continues at coordinate 150,122 of JAJFAS010000052.1, forward strand.
TTGCGCCTGATCCTGCTACCAACTATGCTGATCCCGCTTCTGACCTGGTCACTCCCGAGTATGCCATTGAGACAGGTACCTGGACTCTCGCACCTTTCCAGCGCTTGTCTGTTGAGGGTCTCAAGATCAACACTCCCGAGGGCGTTGAGCCAGAGACTGATCCCTCTGTTTACAACGGTCATGCTCGTATCTACCGCCCTGATGGTAGCTTGGTCGTCAAGCCTGAGAAGGACTTTGATGGTCTCCTCTTTGTTGACATTGATCTCAATGAGACTCATCTCACCAAGGTTCTCGCAGACTTTGCTGGTCACTACATGCGCCCTGACCTGATCCGCCTTCTGGTTGATACTCGTCGCAAGGAGCTCATCACTGAGGCTGATGCCAATGGCTCTATCGCTACTTACACCACTCGTCAGCGCCTTGGTCTTGACAAGCCTCTTGACGACAAGAAGGGTGAGCAGGAGACCCCTGAGGTCGTCTGATTCTGGGCAAGCTGGAGACATGCGTCTCAGTTGGAACAAACTCACTTTGTGATGGTCGGATGTAAGATAGGTGTATCGGATATAAATTGAAAATCTGAATTGTGGATAAAAATCACCACTATTGCTTACACCTCGTCTTGTGCATGAAGTGAATCGTAAATGGGAGCTGTAGCCAAATTTCCCTGTACTGAACTATCATAAAGAGCCATCCGTTCATACCATTACCTTAACGTATATCCTTGGTGTCATCCCTTCCTAAAATGAAGTCGCCCCTGCCGGACCTCAGATGATTGATGATTGACCGTGGACGTAAACAGTCGGTTCTTGGCAACTATCTTCAAGAGTTGAGCTTAGTACTGGCGACCAAAGATGATTCATATACCTACAATGGTCCTTTAACAGTCGTAGTAGCATACGTCGTCATCCAGACCCTTCCCAGTACAACCTCCATTGTCACAACCCTCTGAACACTTGCGTGGAGGTGAGTAAAGGCATATTTTAGCTTCTACTGCATGGAGCCCAGCAGCCAGGAAGAGAAAAATAGTGGCCAAATTGATCTGCATTGTCGGTCTATGCTGAGCAATAGGATAGCGTCTGGTAAAGAAACCACAGGTCAAGTAAGATGTTGTGCAGGCTGAAGTCGGTAGGTCAAAGGTAAGCGCTCATTCCAGGCTTATATATGTTGGGCACAGTTGTTCCTTTCACGTTTTGCCAATGTCTTTCGACGGAGCAGTAGTGGATATAGACATCTCGCTTGAACTTCTCGAGATAGTTATGATAAGCAGTTCTTGTACCCTGAGCAGAGAAGAGGATTATAAAATACTCCACGGCCCCCTTGTAGACTGTCAGGTGTAGAGAGGAAGAGCCTTGGCAAAAGTTCAAATGCTATGATTCAAGGAAGGGCGCGAGGCGCTGTGGCTCTTAAACTTTATAGATCCTGGAAGGTTACACTCAATCTGGAACAGGGACACGCAAGTCTGTTATCTCCACTTACTAAAAGGGTGCAGTACGGCTTGTATACCGATGAGTGTATAAGGAGTAGTTGAAGTCCGTGGGAATAAACGACCTGCTAGTCAATCTCATGCTAATAGAGTCGCGGCGGTATACGGTTATAGTGCTAACTTAGCAGAAAGAATATCATCCAATAAGATCAGGCCGCGTGGCCTAATGGCTAAGGCGCTAGATTTCGGTCCTCAGCAACTGATCTCTCTAGAGATTCCAGGTTCGACTCCTGGCGTGGTCGACTGACACAGCTGATGTATTCTTTTGGCACTTGTGTTAATTTTGTAATTATCCCGATCGAATTCTTTTTTATTAATGTCATATACCGAGTAGTCAGTTGGCAACACTCAATGTGGATAACTCAAATCATAATGCAGAATTTAAACATGTCCATCTTGAAGAATGCCCATCCTCCCTTGAGAAATCTCCACCTTGTGCTTGGAATGCGGCATCAATTATGACGCGACATATTGTCAGTAAAAGCTGCATCGGGCTTTAGACATGTCTTGGAGTCCCTCACCTTAAGTTCTGTCCATCCCCAGCTTCTTCCAAGAGATGGCCGTCTCACCAAGAACGCCATTTCTCACCTTCAACATACAAGCTTTTCCCCCATTCCCTTGACGTTGTTTTAATCGCGATGAAGTTCACAGTTATCGCAGTGGCTTGCTCTGCAGTCTCAGTCTCTGCTCGATACTTGCACATCCAAGAAGAAATCGGCCGCTGCCATAATCGAACCGATGCGCGAAGAGATGCTCGCGCCGCGGGGTGCATGAACGTCAGCAATTACGATATCAGCGGAACATTATGCAATCCGTCAGGGTGCAATTGTGATTGGGGATGTATTCAGAGCGATGGGGTATATGATACGTGGAGATCACATATATGCCCCGACAGAGTAGGAGTAAGTCGATCCCCTGGACGGCAATACACTGCTGGGAGTTTTCTGACATTGCATTATTGCAGAGCGACGTGTGTGGTGATCACTGAGCCTCCATATTTTAGGTGAAGCGGAAATAGGATGGATTTCGAGTAGCCTGTATTTGTTTCTGGGATGGAATGCTACCAGACGCCGTTACGCATGTTGACTGTGGAGGTGGAGCCGCATACCAAAATTAGCACAAATTAAGCCTAAGGTATGAAGAAGACCTGCCTAAGATTGGCATGAAACGAAGGCCATCATCATTTATCCGTTTCCCTTGAAGTGGCTGAGATCTAAAACAAAATTGATCCACCTGACATGCTTCCGCCAGTCTGTGGAATCTTCAATAAACCAAGCCCAACAAGATCCTCAGCCAACCTGGGCACAAGCCCATCGCATCCTCTCGCGACCATAATATTAACACTAACAGGCAAACTTTCATTTCTACCGGTGATATCGCTGAATTGCGATACCTCCCCAATTGGATACACGCTGTCAGGTGCTTCGCTAAAGATGGAAATCCTACTCAATGACCATCCGAACGGAACGCTCGGGGGATCTAGGTAGACGTCGCGACGGCTGAAGATACCGAGGCCCTGGGTATACAGCAAGATACTAGAAGAGCATCGCTGGGAGTCTTTGTCTTTTGGAAGAACGTTTTGGTTGAACCAATCCATGAAGATGGTTTTGTTATGGATGGCGTCGTTGAGAATAGAGTCTGGTTGGCTTTCTCCCCATGCCCATCGCGCGCTGGGTGCTGGATCTATGTATGGTGTACGGCCATCATGAGCGGCTACAAGATTCCCGAATTAGCCATAAATTCTCCTTGTCTTGCACATTATTACGTACCAGCGTAATCTCTAAAGAACGGCTCTTTGACCAGAGCAATCTGCTGCTTGGTGATGAGAGCAGCGTAGGTAACATTCAGCAATTCCGTCAAGGGAGTGTTTCGAATGGACTTCGGCCCCCCTGAAGCCCAGTGTTGGCTGATGTTATACTCAGTTACATTGGTGGCGAGAAAGTCAGCGAGATCGTTGGCAAATTGGTGCAGTATTACGCCCACGGGTGTATCGTTGGCCGGAAACCCTGCCGTGTAAATCGTCCGTGGGTACTTGACTCTCTCCTTTGAAAATGTCGTGTAATTCTTCTTGTACATAGCGGCTTGTGCTGCACTCCAGATTTCCAGATCGCGAGTCAGAAAACCCGCTGTGTCCATCTTGGGTGAAAGCGGCATCACGTTGTCTAGACTGACAAGACCGTGAGTAGGTCTATTGCCGAAAACACCTGAGACTCCAGCAGGTCCACGGATGGAACCTCCTGTGTCACTTCCAACAGCAAGGTCCAGCCACGGATATGAAGCTATAGATGCTCCCGCACCCGATGAGGACGAAGACGGCCCTTGGTAACCGTCCCCGCGGGGGTTAAACGGCGCAAGGTACGAGACCCAATCTGCAGTTGGATTCTCCCCATTTGCGAACTGTGAGAGCTTCTGTGTCCCGACAATAACGGCTCCTGCGTCGATCAGATTCTGGATAGCTGGTGCTGTCTTGTTCGCTGCTGGATAGAGGTTGTACCAAGCACGGTTGCCGCGCGAGCTTCTTACACCCTTGAGGTCGTAAAGGTCTTTGACGCCTACTCGCACACCAGCTAGTGGCTTATCCTTTGTGCGAGTAAAGTATAAGCGAGACGGAACACCTATGGTGAGAGAACTGCTGCCCGGAGCGTGCGCCGATAGAGTCTCCAAGGTTCCATCCGGGGATTGGAGAATCGACTCAAGAAAGCTACGGGAGAAATCATCGTAGAGCCGATACACTTGATGCAGGGCCCCTCTGTACGGGTCTAGGAAGTATGGTCCCGAGGGGATTTCGGGAGCTTTGTGCCAGCAAGAAACAGCTGATTTGATGCCATTGAAGGTAGCCGTGGTTGATTTACAACGAGGTGACTTCAAAAGCACCACCAGTTCAGAGAATGCAGGTTGCCAAACGTCGTCCTTTTGTGCCCAGCCTGAGAACACTTTAGACAGATCTTTTTGAGCGGTGTTATTTCCAACGATGGTAATAGGCACAAATGCCAAAGAATCTGTAGTGATTGTAGCTGGAATGAGGCTTTTTGGTAACGTTCCTTGAACAGACGGCGATAAGAAATAGTTTGTCCCGTTCAGGCTCAAGGATATGCCATTGGGACGGAGTAGCTCTGCCACTGCTGACACGGCCAGGCTCAGTAACGCGATCAACTTCATAATGGGCAACAAATATGTATAAAAGACCGTAATGGGCTGAAAGGGATTGCGCGAAGTTGTGAAATGGAACTCCAATTCTTATAGGACAGAGAGAGAGTCGGCCAAATAAATGCCGATTATACTAGGATGCTGATAGGTATTTACCTCACGCGGGTATGTCGGATCAACACTACCCTTCATTTCTATTACATAAATTGGAGCGATGCGACAATGACAGCGTAGATCTTGTCCTCATTGAGTATACTTTTGATAAGGTTGCATCTTGGCGATGAACTAGCTTCAATTGAGCGAGTAAGTAGAGATAAGAGGCTTATCGCCAGAATATCTATGAGATGACTGCGGCCTCCATGTTTCTGGAATTGGGTCTTGGTATAACTAGCTGTGCGCTGAATACAGTAATACTCTCATCCACAGCGTGAAAGTATAAGTAGCACCAAACCACAGCGATGCACCAAGTCCTGTTCAAGAAGCCGACGCTTCCACGCCCAACGGCCCCTACCAACGATCCGGCTTCGAGCTATCGAAGGGGTACTTGAGGACGCTAACACTGTTGGAGTAGTTTGACAGATCGGGGTTAAGCTGAGCCTGCACAAAGCCAATCAGTATTGCACCAGGAAAAAGGAAGATCAAGAACTTACCAGGTCAACAGGGCAAGTTGCTTCTTTAGCACCGTATCTAGTAATCTCAGGCTTGCCATCCGTAGTCTTGATGAGAACCTGCTGCGAACTAGCCTGTGACGGATCACCGAGGAGATAGTTCATCGGCTCAATCAACATGGATGAATGAGCGGTTGAGAATACTGTGTTGGGGAGATCGCCTGTGTGAGGCATATGATGCATTCCTAGGTTGAACCAAACGACACTGTTTCCATCAGCTTCGGTCCAAGGTATAAGAGATGAGGGGAACTTACATGTCTTCCTGGTCGAGGGACTCGCCGTTGAAGTACTTGTCAAAGTCAACCTGGGGGTCTTCGGGTGTGAGAGAGTTGTACGCTCCTGCAGCGTATGTCTCGTTGTCCTTTTGGCGGGTGACGTAGAGATGGTGTGTTGTGTGGTGGGCGGCGTTTCCGGTGATGCTGGAGTTTTGGACGGTGAGGTATGCCACGCCAGATGCTATGAATTGTCAGTGTGAGTTCAAATTGCAGCGGTCATCAGAGGAACTTACCGGGTACGATTCTGTATCCAGGGTTTTCACCGTAAGGATTCTTCTCATCCTTGTTGACAACAGCATACATCGCTCCACCATTAGGCGACCAGTTAATCTTGCCATCATCCTCAGTCTTGAGGAAGCTCTTAACAGCCTTCATCGTGCTACGTGTCTCACCCTCCGACCACTTATACCTATCCCAACAATCAGTAACCCATACTCACCCAGGAACTCATGAACTTACTTCTCAACCGTAGGCTCAATAGCAACCTTCTGCAACGAATTCTTTTCACCCAGAATATCGAAATCAGCCTTGAAGGTGATAACATGGTCATGCAGAGAACCAGAAAGACTATCGTGGATCTTGAAACCGTAGTCTTCGTTCTCGGCGTAGAACGCAGACGAGATGTAGCCCGATGCACGGACGTCGATCTCGATGGAGCCGTCGAGGTGGAACTGGTAGGTGGTCATGTAGTCATAGTTTCCGATGGTGTAGATGGCGCGGATATTGAAGGCGATATTCTTTGTCACGGTTGTGTGGCCGGACCAGGAGTGGCGTTGGATGGGAAAGCCCTTGTCGATCTCGAACATGCCTTGGGCTGTTAGCTTGTGTGGATGATGGTGGGCGTTAACTTACAGAGGCCGTCTTTCTGGGTATAGGTTGTCTCGCCTGTGGTCTGGGTGACGTTGACGTAGTGAGAGTATGCGGGACAGTCGTAGCCTGGCTATGTCAGTGATGGACTGTTTCTGGGTTAGGCTGGGTCTTACCCTTGACGAGGGAGATCATGGTGGGACCGAAGCCATTCATGCTGTCGAAGTAGCTAAGACATAGACGTTAGTACAGCAAGAGTTGTAGAAGATTTGATATCACTTACCAGGTTCCAGACTGTACGGGATCAATGCCGCTATAGTGATGTTAGCAACAGCATGTAAATAGAGCGTGCTGAATGGCTTACGCATAATGGGCGATAGCTTCATCGAGTCCAAGCTGAAAATGATTAGTCAAAGCCGCTTAAAACTCGAATGAGAACACATACCTCATACATGATCCTCTTGCCCTTGTATCGAATGTCGTAAAGTCGCAGCCCATTATCGCGCGTAATACTAACATAGAAAGCGAAATCCACTAACACAATCCGTCAGCAAGGTATCACGTTGGTATCCAGGTACAAACTCACTCCAAGTAACATAGCTCTCCTCCGCATCAACAGAAAATCTCTCCTTGCCAGACTGAACAGACGCGGGTGGAGGGCTGTCATCCAGAGGGAGAGCATCACCATGCTTGTTAGTATGCGCCCAAGGCTGATCCAGATTGGCTCCCAGGGGCTTGAAATCAGGCTCAGCAATGACCTTGCGGAAGGCATCGAGGTCTTTGTAGAACGTGTTGTTGTACACCCAGCCTGTCACCTTCCACTTGCTGGGATCACGGCCTGTGATATCTGACCTCATGTACAAACCTAGAGGAAGTAGTGAGATTGTGTCGTAGATACTGGTGACGGGTGCATTGAAGCCCTGCCACATGATGACCTTGTCTTCTGTCACTGTGAGAGGAGCTGCGAAGGCAAGCGGCATCTGAAGTCCATCCTCGACGGTCTTCGTCTTGTTAGATAAACGGATATAACCTTTTCGAGACCGCAACTTACCAAATTCCAGAGTCGCTTCGTGACGTCCTCTGCGCCCTTCATGATCTCAAGATTGAATTTGGAATAGTCTTCAGCATCAGGGTTGACAACTGGGATCTTGCCATCACCTCGCGTGTTTGTGAAAGTGTAGGGCATGATATACGAGGCGTTGGTGATAGGCAGAGGGCCAATCTTGAACTCCTGAACGTAAGCACTTTCAGCTGCTCCAAACATGAGAGAGGCCAGGGCGTAACGCTCTGGGGTGCCGGTGCTGTCTGAGAGGAGGGGGAGGACGTCTGTCTTGTTGGGCATCATGAGCTCAACAGACATGCTGCAATCGTGATTAGTTCGTGATGTCAGTGCATGGCTTGCAAGACTTACATCTTGTTATCCCGGCTGTGAACGATGTTAGTCATTTTCAGAGATACTAGGATCCACAACATACCTCCCAGCATCCGCTGCGGCAGTCAAGTTGAAACCTGTCGCATTGCTATGCAGAAGAGCAAGCACATCCTTAGTCTCCTGGGTAGTCAGACTGCCCCAGAAGTTCTTGTGGGGAGCACTCGCGGTGGTCTGGTTGAGAGAACAATCAGTTCCATGGCCTTTCTTTCGACTCTCGAGTCTTCCGGTAGAGAAGGCTGCGCCGAGAGCGAGATTCCCCAGAGAGGCTGAGACAAAGAAGTTTGAGAAACGCATCTTGTCAGCTGGATGTCTGAGTGCGAATAGACAGACGAGGATGGGTTGATTCTTTTCATGTTGAGGATAGGCATGGCGATATATATAGAGATATACAAATCCATAGAGATATATCTTGACTCGTGTGATATGCCTATACCATGTCGGTGAGAATATCCCCACGCTGTTTATCGTGGAGATAACACATGATCCGACTACTAGACTCTTCCAAAAAGCCCTTTCCAAGACCCTTGGCATTATCACGACCAAGTGTAGTTTCTTCACTCTAACCTCAGCTCTTAGAGTATTGACAAGGGTTAAAGAAACTAATCCCCACGTTCTATATGATATCTGATAAGGTTCATGCTGACAAGGCTACAGTGCATATCTCAATCCCCTCAAGCCACATGTTAAGCGAGCGCAGTAGGTACCTTCGGGTTCGGGGAGGTTACAATCCGGAACAGTTGTCGACCAGATACAGACAAAGATAACCGATATATTTGGGCCACTCATGATTCACGCATCGGGAGTCTTATCTTCCGAATCGTTAGGCTGTTTTTTTGAGTTTGACTGTGGGAAACAATGGCGTTTCAGGAGATGGAGAGCGTGCATGTTGAATAAACGATACCACGTGGGACCGACCGGTACTACGAGTACATGATCCGGCCGGGCCTTTTTTGGTGGGTGGTACTGAGGGATCGGAACCCGGAACCGCTCGGAATGGGTATTTGTGGAGGGCCCGGTGATGATAATTACAGTTTTTTCAGCTTAGATTGGTGATTGTTGGTGAATCCTTGCTCAGAATACAGATCTTATCATACTGATACTGGTAGAGCCCCTAATATGCCGTGGCTTATATGCTGTTATCTTAAGCTTGAATGGAGTTTGTTATTGTCCCGTAGTTACTCTCGCTACCGAGAGTCTTCCGAACGAACCCCACAAACCGATCTTCACTGTGGAGTGTTCAACATGCACGTCTAATGGCTCTTATTGGCTGGACCGTATTGAAGTCGGTTCCTATTTGCTCTCTGTTGGTCTGACTCCACATCTCACCCTAGACCGGGACCGGGGAGATGGGAACAACAAGTCATGATGAGAATGGAAGCGTTCATCAAACAATTTCATTAGATGCGTTACTCCATAGATAGAGTTACATCATAGCAGGAACCCTTGAGCAAGCCACTTCTCTAAGCGATGTGCATCCTCGTTGTTCCAGCCAGTGGATGATCTAGAACAAAGCAGGGTGCCTGGATGTAACCGTTTTGCTCCGCAGCTTCTATTCTTCCAAGAACCTTTGGATCCGGGATTGACATCAGAACATACGATTGTGACAAACTGCAGACTTCTTCTTGGCCGTTTCTCTCTAAATATAGATGAGGAATGACACTGTAGCATGCTTCAATATAATGCGGAGATTAAGTAATAGCAACAACCTTGCTCCAGTTCACAACGGAAGAGATCCACGCCACTGACTCGAGAAAACAGTGACATAACTCAATTAAGTTCATTACCGTCTCCGCGTGATCTCCCGGCAGTGAGAGAACTACAGAATATGTTAGCCGACTTCGACCTAGCAAGCCCGGCAGCACCGGAGGAGCGATTATGCAGTCACAATCTTGGTACTCGATAGAGAATTTATGTCTCGTAATTGAATCAACACAGGCTAAATCATATCTCTTTACTATCAGCTCCTTATCAGTTGATATCAATAGATTGCTGTTCGGCCCTGTTGAGATGTTAGCTTCTTAAGACGACATTTGTAGCATCTGGATGCTTACAAAGTATGCTTATCTCCAGTGACCCCGGGCTAGAGAGATAAGATTGAAGATCTTGGCCGGAAAGGTTAATTGTCAGTCGTTAAGCTTCGTTCATGGTGCGCTAAAGAGACGCGGGGTAATATCGGAAACGGGAGGGTCATGTCCACTTCCGAATCGTGGTTCCGAGGAAACTTAATGTCTAGAAGCAAAGCAATCGAAAGAATTATATATGATAAAAATGTAATCTTTCCTTATCTTATCTTATTCTTTTCACTTTTTTCTGCCCCGACTATTGAATGGAATAACACTGTAGAACCTTTTCGCTGCTTAGGAAAGACTATTCTTTATAGGGTAGCCATAAAATTTGTGATTTTGCCATGATCAAGCTTTATGCTCTAGCGATCAAGGCCGATGATGAATTACGAGAGCTGACGGGGTCAAGGCCACTGCACGAGCTGAATAGGGACCAACAATGATCCCTCCCTCAGATCCCGTCCTCGATCTTGGCATGCACAGATCTAGATTGTCGATACCCCAGAGATCGGATTGTTGTCTGAATGTGGAAATTGGACAGTGGCATGAATGGTTGTAGGGCTGAGACTATCTACAAACTGCATCTCTAGCTTACCCAGAGATGGGTTGCGGCCGCTGTAAGGACGATCAGCCACTAAGCTTTGCCAGACAGATTGGGTCTACAAGTGACGCATGGACTCTTCCCTCAAGGTCTAAGCGCCGAAGCTGACAGGCTGCTGCACTGTTGATCGGCGTGATTGAATTTATACGGTGCGTGAGTTTGCAAGGGCTGCGACCAACTGCCATGCCCGCCTATGAAGAAGTGGAAATTAAAACAAGTATACCACAAAGGTGAAAACATCACCAAAGACTTCCCCGCATGATCCAATTTCCACCATGCCATTCTTTGATTCCCGTCAATGCAAAGTGGCGTTGTGGCGTCGTCGTGAATAGCGGCGTTTCTTTGATGCTACTCCCTCCTCCACCCTTGACGCCTCCCAGGTTGACATCTCAAAACTCGGGTATTGCGACGCCATGACCTAGAAAAACACCTGTTTCCATTTTGGGTATGTGAGGGGAAGAATAATGTTTGCTCAATGCGAAGGTCTATGCTTTTCAGCTGTGTGTAACCTCAAGATCGAGATGGAGTGATAATCTCCCCTTTGACCAATCGCGGCTAGGTAGTTCTGTTCCTGGATCGAGAGCTAGTGCAAGGCACAGGGGAGAGAAGGAAACGGGCCAACGGGTTCAAGACCGGTGGATGATTGGGCGAGTTGGTGGGTCAGGATACCGTCTCTCGCCAAGGGAATAGCTCTGTGAGTGTGCTCAACGGGAGGAATTGGGTAAAGGACATGCAAGGAGGCTGGACTCCAACAATAGAGGGTAGGAAGCATATGTGTCCACCAGTTGTAGGTAAGGAAAGCTGTAGATAATGCTTGTTTTGGTTGGTTAGTCCAAGCTCAAGGATGCATCATAGACTCTCGGATGTCGCTTTCTCCCTCGATGACGGGCGGTTGGTTCTCATGAACAACAAAGAAGTCATGATCCAGACCACGTAGCTTCATGCATTGGAGCATCTCAGCTTAGCCAATTCTATGAGCTATCGATTGACTGACGCCTCCGGACCATCGGCCCCTTCAACTGCTCCATTGAAGATGGATCTAGACTTTGATAGCAGTGAGGAGTATACTCGGATGATTGGGCGATTATTCTTGGGGAATAGCACCATGCAGCTTGTCACAGGATTGTTTTTGGCGTTCCGACTCAGCTCGGAGATGTCAAGCCTCCAGGAAGTATCAGACCAATTTACTTCTAATCAGAACTTCTATAAAGACGCAGAGGTTAATCCAGGAACTTCACTCGGAATCACCAGCACTCAAAGTCAAATCCCTTCTCTTCTTTCTTTGACCACTTGTGAATCACTCAAGGCCCGCCTTGCAAGTTCACAATGTTATTCGAAGCTCTCACCATCGCTTTCATCACCATCGCCAGCGTCTCCGCTGCCCCCGATGGCACCTCCAACGCTCTAAACAGGCGCACATACACCCAATACTGCGGTGAAGCCACCTGGGTCCCACCCAAAGGCTCAAACCCAGGGTACTGCAAATGCCCCTACGAAGGGCAGATCTACAAGCAGTACTCCTGCGACTGCCCTGATGCGCAGACCCTCAAGAACAGAAAGTGCGTCAACAAGTGCCCTGATGGTTCAAAGTACAAGCCTGGTAGCTACGGCAGCTGGTCTTGTGTGTGCGATGACGAAGGGGCTAGTTGGACAGCTTCTTCGGGGCAGTGTAGCTGCAAGTCTGGAAAGGAGTCTGTCCAGGGGAAGTGTGTTGATAAGTGTCCTGGGGGTACTACTCGACAGGGTGATGGTTCATGCAAGTGTAACGATCCCATGAAGGAACTTTTCAAAGGGTCTTGTGTGGATAAGTGTCCCCAGTACTCGACTCGTCAGGAGAACGGTAGCTGCAAGTGTCAAAATGACAAGGATTTGGTCAAGGGAGCCTGTGTCGACAAATGTCCTCAGTACTCTACGCGTCAGACTGATGGTAGTTGCAAGTGTAATGATCCGAACAAGGAGATCAGCAAGGGCGTTTGTGTCAACAAGTGTCCTAAGGATACTACACGACAAGCTGATGGGTCTTGCAAATGTGACGATGGTAACAAGGAACTCGTCAAGGGGGTTTGTGTCCCGACATGCCCTACTGGCTCAACCCGGCAAGGTGACGGCTCTTGCAAATGCACCAACGACAGGGAAGAGGTTCTAAAGGGAGCTTGTGTACCTATCTGCCCAAAAGATACAACTCGCCAAAATGACGACTCATGCAAATGCGATGATACCAGCAAAGAACTCATTAAGGGCTCATGTGTCCCCGTCTGCCCTAAAGACTCAAAGCGACAGAGCGACGATACTTGCAAGTGCGATGATGAAGCCCAAGAAATCATCAAAAGCGCTTGTGTACCTATTTGCCCGAGGGACTCGACCCGTCAGAACGATGATACCTGCAAATGTGATGCAGATAACCAGGAAATCGTCAAGGGCACTTGCGTTGCAGTCTGCCCGGCTGATTCTACTCGACAAGGCGATGATACATGCAAGTGTGACGCCGACGATCAGGAAATTGTCAAAAGTTCTTGCATTCCTATCTGCCCAAAGGATTCTACAAGACAACAGGATGATACTTGCAAGTGTGATGCAGATGATTCCGAGATAGTCAAGAATGCATGTGTCCCAGTTTGCCCCAAAGACTCGAAGAGGCAAGATGACGATACATGCAAATGCGACGCAGATGATCAAGAAATAGTCAAGAATATCTGTATACCTGTCTGTCCTAAGGATTCCATGAGACAGGAGGACGATACCTGCAAGTGTGACGCAGAGTACAAGGAGATCATCAAGAACACATGCGTACCTGTTTGTCCCAAGGACTCGACAAGACAACAAGACGACACTTGCAAGTGCAATGAGGATAACTACGAGATCATCAAGAATGTCTGTGCCCCTACTTGTCCTGATAAGTCGACCAGACAAGAGGATGATACCTGCAAGTGTAATGCAGACGGCTATGAGATATTCAAGGGTACTTGCGTGCCAGAGTGTCCTGAAAACTCGAGTCGCCAAGAGAATGGTAGTTGCAAATGCACCGAAGATGGTTTTGAGATCGTGAAGGACACATGTACAGCTGAATGTCCCAGAGACTCGAAGCGTCAAGATGATGGATCCTGTGATTGTGACGCCGAAGGTTATGAGATTGTCAAGGGTACCTGTGTTCCAGGGTGTCCGAAAGATTCAACCCGTCAAGAGGACGATAATTGCAAATGCGATACCGAAGGCTTTGAGATTGTCAATGGCGAATGCAAGGCGGAATGCCCCAAGGACTCAGAGCGTCAGGAAGACCAGTCTTGTAAGTGTACTACTGATGGCTACGAGATCGTCAGTGGGGAGTGCAAGTCTGAGTGCCCTGAAGGATCTACTCGTCAACAGGATGAAACCTGTAAATGCGACACCGAAGGTTACGAGCTCGTGAAGGGAGAGTGTAAGCCCGGGTGCCCCGGCGATAGTACTCGCCATGAGGATGGAACATGCGGGTGTACTACTGACGGTCATGAGATCGTTGGCGCCGAGTGCAAACCCGAATGTCCCAAGGATTCCTCACGCCAAGAAGACGGTGCCTGCAAATGCACCACAGCAGGTAATGAAATAGTCAACGGCGAGTGTAAGCCAGAATGTCCCAAAGGCTCCACCCGCAATGACAAAGACATCTGCATCTGCGACGACAACCTCGCCGAGCTAGACTCCAAAAACACTTGCACCTGCAAGCCCGGCAACGAACCCGTCAAAGACAAATGCACACCCAAATGCTCCGACGGTTCAACCCGCGACTCCGAAGGCAACTGCGTCTGCAGCAAGCCCAACACCGTCCTATCCGATAAAAAGTGCGTCTGCAAAGATGGCTACAAACCCACCAAGAAGGGCTGCAACAAAGACTGCGGTTCACACGCTTACGACAAAGACGATGTCTGTGTCTGCAAAAAGGCTGGTCAAACGTTTAATCAAGACAAGACTTGCACATGCCCAACTGATACGCGCTGGAATGGTAAGATGTGCGCTTCGAATTGTGGCTCTGACGCGTGTTGGAGCAACTCCGCCAAAGGCTGTGTATGCAACAAAGACGGCATGAATTTCGACAGGGCCACGAAAACATGCTCTTGTCCCGATAAGCTAGTCTGGTCCGACGGACAGTGCCATATCGACTGTGGCAAACTAGCCACATGGCACAAAAAGTCCCAAACCTGCGTTTGTCCCAAAAAGGGCCAGAGTTTCAACCCAACTACTCTCGGATGCGGATGCACAGGCGGTAAAATCTGGAGTGGTAAAGAGTGCATTAACGATTGTGGAGATTACGCCTCATATAACTCTCGTTCTGATACGTGTGTTTGTGATATGAAGGGTCAGATCTTTGATGCAGATGATAAGACCTGTGGATGTCCTGATGGCAAGGTTTGGACGAAGAATCAGTGCACTGTTGAGTGTGGAGATGCGGCGAGTTGGGATGGGTATGCGAGGAAGTGTGTTTGTGATAATAGGAACCTTGTCTGGGCGGATAAGAAGTGTACGTGTGGAAGTGGACGGAAGATGAGTGGCAAGGGATGTGTTAGATCTAGGTTTTGAGTGGCTGATGGATGGGGATGGGTGACATGTCGGTGGCGATGAGTTGGTGGGATTCGTTATTATTCTTCTTACCTTTCTATGTTGTATTATTTCTACCTCTTTACTTGGAATCTATCTCGTTTCTGATTTCCGAACCTGACTTTTGACTTTTCCACGATTCACGTGAGCTCCAAAGTCAGTTTGAACCCGAAACACTAAAAACCACAGGCGATCAAAGATAGCTGAAAGGTTGGCGAATAGGCAGCATCAGCGCCACGCAATAACTGCCAAATTATGACGACGGTGAGGCTGAATCGAAAAAGAACCTGCTCATGCATGAGCTTGCCTCTCCAATCGAGGAGTGAAGTTGCACGTTGGCTATCTGTGATTTCCTTCAGGAACTCTATTGATAGTCAATTTGACTTCGGACCCAGAAGTGAAATATGCAGTGTTGCCGAACCAATCGAGAGTGCGGCTCTGAGAATAAATTTAAACTCCAGATTAGCATTATTGTTTCTGAAGGTTGACCGTATTGGCTGTCGTGACGAGAAAGCTTACAGCGCATACCCAATAAGACTTTGATCCGACACATGGCGGTACGAAAATAAAGCCACGAAGACACAAAGCTTCAGACGTCAAGCTTCTCCACAATGAGCCTGTTATCCCTTGGTGACAGTAAGGCCAGAGAGTATTTTGCCCGTATGTCTTCATTGGTGTCCTTTACCTTTGTGCCTCCTGGTAGCTGAAGCCTCTTTCGAAACCCTTATCTTACGCCAGCAAAGTTATCTTAACAATAAATGTCACAATGATCTCTTCTCCCTATAAATAGCCAGCTTCCTAGCTCTATTATCATGAATTTTCTTTCCTTTAATTATTACATTCAGTATTTTCCAGACTCACTTTCTCTAAGTCTTTACATAAAATTTTCATTTCCCTCTTAAATATACTCATTCACCTCACAAATCACCATAACAAATCTTTATCTCCTCTACCCAACCCTCTCCGCCACCATCACCTTCACCACCTCCAAAATGTCTCTCTCTGTTGACCAAAAGGTCCGTCTCCTCGCGCGCCAGGTCCAGCGCTTCCACGAATACAGCGCTGGGACAGGCCGGCCAAACAGCAAGATCATCAAGACTCCTGACGTCGAGCTCGCTGCTGACCTGGAGCCGGTCTTTGAGTTGTACAAGTCTGGCGACGCAAAGGCCACACATGAGTCGTGGCCATTTTGCTGGCAGTTGCATGGCAAGGCACGTGTCCTCACGCGAGACTTGGAGTGGTTCAGATATATGGGCTACAAGTTGCTCTACAAGGGCAAGGTGGGCGCTTCAGACTTGCCCAAGTTTAACTACGAGGAGCCGCCTAAGCAGAGCTGGGATTGGTTGTACGGGCCTCCGGCCCCCCAGCAAACCGAACTAGAGCGGGAGGCTATGTGGGCTAAGACTGGAAATGAGACGTGGCCTCGTGCACAAGACAAACCAAAGCCACAAGTCACAGTCTATGGAGGCAGAGTCCAATACAATCAGGAGCACCGATCTTCGCAGAATCTGGTCGATCTGTCGAAAGATGGCGATCTCATCACATTGGCCACCGACGTCGTACCCATCAACAAAGCGCTTTGCGACTTTGAACCCCTGTGTCTTTTATAAGTCAATAACAAGGACACAGGAGGACTTGAGATTGAGATCAATTGGGTTATACTTGATGGATATCACCCATTGGATGACAGCAAAGAATGTACAATGAGTTTATGGCATATCAGAGTTTGGAGTTTCGCAAGCAGAGATGGCAAAGATACATAATTGCTAAAGTTATAACATGGTACAACGAAATACTACGCGTTGTTTTCCTTGTTAACAAAATGTCCCCGACCGTGAAATACTCAATCCTGACAAAAATCTCTTTCATGCCACTACGCTTTGACTGTCTGTCTTATCGTGAACTCCCTGATCGAGTATACTGCATGAGCAAAAGTTCATTGGATGTCAAATTAGTAAGTCATTTAAAATGCAGATTTTTCCCCTTGAAGAAACACGAGCTGCAGTCTCGGAGAAAATTAAGCATCTTTACCTAAGAGGCTCAATGCCGGGGTGATCAACATCTCGGCCCGGGCGGCCACTACCGGCTTATTCAGTGGGAGAGTGGGGCTGTGCAGTCAGTCCATATTTTCTTCATGTTACATCTGGTTATGGCTGTGCTCAATGGTTGACTACAGAGAAACATACTCATTCTTGTAATTCAGCTGTTTCAGAGAGTTGGATATTGTGTCTTGAGCCGGAAGCTATCCTCCAGACAAGACATTATCTAGATAAGTTTATGAATCCTGAAGTCTCTCCCCGAAAGTCATGAATTACCTATGACGCCATTGTGTTATTCCTCACTTAACGAGGTCTCTTGACCATCTTGGCATTAGTGGATCCTTGAACATCGAATGTCTTATTGCGGTATGTACTTTGATGAAAAGTTTAAACATCCGCTACCAAGGAATGTTGATCAGATGGCATGTGAATGTAACAGGAATAAACTCTATATAAGACCTATGCTTCCGCAGCTTCCGTAGCTTCTTATTCTCTGCTCCTTACCTTCACAACCTCATTCCCAATTTCATCTACTTCCAACAGTTTATTATAACTTCACAATCTCTCTATCATCCACTCAAAATGAAGTACTCCATCTCTCTCATCGCCCTCTTCGTCGCTGGCTCCATTGCCATCCCTGCCGCTACTACTCCGAAATGCAAAGCTGTGAGCATTTCCCTCCTCGACTCTGTTTCTCTATCTAACATGAATCTCTAGGGTGAACAGTTCATCGAATGCGGCACGGCTTGTCCCTTGACTTGCAATGAGCCCGAGCCCCGACCGTGCACCATGCAGTGCGTTCCTGGCTGCTTCTGTAAGGAGGGCACTATTCGAAGCCAGGTGAGTTTCAATCGTGTCGTTGACGACTGTTACTAATACAACTTATTAGTCTGGATCTTGCGTCAGTCGCAGCAAGTGCGGAGCTTACTAAAGAGTTGGTACCTGACGGTGCCTACAGGGGGGAAAAGTTACTTGGGACATATTGAAAATTCTTTTCTGTATAGTATGCTCTGTACTACAGACACGAGGTACAGCATATCTTAGTAATTATTTATTTGCTACTTTGATACCTCGCCGTGATTGAGCGTCAGTCTTTATAAGGTACTAGGTGCTCAGAATATACATGTTACCCAGACGTAGATCCATAGAGGGAATGTAAGCTATATCTGCCATCTCGACAGCATCTAAAATCCACACAAAAGCAATGTAACTTAGATTGCCTCCACTTCAGTCTGGCCAGTAAGCTTTCGCTTCCCATCAATGAACTTGACTTCCCAGAGAATCACATTCGTCTTCTTTGTCTCCTCGCCTGTCTCTTTATGCTTGGTCCTCCATTTACTCAGAACAGCCACTACACCATCTCCCTTCTCTGGATCCTCCCAAGTCAGAACCTCAGTGAATTCGTCTTGAACAGCTGTAGTTGAACCTCGGACGTAGAGGAGACCTCCTTTGAACTGATCGTAGGTGTACACATTGTGATTGATCCTGAAGGAGCTTGAGTTAGATGCACTAGCTCAAGGTTATCAAGATGGAGTTCTTACTTCGTGATCAAGCTTGGATCAACTTGATCGTCTATGGCCTTGATGGCGATTTCGTCGTTGGGTTGGATGAAGAGTGTATCGTTGAGCTTGGTGATCCACTCAAACAGGGACTCTGGCTTAGCTGACATTATAGGTGGCTGGTTGCTTCACAGTGAATAATTGGTGATGAGCTGATAGATGGGTTAGAAATATTGCCATCATCGGACAAGAATACCGTTTTATACTTAGGGATCTCGAGACCCACGGTGTCGTGGTTTCTCAAAAGTCACTTTTCTCCGACTCCGCAGATCACTCCACGTTTACTCCACGAGGTATGGAGAGATCAGAACTCCTTGCCATCTGCACCAAACAGATCCACATTGATAATCACGCCGAGAGGAACTATATTGAAACTTGTCGTCGATTGGAGATAGCCCTTCGGCGGATTTGGAGTGGATTTGGCGCGGACGTATGTGGAGATGGCTCGGAGCGGCCCAGTTGACTACAGTCCGAGAAGCCCGAGAGCAGTGAAGCCGGTATCCCGGTAAAGGGAGTGCATCTGTGACTTATTCTGAGTGCAACGAGAAATATCGGGTAATCATAGACTCTCAGAAGTGACCTAGGTTCCTAGCCTCGCCAGGACGCAGTCCACGTTCTCGCAGATTTGTTGAGTCGCAACCTTGTTTTACTCTTTTGAGGGTAGTTTCATTCTAGTACACAACAGAAACCTCGTCTCCTGTCCTCACAGCCCAGGTCTCAACCTTTTCCAAACCCCACATGATAGTAAACAAGTGTCGCGCAAATTCGTCAACCTGTGCAGCGCCAATACCTCGATCCACTAGCATCTGACCTTTTAGCGAATAAATAAACAAGGGATCAGTCTGTCGCGCAACAGCCTCCCATCGTGCAGACGAAGAGGCCTCCCAAAACTTGGCTTGTGCTGTAATGTGGATATCACCTCCGCATGATTGTATGTTACTGCCTTTCAAGCCGCTGTAGACACCAGTGGCCATGTTACACAAGAGACCAGTACGACGGATAGACTCGGAGAGGATGAGGGAGCGGTACAAGCCGGGGACAGGGTCCAGTTCCCCAACAGCTGTTCCACTAGAAGTCGCCATGATCGATAGCAGCGAGGCAAGTGTACTATCGTTTGTTGCAGAATCCCATAGCTGATTCTTCCATGCGTGAAGTAGACTAATCAGATTCTCACCTCTTGCACGGCGTTCAATTGAGGAAGAGAACAGGGCAAGGAGGATGTGAATGAGAAGAGCTTGAGTGCGGGCAAGATGATCCCTGGTGGAGATGATACTCGTACCCCTAGCTGGCTGAGCTTTGAGTAGATTCGTGATATGAGTGGCGGATATTGTATTGACGATCGTTTCATTTTCACTACTGGCAGCACTGGAGATGACGCACGCAGAGTACGCGTCTTGAATGCATTGCGGATATCCGGAGTCGGAGTACAGATGTCGGTGGATAAATGGGTTGTGCCCCGTCTTGACGAACCGGGATAGCCAATTCTGTAGGCCGCGGATGAAATTAGTGAAGACAGAAGCTGGAGGTATCACATCTGGGGCGTTGTAGTGATATCCGATTGTCCATGACTGAGGTCCAAGGAACCAGCCTAAGTCTCGATATGTATGCGTCAGCTGATTTGAAGCTTCAGGTATCCCACTTGAGGATGAAGCTGGTAACGACGATGGATCTGATAAAGACGGCGTCCATGATGGTAGTGATGGGCAGTTGAGACTGGCGCTGAAGACGGGGTCCAGAAGCCATGGCTCGGAGATTTCTCCAAGCAACGCAAGACTATTTGCATCAGCCGCAGCAGTCCACATATCTCCGAAGCCCATGTTTGGAACCTTTTCAGCCTCAATCAAGTCAAGAGGTTGTCGCCTCGCCAAAGGCGGATAAACGCAGACCGACTCCCGATCGAGACAGCGTGAGCAGGAGGGATATCGCTTGTCGCAGCGGCGCTTGGTCTCGACACAAGCGAAGCATGACCTTTGCTTGGTTTTGCGACCCATTATGGATGTGACTGAATGCTCTGGAGATGAGTAGATGGGCTAGTTCGGGTTTTGGTTGCGGAGGTGTGGTGGAGTTGGGAGGGAGGCTAGCGGACTTGGATCGGAGATGCTAAGTTAAGCTGCATTAGTGCGAGCGACACTTGGAGCACTGGTAGTGGGGGCATAGTGTTACATGCAATTGCGTGCTGGGGTCAGATATAGAAGCTATACACCTGACATCCGTAAAGCACCGGTGACTGTTTGAATATGTCTTCACTCTGCAGAAGGTTAATTCCTACTGGTTTGTCATCCTTACACTCCTCGACCTTTGCCCCATCTCGACTCTGTCAGCAACTTGGGAGCTTCCACACAATGGAGTCGCGGCAATGGAATCCCTCCATAGATATGCCAGATCTGAACGGCAAAGTTGTTGTCGTGACTGGCGGCAGGCGAGTATCAGCTCTACGATCGATACTATACGGTGACTGACACAGCTCCAGCTCGGGAATTGGCCTCGAGACAGTTAGGTTCCTGGCTCTCAAGGGAGCAAAAGTGTACTTGACCACAAGAAGCGAAGCGAGAGCACGACAAGCCATAGACAAACTCACTCAGAACACCGGTATCAATGCTAGAAATGTTCAGCATTTGATTATGGATCTGTATGATCCCGTCAGCATCACTCATGCTGTCGAAAACCTGAAGCGGAAAGAGACGAAATTGCATATTCTGAGTATGTTTGAGTCCCTCTACTAGCATGATGATGGCTGACAATGTCGCAGTCAATAATGCGGCCGCATCAACATCATCCACTATGCTAGTTGACGGGAAATACGAACAACATATGGTTGCCAAGTACGAAGACCCTGAACCAGGATTCTAGCTGATTGCTATCCTACACAGCCATATGGGTCCTTTCATCCTAACCAACCGTCTTCTACCCCTCCTCAAAGCCGCCGCCAAGGATCCAGATGCTGACGTCAGGGTCGTAAACCTCAGCTCCACGGCGATGAACAGCATGCTCCCCGCAATCTTCAAGTTCAGCTTCGACTCTCCCACATGTTTCAAGGAACCGGTCGCGTCATACCCTTGGTAATGGCGATACCTAGGAAGATTCATGTTTGGCTTCGACATGATTCGATACGCAGTGTCCAAGACAGCCGTGACGCTGTTCATACAAGAGCTCCAGGCAAGATTAGAGCAACAGAATCTGCCCATTACTTGCGTAGCTGTACATCCTGGAGAGGTACTCACAGAGGGTGTCCTGTCTATTAACAACTTCGTTGTGAGAGCCATAGCTCGGGCGTCTTTTTTGAGTGCTGAGCAGGGCGCCGCCAATTCCTTGTTCGCAGCGACGGCGGAGGATGCTCTGAAGTTCAAGGGGAAGTTTATAGTCCCAGTGGTCAAATTGGAGGAGCCTAATCCTGTAGCCAAAGATGATCGACAGGTGAAAGGACTCTGGGAGAATACAGGGATTGAGGTGAATCAGTGGCTCACGGAGAAGAACGTTGCTCTGTTGGAGGCTTGGTAATTATCATGATAGGTAGTATAAAGGTAATATTGCTTTCTATGTAACTATGGATGAAGGCGGCCTATAAGGTTAAGCTTTAAGCTGCAAACACAGATAATGAATGTGCTTTCTATGTAACGCTCCGAGAAGATACAGTATAGTGTCAGAGTCACGTGTGCGAGGCGCGTGATGTGAGCCATCAGCTGTGGGGACTATCAACTCAAAATAACACTCTTATCAAAGTCAATCCGGGCAGTATACCAGCCGCAATCTTCTATAGAAGTTACTTCTCGAGTAGAAAGGAAGGGATCTTAAATCGGGTGCTATTACATCATATTACATCCCCTCTCTAGATTATATCTGCAATTCCTAACTAAATACACAAGGCCGAATACACCCCCTTGCCGACGAAAGAAGTCTGGCTCAAGCTCGAAGCTTCTCAAATCGCCGACGAAACGAAAGCAGCTCGAAATCGTTCGTCACCGGTAACTCATTCCGGAGCAGTAGTCCAATCTCGCTGGGGTGATACCAGTTCATCCAAACCATCACAATCCAGATCAGGGTACCATCGAAGACGAAGAGGAAGGCCTCAGTCCTCATGAGATATCCGTCGTTACCATCGAGGTACTCAATAACCCGGAACAAACTCCTAACCCAAATGAAGCGGCTTGTGACGTAGAGGGTAGTGAGGTAATGGCGCCACCTAATCGAGGGCTCTAGGCTCTTGTTGGTAGGCGACCGGATCAGCCGGCAATGGAAGATACTGGCGACGACGGTAAGGATACCGAAGATTGTAAGCTGGAAGAACAGGCCGCCGATGATGACATATTCACCAATTTTCATGAGGTTGTTCCATTCGTTTGCTCCCGACATCATACTTCCGCCTGTATTCGATCCGACAGTTAGTAGGGGTTCAATATCGCATTGGGGAAGCGTAGTATCAGTAGTACATACCTGCAGACTGGAGCTGTAGTGATACAATATCCCCAGTCACAAAGACATTAGTCAACCATCGCCTCTTTATTACGGCATGTACCTCCCCTTCCGTGAGGAGGATGATACGACTCAATATCATGTATATAGAAGCCGCCATCAACGCCGGTGCACTAAGAAGCAACACGCTTTGAACAACATAGGGGCCCAGCGTCCAACAGCCAGGGTCCTCAGTCGAATTGATCGCACGGCCAATGTATCCCGCTATTTCAGCTACAGTAGCCAGTTAGTGAAGGTCGGGGTCCGTAGCCTCCTGGAGTGACTCACAAACTCCGCCAAGGCATAATGCCAGCATATACCAGGTCTTAGTCTTGATCATCTGGTAGACATGGATAATCGTTGTGATGCTGAATAGTATGATGAAGATCACGGCCGCGACTGTTGATGGTTCGTAGCGATAGAAGGACCAGCCGGTGTGTCGGTAGTTGGGGTCACATTTAGCAAGCATGTTCAGGGTGAGTAACAATTGCTATAATGTTTAATTGTTCTTGGGCCAAAGGTGAGACTGTTAAATGACTTGGGTGAGATCTGGGCTTCTGTTCAAGGACGGACTCCACTTTAGAGAACAATATCCAGTTGGAGCGACGAAGCATGCTCAGCTCTTTATATTCATGATAATCACCACTACGAATCTCCATAACCTACGTGCATCGGCTTCGAAACCACATCTCTATCATGGAAATGAATACTGACCCTTGTTTGCGATATTATAATGTGGGATCTACATCATATCCGAATGGACTATAAACCAAGTCCTGTCGTTCTATTAGATGCCTATAGTGCCCAGCATATCCGAATACCGCGTATTCGCGTTTTATGCTAGGTTTAAGCTTATGACTAGGTCTCTTTCCGCCGCCGTACGACCTGCCACGTCCATGTTGTGCGAACCCGCGGTTTGACTTGTACATCATCTTCACCGACATCATCTTTTCCGTCGGAGACGCTGTAGGTTACCAAGTGATGAAACCACGACGCTCTCATACAAAGTCCCGCAGCGGATGCCGAGAGTGCAAACGTAGAAAAGTCAAAGGATGTGTGCCATGGCCACGATATTATGGATCCTCCCTATTAGATACCCCTTTGGCGGACTTGACTGATATCTCACAATCCTTCCGTCATAGTGCGATGAACGGCTCCCTTCTTGCTTTAATTGTGTCCACCGTGGCATGACATGCAGCTTGACCTCATCTGAACAGTCCCCTCAGAACATAGAGCCCGTCCGTCGGGCTGGGATAGATATCAAGGAAACCAATCCGACTCCTGATGCATTATCTGTTGCTGGAATATGGAGTACTCCGTTGCCGGGCGTATCTTTGGACTTCCAAGACCACGGCCTGGAACTGATGCACCACTACTCCACCATCACAGCCAACACCCTCGCCTTGAGGCTGGATATGCAGCACATCTGGCGCATGGTCCTCCCCGAGATGTCATATAACACGCCCTTTCTCTCCCACGGCCTCCTGTCTGTAGCAGCCCTGCATAAGGCTCATCTACTACCTGCAAGAAGGGACAAATATCTCGATCTCGCAGCCTATCACCAGACCCGCGGCATGGAAGGCTTCCGTGGCCTATTTCCCAGCATCGACGAAAAGAACTGGCACCCTGCGTTCTGCTTCTCATCCACAATCGTCATATATGCGTTCCCAAGCGGGCCGGACCGCAGATGCTATGGCGGATATTCTGCAGATCTTTGTCTTGATACGTGGTATTCGCTCTAGTCTCTTGGGAACGGGGCGTAACCTTACGCAGACGCCGTTTTCGGTATGGGCACATGGGATCTGGATAGTCGGAGAGAATGATGAGGCATCTTATGAGTATGTGGTCTCGCTCTACCCCACAAACTGATATAGGCTGACTGTTGAGGCAAAGTTTGGACCCGCCTTTGGATCACAGCGCTTACCTCTAGACACGTTTCAAGCACTGCGTCGTCTGTTCGCCTTTTATCGCACGAACCTATCAGACTGTAACAGGGAAGACTACGAGTTTGATACATTGCAACTGCGAAAGTCAGCGATCTTCATTGCACATGCTGGTTCCCAGGCGGAGATCGGTATGGTCATGTTTTTCCCATATGTCATCTCAGCAAGTGTCATGTCGGACATCCAAGCCAACGACCCGTGCGCCCTTATCCTGTTTTCTTACTTCTCGGTGCTTCTAAGCCTCGTTGAACATCAGTTTTGGTATGTTCAGGGCTGGTCTCGGAGACTCATAGAGGCCATTGACTTGCAGTTGGATCGTGACACCAAGTGTTCTAAAGTGGCAAAGTGGCCCAAGACTATCATAGCTAGGCATAATAAGAGTTAATTGGGAGTCCGCTGTGGTAATGAAAGCTGGTAGCGTAGACCGGCTTTCTGTGTTGGTGCATGCAGGAGGTTCACCCGAACAGTACTGAAACGAAGAACCCTACAGTATCGGATTCGAGGTACAAAAGTAGTATATATAGAATATGAGGCTAATGATCTGTGATTCAAACTAATCCCTTCCTAGGGCTTGACCAGGAATTAGGAATATAAAAGATAGACTATATAGTATAAGGAAAAATAGCATGGACGCGTTTACATAATGAAAAAGCGTCCTATGCCAGCACTAACTAACATTTGAACTCTCTACTTAGCTCTTGCAAATCTCATCAGCTAATCTGTAGGAAGATGGCAGTTCAAGAGAGCATCTTAAAAGAACCCCTTTGACACCTTTGTGCTAACTTTGACAAATTGACAATCGAGGGGAACCAAAAAATCACTCCGAATTTGCTGTAGCACACATTGAAGATTGTTACGAATATCTCCGATTCTGTTCAGTCTGAACCCGCGGATCTTGCCATCCTTGTTGTAAACGTACAGAGCAACCCGATTGTGACCCAATTGTTCAGCGTGAATGGGAGTTTGCGCAGATTCTGTAGCCACAATATCGTAGATGTTTGGATTGTTATTTGGAGCGAGGTTGATGTTGAGAGCAAGGCCGTCATACATAGGATGGAAGAAACGAAGATAGCCCTTATCCCCAATAGGCCAGCCCTGACCTAGCCTGTCATCGTTGGCAAAGCGCTGATAGCGGAATATCAGGCCTTCGCCAGGAGACACAGCGGAGATATAGCCGTGCTTAGAATCAGTGAAATAACCTGGACTCCAAATCGTTGGGGTTAGACCGAGTTCCGTTCCATGACTGCATTTCAGCTTTAACCCCCCATGCAAATATTGAACTCAAACTTGCATAACGACCAATCATATCCACCAACACCCTGCCGTAAAAGTCTATCAGCTCTGCACTGTCGACTATGTGTATATGGTGGCTAAACCCTTGTGACATATATTACAGAAGCCAAGCGGCCTGTCAGAGCTGAGAACCCGAATAAGGCATTTCTATAACGATTACGAGCTGATTAGCTTTATGCATTGACCAATCTTGTGGGAGGAATGGTCACCTGTGTAAAAGGCTTTAATGTTAAAGGTAAGCGGCACAGTTGCACGGGATCATTTTACAGACGCAAGCGTGAATAATCAGCGGTTGAGGAGAGCTGGAGGTGGCGTTATATTGGCTACCCTGTCTTTCTCACTTTCTTAGGAGCCAATGGCGCGTTTCAATCGAATGCAACCAAATGATAATTGATGTAGTACCTGTACTATTCTGTAAAGGCTGGAACATGATCCTTACTACAAAGAGTGTGGGGGAGTTGCGATCGCATCTCTCCATAGTAGAGGACGCAAGAGAACCAATTGTCAATTTATCATGCTCAAACTGAACCTCCACTTTGTTCACGTCCAAAGGCCGTTGAGAGACAGACCTTCAATCCGCCAGGTGTTTTGTGACTAAAGAAAGCGTCATAGTTCTTGGAGATATTCTCAAACTTATCTGCAAAGGAAGAAGAGTTAGCCCACGACGATTCGCAGACACGAGGAGGCTACTGTACCGTGATGCGTAAACATGAAAGAGGGGTCGTATTTCCCTTCGACGACAAGGTCCAGAAGAAGGGGGAAGTACTGCAAGACATTTAGTACCCTTGTATAACATGTAGGGTTGATATGCTACCTTCTGGGCGTAGAGCTGTCCTCCGCGCAGGGTGATGCCCTTTTCCATGAGCATTCCAATGGGGAAGTTGTTGGTATTGTAGAAAAAGTCCCCGATAAGTGCGACATTGCCTCCCTTACGCGTCGCCTTGATCGCGGCGCTCACCGTGTCAGAGCTATCCCCCTCGACTCCCAAAGCTCTCATAGTAGTATGAGCAGTTGAATTAGTGCTCCTGAAGCCACTCGCCTCAATGCCGCGGTCCAACCCATGCGGCTCAATGGACAAGATGTAATCAGCGGGATCAGAGTGGTCCTTGACGTTAATAGGAATCATGCCCATGGACTTGGCGATCCCGAGGCGGTGCTCGTCTTTGTCAATGGCATAGACCTTGCTGGCTCCACGCAGCTTCGCCAGACGCTGGATCGAGAGTCCAACAGCGCCGCAGCCCCAGACGCCGACGACATCTCCCTTGCCGACCTCGGCCAGCTCATTGCCATGCCAGGCGGTAGGAGTAACATCAGCGAGGCCAACGAGCTTATCAGCTTCTATATCCTTGGGGGCCTTGACGCAAGTGAGGTCAGCGTTGGGCACACGACACCACTCAGCCTGATCGCCAGGATAACCCCCCGTGATAAGGGAGTACCCAAAGATACCCGACAATCTATGCCCGTACATCTGCTCCAGCTGCTTGGAGGGATTAGTCCTGTCGCAGAGCGAGTATTCCTTTTTCTTGCAGTAGAAGCAGTCACCGCATGCAATAACAGGGAGGATAATCACTCTGTCTCCTACACTGAGATTCTTGACGTCAGGACCAACGTCCTCGATGATGCCGATGGCTTCGTGGCCCATGATAAGACCTTTCTCCATGGCATTGTTCATATCACCGTTGTACATGTGCAGATCAGAGCCGCAGATGGTGCAGTGGGTGATGTGCACGATTGCATCGGCGGGTGCGGTGATGGTTGGTTTGGGCACGCTGGTCAGCGTGATGGACTTTGTGCCTGTCCAAGTTGCCGCCTTCATCCTCTCGCTAGGGTGAGGCTTGTAGGCCGTTGTATAGACTGGTCTTGTGGCACATGTTACATACTGCTCTGTTGAAGGGGGGATGTAGGAGAGCTCACTTAGCTACCTCTGCCATTGTTGAATTTGGACGATGTTTGTGATTGAAGATTGTTGTTGGAGAGGTCTCATCAGCAACGGATCGTGCTTTATCATAGAACCTGTGTATAGTATCACTTCCCGCCAACACTCCTCGTCAACTGAGATGATGAGAATGTGTCATTGTGCGTAATTCCCACCATCGTCTCATCATCTCGATGCAATCCCAATACAACCATCGTATAACCTGAACAGGATCTAATGCTCCGCCTCATTACATGTCATCATCATCATGCGCACGCCTTCGTACAGTAGATCACACTCCGAATCCGGAGCGAGGGGGATCCGAGTAAAGGTCGTCTCTTTGATTGGTTGACATCAGATCTGCGTGATATAACCCCAGTCTGGGGAAAAGCTGAAAATATGTAACATGTCATACCTGCTATGGTATGCATTAATCTCACCCACATCCTAATCTGAGATCTAGCATGTGGCGATACTGTTGCGTCTAACTGCATTGGCTGTAGTGACGGATATGGTTATGCTTGTCAGTGCCGGGGGGGCAAGCAGCCGCATTCCTGACTGCGGTATGATGTAAGATGGATCGACATCTCCGTTGTCAAGTTGGAAAATGATTGGACAATGCCATGTTCTATCGATTTGCCTCCATCAACGTGGTTATGTCAGGATGATCGTCAGGATCGACTATCTTGCTTGATGCGGCTCCAACTTATGGGACTATCGTCGGGGCGTTTATCTGATGTAACGGTGCAGAGTAGCAGCACTGATTGGCCGGTCTTACTAAGCTGATTGATAGGTCAATGTTATGACATCGTAACGGCATTGAGGTCAACACGCCGTAGAGTTCCAGTTAAGCTGTCAGCAATCCATCGCAGGGGAAAATAGATGCTCGAGTAATAGTCTGGCTTTAGACAAACACCATATTCTTTGTGACGATGTAAGCTTATAGGCATTGGCGTCTAACGCAAATTTAGATAATTGCTATAGTCTTATAAGGCAAAGTCTCAAATGAAGAGGCCATTATAACATTCTAGATGTTGTATGAACAAAAGAAATTAGTATAGTCCTTGCCTATCCACTCGTTTCTTGAACATAGCGATTCGCTTCATTACCAATGTACTCCTGAATAAGAGTGCAGTCACAGGTCCCATGCTGGAGCAACTGCATCTTGAGGTCGTGGACCTGATGAGTTAGCTCCTTGACGCATTCTGTCAGCCTGTAGTTCTTCTCCTGCAGGTCCTTTTCGGCAGACTCAAGACTCTTCTCCTGTTCGCGCTGCTTGATGCGGACCTTTGTCGCAGCCCGCTTGTTCCTCTCCCTGACCTTCTTGCGGTACGAGATATCCGTCTTGTTGGCCGTGGCGCGCCTTTTGGGGGGCGGGGGAGCTTCCGATTCTCTCTGGACACTCGTGGTGAGGATATCGTCGGGAAGACTCATCGTGCTCTCTACACCGGAGCTCACCCTGCGTTTCTTTGTTTCAGGCTGTAGTGGTATAGGGTGATAGTGCTCGATGTCCTCTGGGGAGCTGTGCATATAGGTGATTTCTGAGTGATTAAGCTCATATGATGACTCTGGATGATACTCGATGGTACTGGCAGCGCTCGATAAGTTTGTAGATTCCGATCGTAGTTGGGGTACGTAAGATTCGGGATAGTACTCGACATTGTTGGGCGGAGTAGTGAGAGCTGTGAATGACGGATCATGATGGGGTGTCGGATATGGTTGAGAGAATATTGGCTCAGGCCACTCGACCAGAGTCGGATCACTTAGGTATCTGGGTATGTACTCTGCAGTTTCGTTGAGGGCATACTGGGGATGGTTATCGTTGGATGCATAGAACCATGGAGTTCCCAAGAGATTAGAGGTATCATCCAAGTGCCCAATCGTTGATATGTCGAGCGTCTGATCTGGATGTTCGCCGGTGCATTGCTCCATAGTAGTGACTGAGGATCCATCTGTTAGAGACATTGCAATGACAGAGAGATACCGCAAGCCCCATTTCTCAACAGCAGTCTTTCGCAAGGCTCATGGCATGTTTATACTTACTTTGACTGTTGTGTTGTATTTTATTCTGAGTTAATTTCTTTGCTCCCTCTATCCATGAAAAAAAAAACCTAGTCTTGATCGATCCGGTAACCAGCCGCTTAATACTGTAGCCTAAAAGCTAAATGCGGGCAGGCGAGCTTTTAGTGTTCACAACAACATTACCCTCCTCTTTCACAGTATTATCTTATGGGATTGTTATAAATGCCACCAGTTGACAAAAGGAGAAGATATTGGCGGCACATAAACATGGTGTGTTACAGTGCTGGTACTGCAAGGAACACTAAGAGCAGGCATGTCCATGATCGATAGTCATTTAGTCGTCATTGGATGTCAGATTCGGTTGGCTCAAGTACCCCGCTCCAACATCGTATCACATTCAAGGTTCTCTAGCGTATATCATGAAATCCGCTAGTCATCGGCAGGGTATTGTTAGGCAAAAGGAGATAACTGTTAGTCTTGATGCATTCGGCCGAGATGTGAAAACGGGCCGCTAGCGAATTTATCCCCATTGACCTGTACAGGCCATGCTTTTGTCCCGAATGAAAAAAAAAAAAAAAAAAAAAAAAAAAAAAAAAGGGTTTCAATCGATCGCATCAATACACTCATCACTTGCATTCCAGCACCCAGTTGGTGGTGTCTCGGTTACCAAAGATCCGGGATACTGCCACTGCACTGTGATAGTACTCAGCCCGTGGGGTCATCGTTGAAATGTGATGAGAGTGGAGGCTAGTAAGCGAGGGTCTTGAAAACGGTGGATCAAAAAAGCTTGACGTGGTTCAGGGGTTCATAAGCCCAGCCCGTCCTATCGCCCACCAATAGAGCGTCACATCGCCCTGCGCCTCTAGACCCTACAAAGGATCTGGACTCATCGTCGGCAAACCTAATTGTGCATGGGGCCAATCAAGAGAAAGTGGACGCAGCACCGATTGTGGAAGCACCTTCTGGATGACTCCACAAGCTGACGATGAAGATGGTGTGAGCGAAGATCCCTCGTCCCTCAGGCGGAAACCAAAGATGTTTCCGAAAGTCAAGCTATGACCGGTCACAAAGTGTGATGGGGCGGGAGTTGTTCACCCAAAGGGGATTGGATCAGTAGCTCAGGATTATAGTTTCAACGGGAGTTAGCGCTGTCAAGCCAAGATATAATGTCGATTCTTTGTCGCGAGAATGACGTCGCCACGTCCCCTGCCTCTCAGTCTCAGCACAAAGGGTCTCGGTATCCCACCGAAGCGTAGTATGCCGTACTGTATCTTGGCCCTGAGCGTACATATTTGCTTTTGGGTCCGAATAATGGCACCATAACGGTAGAAACATGAATGGTCTCATGGGCGGCAAGACGTGCTGCTACCCTGGAAATCAACGATTTCGCGACGGGGATGCCGACGCCAATCGCATCAAGCGATTTGCCTTGTGAAAAGAGGAGCTCTCGTCCTACCAACACATTCACGCGATGATAACTGGCTGCAATAGTGGAAACAGACGAGTCCGTAAAGGTGCCAGTTATGTAGACTAAAGCATGATATCTGGATCACCGTCAGGCATGTCGCCAACCGTGCAGGCAGCCAGTGGCACGATGCAACGCAAGCTAGTCGACGATCAGTCCCGATTTCACATAGAGATTGTAACAGTATACGCCGAGTTGTACTACGCGCTCCAGCAAGACTGGGGCATGGAAGTCCGGAATCCCTCGCGGCCTATCATGGTTAGAACCAGGTGGCCTTCGAGAAGTGTCTCCCTTATCAACTTGCCCATTGTATTGCTACTCCTCGTATTATGAGACACCTCAAGGGGTGCAAGAACAGTACTGACGGTCTGCCGAAGAACTGTGCGCTGCGACAAAGCGGTATTCCATCGTCTCAGCCCCTGAAACACAATAGGATATGTGCTGAAGGTCATTCATTGCACAGCAACAATGAGACAGTACTAAGGACAACAGACTAGGGATATGGTGTCAAAGATGACGGCCCACAGCCAGACCCGAACAACCTTGTAGAGGCCGAACCGGCTTGGATCTCAAAGTCTCACCCGTTGCCTGTGAATCTTGCCCTTGGCGCCAATCGCGGTTGACCTTCCCTGCAAGAACCCATGAAACGCCCGCTTCAGGAACTATCTTAGGAATGATGTTGGAGCTAGAGACAAGCCTAAATCAAACCCGACGCGAGTTCCTCTCCAGCTCAAGGGGATCAGATACACCCTGAAGCAGTACCGGGCCAATCCATGATACGCTACACTGGTCCAAGATGTCGATAGTACTAACGCACTCGCACTTAGCAACCGGAACACAAGACCCGATGTTAAAGAGCCCTGCATGGAATCATCCAGCAACAGATTTCCCCACGATAGCACGACCCAATCCCGGCAGCCAAGCTTTGTTGGGTAGAAGCAGAGAGTAAAGTCAAGACATAACAGCCAACAGCCACTGCGAGCCGTAGGATTCGTATAGTGGGCCACTCAACAAACTGTACAGAAGATGATGAGGAAAGGTGTCGTCGTCAGCTACTCAAAATGCTCAAGTCTTTCGGGATTGCCTGAGCCATTCCCCGCTGTGATGCCACTGGCGATACTGTCGTTTTGCAATAATAGCACAGTGATGGCTGTAATCGACCGGTTTCTTGCCAGTGACCGATGTCCGGGGTTCTCAACGTCCTCGTCGGCAAAACTGTCTCTAGTGTTGTGCGCACAGATCCGCTGTTGGTGCAGCCTAGTATCTGTGCGCACATATCGTGAGGTCTTCGACAGAGCTTGCTGCGAGAAGCTCGTGGTATACAGGCCTGCTAACAAGGACTGATGATGTGAGAGGAATAAATATTCCCCAGAGGTCACTACCGATGGCCTTTTAGTTCTGCTTTTATTTTATTCACGTGTAGAAAGAACATTCTAACGACGAGTAACCTCACCTCCGCCGGTCCATCATTGGTAATAGTTGCGCGCGTCATAGAAACAACAAACGTGCTTTGTTCACGATGCATCCGTCCGACATGGAAATTCTCTCTTCATGATTTCCCCAGTTCTATTCTAACAATTAACCAAAGCCAAAAGCCGGTTGTATTTTCTGTACTCTACCTCAAAATACACGACAAAGTTCAGCGTAGTATTGATAGAGTTTCCATCCACGGCTGCCAGAGAGATTGATTACTTATTTTAAGTTTATGTACCTGGCAGCTGATCCTTCAGCACGAGACTCACTCGAAGTTTAATACCTAATTCTTCCTACGGTCCATGGCGCAATTTGCATAGTTTCATATATACTGAGGTTTATATCCCAGTATCGCGGCATTGATTGGGTCAAGAGGAAAGGATCAATCGGCACAAATATCCCCGCGAGACCCTCCACGATTATTAAATGAAGCAATCTACCATATGATCTGCGCGACAAGCTTATTTCTTGAGAGCGAAGTGAGTTTCCAATCTAATATGTCAGCAAACTGCAACTTAACTATATCCTTTCAAGACGCCTTGCGCAGAGTTCATGTCAGCGACACGCTCAACATCCCAATACCAACAATAATTTTGAGGCTCCATTATGTTATCTGTCATGCCGCACATCTTACTCACTCGTCAAAAATGATACTCATGCCATTTATCATGGTGAAAGCCTTGAATGGTAGGGGCAACGGATTTTGTAAACAGGCGATAATTGCGTCACTGTGAATGTTTCATATAAGGCTCTGTGATGAGAACTCTAAGTCGAATTAACGCACCTCTACGTATTTATATTTAAACTTCCGACTGCGGACACTTTGCCCTATTAATTCACTGGATAATCCTCTGCTATTCTTCCAAAACATTTTCCGAGTTATATTTAATCCTCATTGATGTCATTGGATATTTACGTTCACCAATCTCATTCTATCTTCAATTCCAAACCCCCTCACACCACATCGCAGCCATTTCCCGATTTCTCATAACTAACAAAGTAAAACAACATGCGCGTCTTTCTCATCCAGACAGGAAAGGGCCTTTTTTCCTCTTCGGGCGGTTACAAGGCCAATCACGCGCTACTGCGCTATCTCTCGTCTAGAGGCCACTGTGTCCGCCAGCTATGCTACTCCTATAGTGGCGAGGTGGAGAGCTATATGGATGGTAGCGACGAGGTCGATTCACGACTGCGTACCAGATTGCTGCACATGAGGTCGGAGAGCGACAAGCCCGGACAAGATGTGAAGGTTCATGAGCTGTGTATGGAAGATGGTGTTGAGACCCTGGCACTCGATAGCGAGGCCTTTGACGCAGCATTTGGGGGCAAGGCCGAATCATCGAGCCAACTGGCTAAGATGTCGGCCGCTTATATCGAGGTAATCAACGAACCTTCTCAGTCAAGGTTTGAAACTCACAATGCTGACTACGTCTCGGTAGAATGGAACTTCACCGCGACCGCTTATGGATTTCATCTCCTTCCTCCAGGAGGAGATCACAAGTTTTGCTCCAACACACATCATCTTCAACGACGGTCTATCTATGAAAGCTAGTCTCGCCCCAGAGCTAGCTCATCTAACCATGTCTCGCATCGCAGTCGTGCACACAGCCGAGCAACTCCCTTTTGGTCCCTTTGCTGGTGGCTTACCCGGGCATTCGAGCACCACGCGCGAAGCAGATCTTTTCAAACAGCTAGACGGGGTCTGGAGCGTGTCTGAAACAATACGAAAATATGCGCTTGAGCACGGCCAGCTGCAAACGCGCTTCTTCGTGCATCATCCCTGGACTTATCTGGTCGGGAAAGATCATGCCATCCCAGATCAGGTCTTTAACTGGGACAAGAAGTTTGTTGGGATGATAAATCCCTGTCCAGTAAAGGGTGCGAGCATCTTGGTGAACCTGGCAACAAGGTGTCCGCATTTGGAGTTTCTCACCTACATGAGTTGGGGCGCTGATAGTGCAAATGTGAAGGAGATGGAAGACTTGGCTAACATGACGTAAGTGCCTCCATTACCGATGTAGCTTTAGACATTGGGGTTATCTAACTAGTCTGCAGTGTCCGTCCGAGCTGTGCGGTAGAAAAAGATCTCTGGCGCGATATCAAAGTCCTTATCGTTCCATCGCTATGGTGCGAGGCCTGGGGCATGGTGGTGGTAGAAGCTCACCTCCGGGGCATTCCAGTAGTGTCATCGAATGCAGGTGCGCTATCCGAGTCGATGCTTGGGCTGGATTATATCATCCCCGTGACTCCTATCACTGGACAGCGAGACGAGTCAGGGCGATACACTATACCCGAGCAGGATGTAGCGCCGTGGGTTAAAGTTATCACCAAGCTCATGGAGGATCGGTTAGAGTACGAGAGGGTCTCGAATACTGTGCGGAGCGAAACGATTGAATGGTTGAAAGGCAACAGTGAGGCGGATATCGAGACGTGGTTGATGGGCATGAGGACAGAGTCGAAGATTTGAACATCGGATGGATTGACGGCCGGGTTCGTTTTACAGCATATTTACCCTTGGTTAACACAATACACGCAAGCAAGCATTTTTCACATAATATGCACTCTGCCTATATAGGCAAGAGGCTTCACTACAAAGACGTGATGCCCAGAAAGTTCCAGCAGCAACTCGTTGCTTCCACCAGCTTATCAAGCATATAATTGCACTCTGCTATCGACCCAGTTTCCCAATCGTTGGGGCCAATGGTATGACGCCTGACGTGCGCCTTCTTCTGTGACATCTTGAATCATAAGACATGAACGTGATTGCATAGCGCCCCCGCACACGCTGAACTTTGTAAAGCAGCTCGCAGGTGGACCTTCATAAAACGACACGACACAAGACAACAGCCTCCTGAGGATGACTCTTATGGCCCATCGCTTCAATGAGCCAAGTTGAGAACAGTAACCAATGTGGAGCATGATATCACAAGATAATGTGTGATACTAACAGTCCGTGGCATTCTGTACTGACTATATCAAAACAATCTTGTAGTCATAGATACCAATCTGATACTTCCTTTTCAAAATGAGAGATCCCTCAAGCAATACCAAGCAAGCCCTCCCAAGGCAAAAGCTGTATCTCCCCCGTCCAAGGCCTCTCCAAAGACAAAACATCGTAACTCCCAAGAGCCCAGCCCCTGACCCCCTCACCTTCCGGAAACTTGAAACTCACCTCCTCCTTGCTAAAGTTGAGGATCGTGATGGTGTGTCTGCCGTTACTAATCCTCTTGAAAGCAAAGACACTCTCGTGTGTGCCATCAATAATCTCAAGGTCTCCGTACACGAGCAGGTCTTTGAACTTCTTGCGGATCTGGATGCTTCGCTGCCAGAACCTATAGGGTGACACGAGCATGGTGCGGTCGTTTGCCCGGCCTGCGGAAGTCTGTAGAGCTGCGTTGACCATCGTGTAGTCGTCATTTACGCGCATCCAGGGCTTGACTCCCACGGGGCAGAAACCGCCGTTGGATGTAGAGTCCCACTGCATAGGGGTCCTGGCATTGTCTCGCGCCTTGAGGCGCAGAAGGTTCTTGGCCTCTTTCCTTTCGGGAGACCCTTCTGGGAATTTAGCGCAGACACTGTAGCATGTCAGTAGGTGCTAAAGTTGATGAGAGTTATGAGACTTACTTCTTGATGTAGGCAATAGACTCAATGTCTTTGTATTCCTCTAGTGCCCAGGACTTGGGCACGTTTCGCATGCCTAGCTCTTCGCCCTGGTAGACATACAGGGTACCAGGAAGGCTTGTCTGCATGATGGAGAGGAGCTTGGTGCCTGCGACACGATGCTCATCCGAGTCGTCGCAGAAACGCGTGACGGAACGCGGCTGGTCATGATTCTCGCAGAAGAGCGTGTGCCACCCGTCCTGGTTGACGAGCTTGCAGGCCTTGGCTACTATGTCCTTGAGCTCACAGACCTTCCACGCCTTATTGCTGAAGCGGCCTTTCTCGGGGACGATGTCGAGGTCGAGCATCTCAAAAGTGAAGATCATGTTCAGCACGCCTTCTTCAGCCGCGACCATCCTGAGTCTCTGCTTTTCATCTTTAAGGTACGGCATCTCGCCGACCGTGACGGTGTCGTACTTTGAGAACACGGCGGTTTTCATCTCTTGAAGATAATCCATGAGTTTGACCCCATTGGCGAAGTAGCATTCACCCGGCTGGTACTTCCTGCCAGGGTGGCGGATCTCGGCGTCAGGGAATCTCTGGTCCTTGGAGATGAGGTTGATGACGTCCATCCGGAAACCAGCGACGCCCTTGTCGAGCCAGAAGCGCAGGATGTCGCAGACTTCCTCTCTGACGAATGGGGTCTCCCAGTTAAGATCGGCCTGGAATGGACTAAACAGCGAGAGATAATACTCATCTGTCTTGGAGTCGTAGGTCCAGGCTGATTCAGTCTCGTCAAAGAGGCTGCACCAGTTGTTCGGTGGCTGCCGATTACCTTGCTGGTCGTACTTTGGCTTGCGCCAGATGTACCAGTCTCGTCGCGCGCTTTTCGCGGACGAGGCTGAGTCGATGAACCAGGGATGCTATAGCGTCAGGTGAAATCAGTCACGTTAAACAGGACACATATTTCGAAAGGGCTATCTTACCTCGGTCGACGTGTGATTGACCACGAGATCCATGATGAGCTTCATGTCGCGTGCTTTGAGCTCGTCGATCAAGTGATGCACGTCCTCCATGGTGCCGTAGGGACGATGGATTTGGCGGTAATTCGACTGTGACAAGGTCAGTGAGTGCTACATCAATTTTCATAGGGAAACGGGTGTCGTACAATGTCGTATCCCATGTCCTTCTGGGGGCTTTCGTAAACTAGAGTGTGTGTTAGATTGGGAGCGCGTCACTATGGATGGGATAGTGCTTACTAGGTGAAATCCAAAGAATGTCCACTGTGAACACACACGCGTCAGATCATGTGCATAGGAGGAGAGAGGTCAGTTCTTACCGCCCAAATCTTTGAGGTAGTCCAGCTTAGCTGTGATGCCGTTGATGTTCCCAACTCCATTGGAATCGGTATCAAGAAACGATGCGGGATAGATCTAACGATTGTATAAGTCCATGCAATGACAAGAGGAAAGTAGTTCAAACCTGGTAGACAATAGCTTCCTTCCACCACTTCCTGTCGGGCGTTCTTCCAGAAACTTGACTCATGTTTGCAGTGTGAATGTTGGCAAGCTTGAAGTTTGATAGTCGTTGACGTAGCCCACCAACTCTGACCGTTCGTTTCTGAGGTAGATTATATAGAGTCCTCAACCAGTGCACAAAGCTCCCTCGAACAGGTTTTCGCATGAGTGGTAGCATTTTCACGTGTCTAGGCTGTCAAAACCATCATAATGCGTCATTACCTTTGATCGAGGACTGTAGGTATTACGAATGCAGACTCGCAATATACTTGTACGCGATAGATGTTTGCCTAATTGTGATGAGTGAGTGCTTTGACAAAAGAGGTGATTGCACTAAAAACTGCCGGGGAATGGCCCCACGCTTATTACAGACCATGATGAAAATAAAAAGTCATCATGTCTTGAAGTGAGTTCGAAACTCTATGCTGATTTGAAATATCTGTTGGGGTGAGGATTAAATGACGATATGTTGAGTTGTCTTCAGGTTTCGTATAGATACCTTGGGTTGCAGTCCATAATCCCCACTCTGTTAGATACTGTACCTACTGTGCTGAATGCATGAAATAAGATGTGACCTGCGTCGAGCCAATCAAGTATTTCGCTCGTGCATGGCAACTCGTGTCAATCCTTGATTTTCAGGGTACTTAACCAAAGCTAAAATAGCCGAATGAGCCCAGACAATCTTATCGAACGGTTCTGCTCGTCCTGTTGTCAATGTCTTTAGCGTCCCCACTGCACCTCAGAAACTTCAAGCACTCGATGTGGACCTTCTCACATACACCATCCTCAAACGGGACACTGAGTTCTCTGTGCTGATTTAGGTTATCAGCCACAAGTTTCAAGAGGAAGAAACAGCTAGGTTCTCTCTGCCGGAATAAGCTCACAGCCACAAGTCTCGACTGCAAATAACACTTCTAGCCCACAACTTAGACATCGATACCACGTTGACTGACCAATGGCTACAGCAAAATGCTGATATCATAGAAACTCAAAAGATGACTCATTTGCCCGCCATCGAAGAAGAAACAGCGTGAATGTAGGTATTGAAAATATCGTGTTGTCATTCATTATCTGTGTTCGCAGTCTAAAGCTTAACCTTATAGGCCGCCGTCATTCATAGCTAGCTACCTGCGCTAACCTGGCGAAATAACTCAACTGGGACACAAAGCAGAAAGAAAGCATCTTATTACGTGCTAGTACTACCGGCCTAACATCAAGCAGTAGTCTTACGAGGACCTTCACGCACAGCCCGCTCATCTGCCTTGACAGGCGGCAGAGACTCCGCTCCATCAGCAGCCAACCCGCCCTCTTGTCTCCCGGAATATCCCCTCTGGCCCTTTTCGACATTGGGCTTATCAGCAACAGTATCCCTAACCTTGTCAAACACAGAGTATGCTGTACTTGCACCAACACCCTCCACACCACTGCGCTCCTTCTTTCTCTTCCTCGGATGGACTCCTCTGATTTCACGGTTTTCTTGGCCCATCAGTGGCCTGCCGTGGACAGTGTCAGTAGAGTTGTAGATATCCTTCGACGTCGCGCCTGGCATGTCTGTAGCAGGCATGTTAAGGGGTTCAGTTGTATAGTTGCTCTCGGGATTCGGGTAGAACGTATTCTCTGCGGGTGCAGTTCCTGGCGGGAAGGTCTCGGCATGGTACTCTGGTACGGCATCGTTACCCTGCTCATTCCCTGGCTTGTGCTAGAAATGGTGAGAAGATGAAGTAACTGGGAGGATGCGGATACTCACCCACTTGTTCACTGCAGGTTGAGATGGGTTGACGCGGGCATGGAAGGGCCCTTGGCCGACGAGGGAATCAGGGTTTTTGGCCGCCATGTTGATTAATGTTGGTGTATATGCGAGTGATAGGAAGTCGGGAAGTCAATCACAGAACTTGAAATGCAAGGCACGATGAATGATAATGGAGGAGAGTTTCCCTCTCCGCTGGCTTTGTGGACTTTTAAAGAGTGTCCAGTAGCGGAAGTGAGAGAATGGCGATGAGCGACATGACATCAAGCACAGCGTAATACTTGGCATCCTTCCTGACATTACATTGGCCGCCCAAATAATGATCGCACAGAAGAAGCGATCCCAAGTGGCGGATGACAGCATACGTATTGCTCTCTCATACTACCATCATCGTGATTGATAGTCAAAGCTTATGATATGTCAGCAAGATGACTATAATGTTGACGTCATGATCACAAAAATATCTATCACGAAATAAGCACTGTTCTCTAACGCTTGTTTTGCTAAAGGCTAGTGTTGATGAATTATACCCACAGTTGATGGCTCACATCACGCGCCTCGCACACGAATTACAACGGCCAACTGGCTGACATGCAATAGAAAAATGAATATCAAGATATTGTCAATGGGCATGAGGACTAGGTTGAAGATTTAAGCAGGGAATGACACATATCCAGGACTTTGTGGCGCGGAAGTTAATTCAAGTCCGCTGGGCAGAGGCAGCACGCGGAATGAATTTAGCAAGCTGACTACGGATATTGGCAGCAGATTTGCTACTAGTCAATTATTTGTTAGCTCGCATCCTGTAGCGTATTGTATAGCCACGTGGTTAGGAATATTGAGATATGACCCGACTAGAGCGCGCATGAGGCGGCGTAGGGAAGATATTAAATCGCGTGAGGGCGGAACATAGTATCGCGCGAATGCAAAGATAAAAGCCGCGAGGCTGTAAAGTCCATTATTAAACCACTATCTATAGTAAGTGTTATTAAAGAAATACATATAAATACGCTGGCGGTTTAGGATTTTGCATGATGTTGTAAACTATTTGCAACAACTACATGGCTTCACGTTGTCTTGTCAAATAAACTCAGATTTGCTTCCCAGCTTCTAATTCATACCTATCTAATAAAGCAAAATGACAATGAATACTCTTAACCTCGGTGGAAACATCTTCTACCTAGCTTGCCACGTGTTCCTCATCATGCCTCAGATATACTGGGGGGTACGCCACAAGGCCTGGGGTTATCTCTTTGGCATGTTTTGCGGGCATGTTCTGGATATGGTTGGTTTTGCAGCTAGTATCAGAATGCACTTTGGTCAAACTGGGTTCGTGACGTGAGTCGAGACATCCTGCCATGACTTGAACGGTCCTGACAGTACTGGAATCTAGATACATCATAGCCATAACTATAGGTCCTGCATTCTTTAGTGCTGCAATCTACCTCTGCCTCGCTCGAATCATCAACTTTTATGGACAGAGTTACTCTCGCTTTAGCCCTCACACATATACCATCAACTTGATGCTCTTCGACTTTGTCGCGCTTATCCTTCAAGCCACTGGTGATTCTATGCTCGGTAGTGATGAGCGAGATACAATCAATGTCGGGCTAAAAGTCATCAAGGCTGGACTCGCAGCGCATCTGGCAGGCGTCTCAATTTTTGTGATTTTGGCAAGTGAGCTTGCATTTCGCATTCTCCGCCGTCAAGAGGGCTGGAACCCCAAGTTTCACCAGCTGCAACGATCCTGGAGTTTTAACCTGTTTCTGTCTTGTAAGCTCAGTCTTGCCTTGAGATTCTTAAGACGTCCCTAACAAAGCTTTTGGTATCGTAATCGCTACCGTGACTATTCTGATCCGAACATCGTACCGGGTTGCTGAGCTGAGTGCTGGCTACCATAGCGCTCTAGCTGAGAACGAGACCGCCATTATGCTTCTCGAGGGTATGATGATGGTCATTGCTACGACCGCACTCGCAATCGGGCATCCCGGTCCCTCGTTCCAGGGCCGCTACCAAGACGCTAATTTCCAGTTGAAGAAATCAGGAGATGTTGAGGATGCTTCCAAATCTGACGACAACTCGTCAGAGCTTCTGTAACATAGCCAAGTCAAATGTCTGTTCTGCAGCTTGTACTAGACCTAAGCATTTCTAGACTGACATCACTGTTGAGTTCGCCCAAGGTTGCTTGACCGGTTTTGGTATGCAAAGGGCTGGAGATCGACAAGCCTCATTGAGGCCATAGATTGGCAACTAGGTGAAGATTTTCTATGTTTTCAAAGGTCGCGTAAGGACCAAAAGCTATAATTGCTAGATCATGCAAGCTTCACTCGAGTCCCCGTTGAACAATATTAAATAATTACTATTACTTGTCTTCAGTTCGAATAGGCAGCTCATCATGAACTCTGCCCTTCCTTTTTTCCACCTTTGTTTTCTTAGACTTCTCGTCAGGGGGGTAGGCCAGTTGAGCCACACGTTGCCAATCCTCATCAGTTTCAAAATCTCTCCTGATTGGGTCCAGAAGCTCGTTGAGTGTCTTTATCAGGGCGGGTTTGATCATCTGCGGCGTCAGAACATCGCGGGCGTAATCCTCTTTGAGCTGGGAAATGTCTTCGTAAACCAAAGTTTCACCGTCACGTCTTTCAACCATGAATCTTGGCTTGCCGCTTGTCTTGAGTGACTCAACCCGGAAAATGACATGCTCTATAAACGCAATGATACCATTGCCTTCGATCTGCCTCGGGACGCATACAGCCTTTCTGAGCTTTTTGGTGACTTCTTGTGGAGTATCGAGAATATTGATCTTGGAGCTTGGCTCGCTTGAACTCATCTTCTGTGCCTCTCCAAGACCGGGGACCATGGCGTTCATCAAGTGTGCTCGCACTTTGTAGCCAAGCTTTGGCATATGGTCGATGGCAAAGGTGAACAATTTGCGTTGATCGCCACCGCCCAGTTCCGCGTCGACATCAAGGTACTCTTCGTCAAGACTTTGCCAAATAGGGTATTCCACGCTACCCAGCGTCGGATTCTCGCCTTGCTTTACGACTTCAGAACCAGCCTTGATCAGCTGCGACACGGTGACGTTGTTAGAGAAGCGAAAGCGGTCGTTCTGGTATTCTTTGCTGTCCTGGAATGAGCTTCCCACTACAAACTCAAGCTTGGAGACATCGACGCCAATAGCCCGAAGAGCGCTTTTGATGAGCAGTCTGTAGTATTCGCATCGGTGCTTGATCACTTCGAGGGGCGCGTGACTGTCCATGTGTGCGTGCTTGTCGGCGAGCAGGATCTTGACGTGGCATCCTGCGTGGAGGAGCTCGGCGATCTTGACCATTGGTACGAAGTAGCCGCAGTGAGGTTTTCCAGTTGGGGCGGTTCCCCAGTAGATCCGCAAAGGTCGTTTCCCTTTTAGAATTATATTGTCGATAATCTCTGGGTTCAGGACTTCAGCCAAGTTGGCTTTGATGAGCGTGATTGACTCCTCTGGTGACATCGTGGTTGGGTGTCGAGGGGCGCGATGGGCTAGGTTGATGCGATCTCAGAGAAGAGCCGATGAGCTATAGACAAAGTGCAACATCTTATAATATTTATTTGTGACACCAGGGTGAGTCACGCCGGCATCTGGAGTCGGCCCTGAAAGTTCAATATGAAGTGGTGTAAGGTTAGGGTTTTAAAAGAGGCGTCAGCCCCCAGGGCACAAAGAAAGGTAAAGGACACCAATAAACTGCGGTAAGGTCAGGGTTTTTGAAGAGGCTTCAGCCTCCAAGCCACAAAGGTAAAGAACACCAATAAACACATACGGGCAAAATAGTTTCTTGCCACAT
The DNA here is from genome assembly GCA_021223625.1 of Fusarium sp. HKF-74. NCBI lineage: Eukaryota > Fungi > Ascomycota > Sordariomycetes > Hypocreales > Nectriaceae > Fusarium > Fusarium sp. HKF-74. Next base: position 194,007 of record JAJFAS010000052.1, read on the forward strand.
TTTGATATCGGCGACCTCCCAGTAGATTCCACGGAGGGGTACGCCTCGTGATATCCAAAATCATCACAACATTATATCAAAGTTTACATCAGCAAGGATGCTATCTATCTCGGCGGTGGTCAGGCCAATATCAGGATCAGGTGGCACATCCAAGGATATGGTCTGCTCCTGTTGCCATTGATTAAACATCCACGCCTTGAACTTTTCAAGAAGACTTGGATCATCTGCAGATGTCTTGTCTGTGCCAAGAATCTCACGGCCTCGCAGCTTAAGGGCCTCATCTGAGGGGAACCCAGCGCCACGTGCAATCTCTGCCTCGACAAAGTCCACGAGACCGTTTTCGAGCTCCCGTGAGCAAAACACTGTGGCGGGCCGATCGTAGCGCGATGCAAAGGTCTCGATATACCCGTCCAGCAAAGCCTGGTTTGTCTCGAAGGGCGCTTCGTCATTACCGACGAATATTTCAACCTTGTCGGAGCTGTGAGACGTCGTGGCTGCGCTGGACGAGGCAGGGGAGGATGAAGTAGCATGCTGCAGCAGTTTCTTGTGGGGAAAGGCGAATGGAGGTGCGAAACCGGTGCCGCCGTCGATGATGCTCCAGGAATTGATGTCCAGCGGGAGGCCAGGCCCTGAAGGCAAGATACCAACATCACGTTTGAATCGCAACAGCCACTCGGCGTTGTCGGCAGCGGTCTGGTTCCACGGGTCGTCGCTGGTAAACCAATCAGTGTGAGTCCATGAAAGGAGTGAGAATGGGCACTAACTCATCGAATATTATGCATCGAGCCTGATGCTGAATCTCGGCATCGGTGGGTACATGACAGTTCGGATTATTGAGTGACATGATGGAACTGACCCAACGAGTCAACTCGCGATTTAAGCGGCGGTAACAGTTGACATCGGTTAAGAAGAACGCTCCCGCTTTTCCTGCAACTATTTCAGAGCAGGGATGCTTTCGTGCTATCTCATTCAACTCCCGGCGTCGAGCCTCCGGATTAATCAACTCATACGAGCTCTCGGGCGTCTCGGCTTTCGCGGCGGTTGCGATATAAGGGAACGGAGAGCGGCGATCGTTCTCGATCAGATCTGTATAGATGAATCATGTCAGTATTCCGTCATTTGTGAACTTTGATGACAGTACATACACGGAGGAATGAAATTCTCAACCATCTTGAGCACTGGAGGGTCGAAGCCCCAGTCTCCCCTCCAGGAAGCCATCGTATCACCCTTCCTGAAGTGTTCCGCCAGGTGGTCCACTCGAATGGACCAACTAGACATTGAGATACCGCAAAACCCGCAGCGCGATCGTATATCAGGACCAGTGACTTTCCAGGACTTCATAACCCAGTCGAGGAACTTGACGTTGTGCATAAGCCTTAGGTGTTGGTTGAGGTGATCCTTACGGTAAAACGTCCTGTCTTCAGGCCGCCTCTCCATACAGGCCAAGACGTTATGGCTTTCAATGTGATCATCGCTAGGCTCAACTTCGCCGCAGAAGGCACAGCAGATCTGGTTACTCTGGGGATCCGGGACCCGAGGGCCATTTGGAGCACACATCCATCGTTCCAGAGAGAGGTGCAGTGATTTCTCATGCCTCTGCCAATCATACTTGGTCCCAAAGGTGTCTGTGCAGAACGTACACTGGAATTTCTTGAGGGCCACGGCTGAGTAGGGTTTCTCCTTGCGCTTAACAACAGGTCTCCTTCGGCGGCGGCCACGCTGCCTTGTCATGGAACCGAACGAGGCACCACTCGAAGTGCCAGCACTGCTCGCCGAGGAGACGTTGTAAAGTGAAGGGTTGGATCCGTCATCGGTAGAAGCGAAGGAGCGTGGACTGTTCTGTCCCGAGGAAGCATGTGAATTCGAGGCGACAGCACGAGCGATAGCGGTGACTGAGGCGGGTTCGTTTTCTGGAGGTGAATCCACCCAACGCTCGAGTGGGTTCATGTTGTCTGTGTTGTTCTGAAAGGCAGGTGTATCGGGACGCCGGGGAATGTCTATAGGGCCAGTCCATGTGTTTCGGACATAAGGCGAGGTAGACCTGGGTCGTTGTACCTTACTTCTACGGCGAGCATTGGTGAGCCAATTAGAGATCTGGGTTTTGTTAAGGCCTGTTTGACGCTGTAGCATCTCCCTGTCTTCATCATCAAGGTAAGGATGATCGCTGTGAGAGGAGAGCCAGTCTTTAAGAACCTTGAGCGCCTCCTTAGAGAAGCGAGTTCCATTCTTGGGCCGTAGACTCTCATAGGACGGATAACCTGTTTCGGCGGCAGGTTGCTGCTGTAGTTGCTGCTGGTGGACTTTAGAGGAAGAGGCATCTGGGAGACTGGAGCGAATGTGACTCTCGTGAGTTGTGACATCAGTGTAATCGCCAACGGTATTCCATGGTAAGTCAAAAGACAGTAGGTCATCAGGCAGAGAACCAACGAGAAACTCGTCTGGGATGATGGACTGGGAGTGGTCATCATTGAGGATTTGTCGGCACCAGATACTCAAGTCATCGTCATCGCAATGGGGTACAAGCATGCCCCCATCCGGATCAGCAGGCATTTCGATTTTCCCGAAGCGGCAGACAAACAAAGACTGTGCTGAGTAAATCCGGGGTCTTGTCCTTGCGACCCAACGTTGCGTTCTCTTGGCGGCCGGACGGGTACCCTAGGTGTTGATGTGACGGCGAAGGCTGACGGCGGGGTTTGGTCAGCAAATTTGCAAAAGCAACTAATCACTTAGGTCGAGTGGTTTTCAAGGACTGTTCAGTGAGTGCAGATGCATGACACGGACACGTTTGAGGAGTGTAAAGGTGAAAATCAAGCACCAGGCTAGCCTAGTTGCTTGAGGCTCGATACGGAAGAGATAAGTTAGTGCGCCCTTGTGTCCAAGACAAGTGGGTTCTTGTGGGGCATGTGAAGCTAGCCCGATACCCAGTCCGGCCAGTGCGGAGTAGTCAGTGAATTAACAACTTAACCTAGACACATTGGCGCATGTCCCAATTGATACGGTTCCAGGGCTCTTATATATGCTATTATGGAATATCATTTAAAGAGAAATGTAGTAAGATGTATAAATACAACCTGTTTATTTTTACAGATCATCCCCGAGTAGGGTCGGGATTTTTAGGAAGGTAGAGATATAAACACCGCGTCGACCGGGTAGAGTACAGGAAGATGACAGGAAAAGACCGTACAGCAGCTAGAAATATTCATGGCTTGGAGTGATAATAGCTGGCCCGGGATAATAATTATAGCTAGAAGTTCTGTAGAGATCAGGGCGTTTTACTAGTCTAATTCGTTAATTAAGCTGGACTGTCAAGGTATGGGAATAATGCAAAAGGCCACAAGCCCATAGATCCAATTTAAACTGAGGCCACTTTTTCGGAGTGACGGAAATAGCGACCGGATCTGATGGAGATAACAACATTAGGCTTAGCGGCGGATTTAATTTCATATGCCGGCATAGAAACAGTGATAGAGCATAAAGTATAAGTATTACTTTAATGACTCTATTTCACATAGCTTCTTGACTAAGCTCATTTATCTTAGCAATTTAAATGCACGAAACCTACATGACAGCATTTAACCTATACGATGTCTTGCTCTGAGTGCTTCAAAGGCCACAGGCATGATGGCCAACCTACTGGAGAAGTCCAGCAAATGTTTGGACGACTAACCTATGTTGCATTTCCACCAGATGATAAGCCAGTCAAAGGCATTATTGTCATTGTTCCCGATGCATATGGATGGGACTTTGTAAACAACAGGCTTCTTGCTGATCAATACGCATTGAATGGCAATTTCTTGGTCTATCTTCCAGATTTCATGGATGGTAGATCAGCCCCTACATGGCTTCTTGTACGTCGGCACTGATGTCATTTGAGACTGTATATACTGACTTGTTCTACAGGACATCGTCGGTCCTTTGACTGATACAAGTTCAAGTTGGAATTGGATATGGAAGCCGTGTGTGACTATGATAGCTCCGCAGATAATAGGCTAATGCTTTGTAGCTGGTACCTTGCGCAGACCATATACGGAATGGCTCCCTTTTTCTACTACAACGGCTTGGCAGCTTCATGGCCGAGAATTCGGTCCTTTTTCGAGGCCGTCCGTTTGCGCGAGGGTCCTCAGCGACGCATTGGAGCCGCAGGATTCTGCTGGGGCGGCAAACCCTCGCTGACTCTGGCGCATCCAGAATCTATTACTGAAGATGGCACGCCGCTTGTTGATGCGGTTTTTACAGGCCATCCAAGTGGCATGTCGCTGCCCAGGGATGCAGAGCGAATTGTAAGACCTGTCTCAGTTGCTATTGGAGATAGAGATATCGTCACGTCCATGTCTCAGGTTAATGTGATGAAAGACACTTGGAAGGATCTGGATACGCCTACAAAAGTGGTGGTGTACCCCGGAGCCGGGCACGGATTCTGCGTGCGGGTAGATGAGAAGAATGAGAATCTGTTTCAGCAGAGCAAGGAGGCGGAAAAACAGGCTTTGGACTGGTTTGCAACGCATTTTGGTTAAGTCGAGGGCCTTTTGTGCGACACGGCTGACAAGGTTGAGCTAGACAGTTTTGGTTAGTGTTGTAGAAGATCAGTGAGACACGCTTGCCACTACGTCATAAAATACTGCATGCAGTTATAATACTTTCTCTGCCGTGCGTTATGATCCTTTTGGGCAGTATTTTAGGTTCACGCATACCAGACTGAGCGTCAACGTCGATCGACCGGCCAGAAGATCACTTAACTTTCGGCAGTTACAAAGCCACCAACGCCATTGTGTAACATTGCGCCTTAAAAATTACCAAAACGCATAGGTTATTGAACAATAGTGCATGACAACTTACCATTGAGATCTTCATGATACTTCTTAGAATGTACTGCAGGTAAAAGTTTAATCTTTTAAAAGCTATAAACTTTATTTCTTAATCCTTGGCGTGGACTAGTCGTCACCGATTTTCTCAGACCATAAAAGCATATAGGTCCTACTTATATTATGAGCTCTTTGCTTCCCGTATATCAAGCCTGCTAATGTCTGCTGTTTCTACATGGCATTCTACTACTGAGTTAGATGCATCTTACAAAAACACTCCCTTGTTGAAGATACTGTATATTCCGACTCTATCCTTTCACTGAGGCCACGATATCCGAATAAGTGCTCCCCATTCTGTTGCAATGGAAAACCGCCTTCCTACTCCGCCCGAGTGTGCCGTGTCGCATAAGATACCTATTCAGGTTCACAGGCGATTTATGGGCACCTACATACCACGTAAGAAAGTGGTACGAGCCTGTGACAGATGTCGAGTAAGAAAGACTAAGGTGTGTATTATTTACCTGACCTAAGAACATTGGCTCACATCACAAAAGTGCAGTGGGTTCCAACCATGTACACGGTGCCAACGGGACGGTTTTGTCTGCACCACTGAAAGAGCAGTGAGAGGTTTTAGGCGACTGTCGCCAGGGTATGTATCTCGCAGTCATCAAAGGTCCACGTTACTGAATCTGAAATCAGAGATACAGAAGTATTCCGGGAAACGCACTCTGCTCTCAAAGCAACCATTCAGTGTCTTTACCTCATGCTGCGCAATGGAGACACTTGGGACTTTGATGAACCTGAACTAGACGATAGTGGGGAACTCATAGTTCACGATATTGTTCATAAACTAGGCTTCGCACTTCCAAGCACAGAAGCCGAATCACCAACGTCTCCAACGGTGTTAGAAGATGAGTCGATGTCGAAAGATAGTGCCAGTCAACACAAGAAGCAAGTTGAAGATCAAATGCTTGAGGATGAGGCTGTGTTGGGAGATGCCGGGTTACCCACGCCTTGCCAAGACGAGCAATCGCCACTGGAACAGGTTACCGAAACCTATACCGAAAGTTCGGAGATATCCATTGATCACAGTGTTGGTGGTGACAATCTGAATACCTTGGCACAGCGATGGGTCGACGCTTTCTATACGGACTTATCAGCGCCAATCTGGGGGGCAGATATGATGACTGTGAATTGGCCGCAACCAGCTTTAATGTCTGAGGCCAACATCGAGACTGAGACAAATAGCTTGCCGCTCCTGTTTCAACCAACAGTTTTCAATATGTGATTATTCGAGCTCTCTTGCACAATATCATAAACAGAGAGTATTTAATGGCGCCTTTGGCCAAGATCCAGCATCCACTATCTTCCATTTATGAGCTAATATGAAACGACATCTTCATGTACTCTCAGGATAGACTCTAAAAGCACCCACGTTGGAAGCTATTGAAGTCGCAGATGAACAAAGCCGGGACCCTGACTATAACTGTTGCTATTAGAGCCTTTTCAGCCAAAAGCAAGATCTTAGGCGATTGTGTGGGCGACGAGTATTTTGCCTGTATGTGTTTATTGGTGTCCTTTACCTTTGTGGCCTGGAGGCTGAAGCCTCTTTTAAAACCCGAACCTTACCCCAGCTATCAGAGCATAAAGAGTCTTTCTTTGGGGTTTCCTGATGACTAGGCTCTTCAGGGAAACGTTGAGCAATGATGATAGCTTCGCCGACCTGGAGAAGAGACGTTTGAGCATACCAATGGAGCTAGAAACATTCTTCCGACAGATTTTGGAGTCTGTCCCAAGCTTCCATTGTGAGAAAATGGCTGGCACACTTTGAGTCGTACTGTATGCGAGAGAGCCACGAGATTCCATGATATACAGCTTTGTCAGTGACGAATACGAAGACCCGAATTACTTCCGGAATTCTTTCATCCCAGAAAGCGACCTGAATCCTGATGAAATCCAGAACCATTTAGCAGCATGCCAAAATCAGATTGCTTGCCGACTCAAGGGCTGGTGTCGTGGGCTCTTCGATGAGCAAAGGGGAAAGGTCCACTTCCTACACCGAACAGTAAGAGAGTTGATCAGAACCAGAGAAATTTCAGATTTTCTTGAGTCGAAGCTCCCAGCACATTTCAGCACTGGGCCTTCCATCCTGAAAACATATCTGGCATGCCTCAACTTGCTCAGTCTCGTGGTCAGAAATTTCATGCTATTTGGAGACATTGTTATAAAGAAGCTCGTCTTGTGCAACACCAGATTGTATCTCGGGCTTCAATCAGCTCTCAAGTATGCTTCACATCTTGAGCTGGAGGTCAGTGTTCCCAACACATTTCTGGACTCGCTCATAGATAAGATGGATCTTGGGCTGGCAAAAATGGCGAGGAATATCAAGCCACGTATCAAGCCACGTATCGAGCCACGTATCGAGCCACGGCTTCTTAGGAAGTTACAAAGATCCAATATATAAGTTATGTTGTAATGTTCAAAATGTGCAGAGTGATGGCCCCAAGTCGGGCCCAAGAAGCCAAAGTGTTGTAATGTCGGGGCTGAAGGGCGTCGTCAGGAGGTCATAATCTCATCTAGGACTATGTTTAAGCCGCCTCATAGGGATCCAGTGAGGCCCACCGAGCTTGGATAGATCGAAAGTTACAGTATCACCAGAGACCGGGAAAGACAAGCTTCCAGTCTCCACACAATATAACAGAGAACGCTTACACGATGACACCGAATTCGCCAGCTTTAGGTTGTGACGTTGTGAAGGAAGGGATCGATTCTAGTCCTATATTTACTGTCAGGTGTAAAAGATATAACCTTGCGAAGGAAAGGTTCAGAAGATTAATAGCACTTATTAATTAGATAAAATACTCCTGACATCAAACCAGGCAGGGGTAGTAGAAATATATATCTAGTCTAAGGTCTTCTAAATCTGTACTGACTTTATACTATATTATCCTAAGTTATACTAAACTATAGTAACTTATACTAAACTATACTAAGTTAACTAAAGGCAGCAGTCTGTATTCCTTTGGCTTTTGCCCTGTGTGTAATTTAAGTTCTAACCCCGATCAATAATTAGAAGAAGTAGCGATAGGTGCTCGCTGCTTGAGAGACAGTACAGTTAGTGTGCTAATAAGATAGAATGTCGAAGGCATCAGGAGATGTAGTGTTGAAGGCTTCATACTTTGCAAAGCTACGTTTCCAGAGGGTTTAAATCCATGCTAGGTACAGTTGTTTTAGGAGTGTGCGTGTGGGAAGCAGTGTGCGTGGGAAGCAGTGCGTATAGTGGAGGGATAAGCGCGAGCCTACGGGAGGAAAAATAACTTGGGATCTCATTTCCAAGGGCACCGAGTCAGGTTAGGAGGGGTCAGCGGATGCCCTCTTCCAGGGTGCCGAGTATCTCTTCCGGCCCAAATGGCCTTTATCAAGATGATGGCCCGGCTTCTCGCTGGCAGATTGGCTCCGTTTCGTCCCGTTTGCTGATATGAGCCACCACTGGTCATTGGATTCGGTAGATCACTTTTCGGAAAGGGCGCAAGTATCTTGGTAAGTATTCTCTGTGATAATCCGTCTACCACACACGCTTCTCACTCGCATCCCCCCGGTCTCGTTTCTCCTCCCCCCTTGGCTCGTCCCTCCTCCCCTTAGCTCGTCCTTGTACAACACGCACTACTTGGCAGTCTTAAAACAACTGGTCCTACCAGCGACGATAGATTGAAAGTCCCCAAAAGAGCCCCTAATTTTGTGAACACTGAGAGACCTGGTCACAGAGCGCATCGTCAAGACCGAGGGAGGTCCACCGAGCTTCGAAAGATCGAAAGTATTACAGGAACTTCCCTTCAAACTAGAATTCCTGCGGTTAAAGTCAGGGCCGTCAAACAGAGGGACTAGAAAAGCCGATAGATTCAGCCAATGTTTCGAGAAGCTATTAATAGAAGGATGTAGAGGTTTAATAAGAAGAGGTGGTTGTCCGTCGATAGCATCGAAATGAAATTATAGATGAAGTGGTAGTAACATGGGAAGCTGTCTAAGTGGTGGGCTAGAAGTGTTATTTGCAGTTGAGATTTGTGGCTGTGAGCTTATTCCGGCAGAGAGAACCTAGTAACATGGGAAGCGACCGTGTTGACCGCAAGGAAAGATAAGTTTCCCATCTTCACTCCAGCGGAAGCATATTGTCGGAGTGTGCGCGTGAGAAACAGTGAAGCAGAGCCTGTGGCTGTGTTGTCGTCCGTTATTTCATCACTCATCGCTATTGCTCTCGTTGAGCGTGTCCATAACAGCATCAGCGAGTGACGTAGATAAGGGCAGGACTTAAGTCATCGGTATTGAAGAAGTCATCAGTATCCTGAAGGTGCATTCTCATTTTCGCCGGGAAAAATACAGACGTTGATCAGTTGTTCTGATGGTTAGAAGTTAGCGAGATGAAACTATATGATAGATATTCGGTACTTCCGCCGATCTTCAGGCAGTTGCAGATATCTAATGCATAAGTTATGTTGCAATGTTCGGGATGACTAGGCGTGGACTGCGTCGCCAGAAGACCGTAACCACATCTGGATTATAATAACGCCCCGTCTTCACGACGGCCTAACTGGCGAAGGCAGCACTAGAAATGGATGGCAGAAGCCGTTATCGGGAGTGCAACTAGGAGGCGGAAGCGAAAAGCCGGTGATGTCTCTAGGAGCGGGTTTATTTCGTAGTTCCGGAGGATGACATTGAGTAGGGTCAAGGGGCACAGGATGCCCGTCCGAATCCAAACCTCGTTTTCCGCATTCATATTCTGTTAAAACAGAACAAGGCTCTTAGCATCCAACCACATGCAGCACCCGTGTCCCAGGATACACCACTGCCTCGCGAGAGCTTCCCGGACACAAGTATCCTGGTCATTGCCTCGTCAAAGTCCAGAATCCATGACAAAAACGAGCTCAAAGATCCTTCTGGACGACTTTCCATCTAGAATATCGAGAGATCCAAGATGTATAGAATCATCAGATCCCCAAAGATACATTTTCGAATTGTGCTTATTTCTACAGAGTCAAGTCTACTCGTTATACTATACACAAAGGATATGGCTGTCCATGGTCATGGCCGACTCGAGATTATTAATCTCGGGACTTGAATGACCATACATGAGCTTGACTTTGAGCATGCTGTGTTTGCAGTTGTTATTGACCGAGACTTTGAGCGCTGTGCATGGAAGCAGGGCATTGAGGGTTTCTATGCCTGGGTAGTAGGCAATATACGACCTGGGGCGAGTGAGGAACTGGATCTTTCTTGCTCTCCCGAACGTGTGACCTTCAATACAGACTCGGTCTAGTTTCTTCCAACATAGGTCATATACGGGTTGACGAGGAATCCACCACAAGTCCTGATCAATGGGATTGGGTATTATGGAACAATCACAAGGCACTTTGGCTTCCTCCCACATTCAGCCCACACGCTCGTTTTGCGTCGATGTTTCTGAAACCGCTATGACGAACGGCAACTTAAATTGGGTTCTATTCGTTATCTTTTATATTAGGGCTTTAACAAACTGTCCTCCTCCTTTCGCTATATCTCCTGGGGGTACCGCCTTTGGCAGCAGTTATATTTAATAGTCTACTAACATTCTAACCTATATCCGAGAAAATCAGTCCGGGGAGCCTTAGCTTTACCTAATCCTTATATGAATTATTAGCAAGTGGTAAAATCTCTCCTAAGTCTCTTCTATATTGAGATAAGGGCAGTGTTTCCTAATGCTCTCTTGTGAGAAATGAACCCCGTTGGATTTTAAGTCGAGTAACAAGGTTCGTGATAGGGAGCTTCCTAGATACGCCAGTCAGAAGGAGGCTCTTATGTCCACCGATTGCGACTTACTTTATCAACGAATAGTAGAGCCGACCCATTGCCCTTTTCCCAGCCAAGAAAGTTCCTTATCGATCCATTAGCATAGTTCTGGAATCTCACTTCCAGTATCAGACTGCACTTACCTGCCGATGACTCCTTGTCTAAGTAGGCTCCTAACACCTGTTAGTTCATGCTATGCGCAGTATCAGGATCAAAGTCTACTCACGAAGCTGTTGCACGGGGGCAGACTTGGCGATTCTCAGCTGGTGGGATATCCCAATTGGCATATGTCTCGCTGGTAACAAGTAACTATCGTTGTTGCAAATTAGTATGCAGATGCCACAGAGGGTAATTGGATTATGGGAAACTCACAAATGTAGAGTTGGACTTGTAATTTGGTTGCGGACCCTGTATATCGGGGTATATGCCAAAGCTCACGCTGAGACCAAAAGTGAGATTATGTCCGATTTGGATGCTGCTGCCTTTCTCGCCTCCATCTCCGTAAAGAATGGTATCCTTTAATAAAGTATCCATCTCGGTTTCCTTGTGGTGCCTTCTCAGACCGTCCATCTCGTCTGGAGATAGAACGCGAGGAAACATGGCTGGAAATTCGCCCAAGTCAGTTTTGACTCGTGCAGTCAGGCTTCCGTTCAAGATCGCCGGCGCCATGTGACCAAGTACGGTGGATGGAGGCTTATCCATGTGAGACGTAGCCAACCATGTTTGCCGAATGGTGAAGGGAGTGAGGCTCATGTAACCCCAGAAAGCCCCGGCGTTAATTGTGTGTCTTTGGAAAGCTTCCCAGTGTTCCTCGCTCTTGGCAGGGCTGTCCTTTCCGGCTATGCTGATATTGAGATAACCCGATCCGTTAACTCGAAAGGTCAAATCTGTATGGCCAGTGACTTGGATGTAGCCACTCGCTTCCTTGATGTCAACTCTCGAAGTGCCTCTTGTTGAGGTTGCCTACAGCACCCTGTCAGCGAGATCCAAATGGGAATAGGTAGAACAAGCGTAATACTTACAATGACTGTAACAGCATAGTACATGTTGGCATCGACCCTGCCCTCGATGAAAGCTGCGATACCTTCACCATGGTGTTCATCCGCTGAAGAGGAGTTCCAGGGAGCTTGCCTAAAGACCGGTGTACTTAAATCCTTCTTGACTTTTAGCGAGTTCTCACCAGAATGGTAGTGGAACCTGTCTCCTTTCTGTAGCGTCCTCTTCCAATCAGTGTTGAGACGCGAAACATATCTGCGCTCGAGATCACGCTTTTTGACGCCGGGAGAGTCGACAAGACCGTCCCAGTGTCCTTTGACGTTTGTCATATCCATTCGTATGGCTACGTTCGCGTCATCTCGCCGCTCGTGCTTGTTGAAGTCAAAGGAAAACTCGTATATCGGGGATGTAGGGGTATGTCGCTTAGCCAGGAGGTCTGGCATAGTCTGGTCTTCAGCAAGCTCCAAGGAGATTGCTCGAGCAAACGAATTTGGTGCACACTCCTCTGGCATCTCTACCAAAGTGCCTTCAACTCCACGCTCTCTCACCCTGAAGCAACCATCGACATCCTGACTTGTGCAGACGACTCTCGCTTTCTGGGTTTGATTGACGGGTTGGTCGAGTACGTTGGCGGGGCAGTCAAGGAAAATAAAAGGCTCTGGTTGGCCATCTCTCTTCTGGAGTTGGACAAGTCCATGAGACTCTCCAACAGCGAGAAGAATGCCGGATCCTGAGCTGACTGGGTCTACCGCGCCAGATTTGGAGTCGGCTCCAACGGTAATGAGGCCATACTGCAGATCGGAAGTATCTGAGGGAATGTGCCCCTCAGGGAAGAGCGTCTTGAGATTGACGGGGTCTGACTGTTCCCTCGTTGTAGCGCCTATGCCAGTTGCAAAAACTGGTGTGAAAAGGGAGGGAATGATGAATGCACAACTCAAGAGTGAGATGATCATCTTTTTGGAGTGAGTCATGATGCTTGGTCGGAAATAGTGAAATTCGGGTGGCTCGTTATCGGCACATGCAGGCTCTTATTTATGCTTGTTGGAGGCTCCCATCAGAATGTTTAGCCTTTTCAGACAAAAGTTAGAGCTTCGGTGCAATGAGTATTTAGCCTGTATTTGTTGATATGTCTTCACTTAAACCTCAACCTTATGACAGGAGGCCATACGTATGTTGACATTCATTCTTTGCCTTTTTGGGGTGGAGCCGAAGCCTCTTTTGGACTCTGAACTTTACCCCAGCAGCTCTTCACTTGAGCTCTGACTCACGGCTTATTTGCAGTTTATACTTGTGGCTGAAAGCTTGTATTACTGCCCATTAAGATCATCTCCTGACAGCCTCGCTAAGTCGAATGTGGAGATATAAACTCTCAGCCAAAAGTTTGAACGGCGACTGACAGCCTCAAAGTTAGTCAGTGAGATCTATAAAGCATGAAGGACCCCCCAACCTAGGTTCCATTGAATTTTTCTACCACGGACGGTTTTGTGACATCATGACAACATCTCACTGGACAAAAAAACACCCCCCTCTGTAAACTCTTATCTATCCTACTTGGGTTCTGGGACTTTATTCTTTACATCGTGGCCTATTTTCAATTGCAACCATGAGCTTGTCCGACGTTTCAATTCCATTGCCTGTACTTCAAGCAATACCGAATGAGCTGCTTGGCTGTATTTGCGCTGAACTCTGCAATCGCGACATAAAGAGCCTACGCCTGACTTGTCGAGCCTTGAGAGACAAGTCATATCTGAGATTTGACCGCGTTTTCATCTCTGCCAATCCACGCAATATCGAAGTCCTGCTCGCAGTCGCCAACCATGACGTTTTCCGCCATCGTGTGAAAGAGATTATATGGGACGACAGCTTGCTTAGGAGAATCTCCACTTCAGAGGGCTATACCCCTTGTGGATATACCGACGATGAGCATGATGATTTTGATGATTTAGCCGCCGACGAGAACCTAGAATGGATGGCGAGGGATTATGTTCATCTTTGCGAAGAAAGCATCTTCTACACCAACAGTAGAATGCGAGAAAAGAATGAATACGAGGGCAAAAACGAAGTGCAGAAGCAGCTTGATAATCTGATGCCTTCTCGAGAATCACTGGCGCTTTACGATGACCTCTTGTGCCAGCAAAAGAAGGTGTTGTCATCAGGCGCTGATGAACAAGCTTTTCGGTATGCCATACAGCGGTTCCCCCAACTCACAAGGGTTACTGTTACACCATTGGCGCACGGGTTTCTCTTTATGCCACTTTATAACACACCAATGATCCGAGCATTCCCACCTGGGTTTGTATATCCAATTCCGCGGACCTGGCCACGGGACGACATTCTCGGGTCTGAACATGGTCCGGAAGATTGCCCAGAAGGATGGGAAAATGATGTCGAGAGGAGACAGTACCGAGGGTTCTGCATCTTAACAAGGATTCTAGCTGATTATGCAGACAAGCTTCAAATATCCGAGTTTGTTGTGGATAATCACAAACTCGAAACCGGGATCGACTACACTCTCTTCGACAAGCCAAATGCAGAGTATGATAGTTTGTGCAAGATTGTGGCAAGGCCTTGCTTTAGACGCCTTGTTCTCTCGCTATCAACTGGATACCGCGAGGGCTGGGATTCCGAAGATTGGGGTATTTATACCAACGGCAGGATATCCAGTCTTCTAGCCAAAGCAACCGGCCTGGAGGAAGTTGTCTTGCAAGCCAACTACGATTTGGGTTCTTGGTACTGCGATATGAAAGACTTTGTATCACTCTTTGATATCTTTCCTGTCGACGTTTTCTCAGCGGGGAAACTAAGGCACTTTGGGCTTTCCGGGATGCAAGTCCTCCAGGATGATCTTATTTCTTTTCTCGGCAGGCTCCCATCCACGCTAAGATCAGTCAATCTCAGCTTTCTCTCGTTGGTCGCGGACCGCGGAAACCATGCTACCATGCTAGCTGATATTCGAGACAAATTGGGATGGAGGCATCGACCTGCTGGGCAAAGGATCAAGGTCAGCATGTCCATGAGGGAAAATCTACCCGACCTTGGCCGCTATATATACCTTGACAAAGAGGTTGAAGAATACATCTATGGCGATGGCCCCCCTCCATTTGCTGTTCGAGAGGGGATGAAGGGGGCTTACTTTACTAGGAGAACCGGTATCGTCTATGATGAATTTGATCCTGGCTTCGCGATACCTTATGAATAGAATGGTAGGCGCCGTGAGAGAGAGCTCGACTCTGCTAGTACAGCAATCTAGTAGAAAGAAACCCATGTTTGTCTTGTGCTCTACAACTATGCTTGTCGCTACTTGACGATGTTGGAAATCTGTCTCCAGACCGTTTTTTAGGAGCCAGTCATCAGGTGGGTATTTTCGCACCCCAATATATTTATCAGTATTCTTTGACTTTGTGCACTGGGGCTGCTGCCTCTTAACTTTCATGATAATTATACTTCTCGGCTTTTACCCCCGCACTTCGGGAGCCCACATCCCCACACTCCCTATTCCCAGAGTCAAATTAGAGGGGTTATGAAACTCAAAAAGGTTCTCTGTACCAGATCCCGATTTCGTCCTTGGTCAAAGTTTCTGTCCACAACCAGCAAGTCAAATGTCCCACCAGAGCGGTAAACACGCATGTCTCGTATGCAGCAAGTCTTATGAAAGAGCCGACCACCTTCGGCGCCATGTCCAGTCTCACCAAAATCACCGACAATTTCGCTGTCGCCTCTGCCCAAAGGGTTTCAATCGCGGCGATTTACTTCAGCGGCATGAGTCAGCCCATTCCCGAGCCATGGATAGACCCTATGGGTCAAGACGAATAGATCGTGCTTCACAAGCCTGCATGGCTTATGTACGAGCGAAAGCGAAATGCAGTGACTTGAAGCCTTGTTCACGGTGTCAAGCAAAGGGTATAGGATGTTCGGATCCTAGTTTTGGCTTGACCTTCATCAATCCGAGGTCTCAAGAGTGACAAAGCAGTTCATCGGAAGTTAGTCAAGAGTCTAGAACCTTGGATCAACAAGAAGTAATGACGGGACATGAAAACCGAAATCGGACTGTGAATGATACAAGTATCGAGTCGCAGTGCGCCGAGGTTGGAGATGTATGCCTAGTCTCATCCATTTTTGAGGACATGGACTTTTCATGGTTCGATTCTGGACTTTTGGATCTAAATATGGGCACGCCAGGCGACATGGCCAGTTCTGATATAACACTAGCTGCGCATGATAAAACCGGCGAGAATGAAGGTACCACGCTAACTAACAATGATTCTCCGGGGCCTTCATTTAGGGACCGGTCGGCAGCATACCGACCCTGTGCCTGGACCTCATGGCATCCCTCCAGACTTCAGCACTCCTTCCATGGCCAGGACGTCGTCAACCTAGGCCCAGGCAGCAGGAGAGAGAGAACTACTCTGTTGATGAAATCCTCGACAGGACGAATGATCGGTAGCACGCTGGACGATGCATGCAGGGATCGCCTGTTGGTGTTGGTGACCGCGATGAAGATCTCAGCTCAGCCATATACCATACACCGTCATGAGGGAGTGTTTGAAGATCCAGACGAATTCAGGCCTGAGCGCCGGCTCGACGTGTCTTCTGAAAAGAAGAACAGGATGTACCGAGCTTTTGTCCCATTCTCGGCTGGTCAATGAGGGTAAGCGCTCACATGTTCCATGACTGTGGCGTAAAGGGTGAGAAGGTTTACGGCTAACATACTTGATCTACAGATATATCGGTAGAGGCCTAGCATGGATGCATATTATGAAGTGCACCGCAAGAATGTTGCAGGAATTCGACAGGTTGGAGTTGGCGGAGGGGATGACGGACTATGACATGGACTTGATCGAGCGAGGAGCACTTGCTAAGCCCAGATCAACAAAGATGTGGGTAAGTGCTTATGCAAAGGCTGTTTAGCATGGTTTGTGTCATTATATCTCTGCTACACAACTATCTACTACATCGCCCAAAAGGTGTCAGTGGTGAGATCGCTTGATGGAAGTTAAAGTGCTGGTTCATGATCAATAACTATTCTAAACCTCTCCATTATACTAGAACTCTTCCAATTTGACCAACACTGTCTTGGTCTCCAAGAAGTTGTTCAGACTAATCGTCGTACCCTCCCTACCAACACCACTCGTCTTGTATCCACCAAATGGCATATCCTTCGCCTGCGTAGGACTAGTACAGTTGACACCAACAGTTCCCGCCTCCAACCTCTTCGCAACACGCATTGCCCTGTCAATATTCTTACTATACACAGCCGCATACAAACCAAACTCTGTATCGTTGGCTTTGCTTATTGCTTCAGCTTCAGTCTTGAAAGTGTTGATATTAACAACCGGACCGAAGATCTCCTCCTTCATAATTCGAGCATCTTCTTGAGTCTCGACGAAGATTGTTGGGTGGATGAGATAGCCGTCGGGAGTAGCCTCGTGATCCATACCTAGGATACGCTTTCCAGATGATTTGCCCATTTCGATATATGATCGCACATTGTTGTATTGGATCTCATCAGCTTGAGGCCCATGGTTAACCTTCTCATCAGTCGGGTCTCCAGCAGTAATGATCTGGAACTTTGTCTTAAACGACTCAATAAAAGTCTCTGCAATACTCTCATGGACGTAGATCCTTGAGTTGGCCATACAGACCTGACCACTGTTCCATTGGATGGAGTACGCTGTCTCAGCAGCTGCCTTTTCGAGATCAGCATCGTCGAAGATGATAGCTGGAGACTTTCCGCCAAGCTCTAGGATGACGTTCTTCAAGTTGGACTTTGCAGCGGCTGCTTGGATGAGTCGACCTGTTGGACCTGATCCGGTGAAGCTGAGGACTCGAACGTCCATATGGCTGGAGAGAATGGCGCCTGATGTTTTTCCGTGGCCTGAGATGATGTTGAAGACGCCTGGTGGGAAACCAGCCTTTTGGACCAGTTGTGCGACTTTGGCAGACTGATAGTGATTAGTATGAATGACCCGTAACAAAAGATGAGAAACTCACAGTCAATGGTGCCTTTTCACTACTCTTCAAAACCACGGTGTTGCCTGCCATCAGCGCAGGAGCTGCCTTGAGAGCAAGGAACAGAACCGGCACATTCCACGGAATAATCGCCGCAGCAACTCCATAAGGCTGTCGGAGGGTAAAGTTCAAATGACCAGGCATATTCAGACTACTCGTTCCAAGCACAACGGCTCCAGCTTCAGCATAGTAATTAAATGTATCAGCAGCGGCAAAAGCATCAAAGTATCCCTTGACGGGTCTTCCCATTGAAATAGCTTCGAGATATGCTAGTTCATGGTGTGACTCGAGAATGAGAGAGGCAAGCTTTTTGAAGTACTGGCCGCGGTCTTTGGGGGAGAGTTCGGACCATGCTGGGAATGCGGCTTTTGCTGCGGCGACGGCGGCGTTGGTGTCGCTTTCACTTGCTTCGTGGACTGTGGAGAGGTGAGCTGGTGATCTAATGGCATATGGTAGGAGAGTATACCTTTAGCTACAACTTGGTGGGTTGATGGAGACTTGAGCTCAAACGTCTTCTTATCAGATGACTCGACAAACTACCCAGTGGTCAGTGTCACATTCCTCCTCACTGGTTAGGTCTCTAACGTACCTCTCCGTTGATAAAGAGACGTGTCTCAATATCACGTGGGGTCTTTGCAGCAGGCATATTCAGATTGTGCGCTGATTTGGGGATGTGAAATTTTGTTCTTTCTCCTCTCAGGTGGACTTCCAATGCCACATTCAATGGCGTACACACTTATAAACTCAACGGCCGGCATTAAGACGCCCCACTTCAATAACAGGTCAAGTGTCCCACTTGGAGGCATCTGAATAATCCATCGTCAATCGGAAGGATGAGTCCGATGACACCCCCGCAGTTGATGTTGCTTCCGATGGGAGAGAAGTTGGCATCCTTCTTGTTCAAACCATCCGAGGACATGGGTTCATCACACATTCTAGTGGCATTGCATAGTCACTGCATATTCGGAGCCTTTTGATCGTGGCCTGCAGAGTTATCCGAGGTCTCCGCTGATATCACAACTGGGGTCAGGTCGGGTTTAAGGCACGAGCGGAGGATCTAAGTCCTTGAATGCATGACACGAATATGTGATTCGTAAGATATGTCTATTTGGAGTACTAATCCCATCCTGTATCAATTGGAGCGATGGTATTGCCTTCATATGTATACGGGGCCCAGTGTTACGGTCTAAGTCGACATGCCCATCTTAGTGACATCGCTTGTCTATGTGGGGTCATAGTTTGACGTGCATCACGCATTCATTAGGAGGAAGCTTAACTGTAATAAACATCAATTGCAAGAACAAGTCCAGTGATCAATACAACATGCAATACATTCCCAACCTAACCGAACAATCCGGGCCTTCTCATAATGACCAGTCAACACTCATATGCTGTCAGCTTCCGACTGCCAGGGCAAAGGCTTCTCAGCAGGTCTCACAGGACCAACATCCCCACCTGGTTGTCGTCTAGCCTGCCACTCCTCTATATCCGCTTGATCCACAAAGTTGCCATGAAGTCCCAGACGAAGCTTCATCGGTAGATGAATCGTAGCCACAGGTCCTGCAGCTAGGTTCTGCGCGTCAAAGATGACTACATCATTGCGCAGAACGTCAAGATGGTTCAATAGCGCAATCAACCAGCCTTCACCTTCTCCACCGTCCTTCTTGGGTATGAACGATGGTTCTTGAAATGTAGCGCAGGGACCGGCCCAGAAGATATCTTCTGCTCTTTCATCCCATGTATAGTGAGCCAGACAGTTGAAGAGCCCTCCAGCAGGTGAACCACATTTAGCCGCGTTGTACTCTCGAGATCCATCAATCTTGGCTTGCCAGAAGTGATTGTACCTCTTAGTGACATAACGATCATCAATACGGGAGAATTCGCCACTCGTATCCCACTCTTCACTAGCCTGTACGCGTGTCCCCGAAGGACTCTTGGGATCAAAGATCCAACGCTTGGTAGGGCTGTTCAAGCGGTTCCGCTTCGCAACGGTACCAGCTGGTGTATCCTCTGGTGGGAAGAAGAAGAACACGTTGCCGTCTGCTACCGTAAGATCAAACACGATGTTGCCGTCGTCATTTTCGTAGCACCCTGCAACATGTCCGTGGAATGCTGACTGCATGTCAGTAAGCACCTTATCATAACGCCGATAAACTCACCGTTGTCTGACCGGAACCAGATAATATCCTCGGGCTTTCCATTTCGCCGCGGGATTACTCCATACCATTGATCTTCTTTTGGATCCCAGGCCCAGTGATTCCCGCCCTTTTGGAGACGATCTGGGTTGCACTTTAGGGGCGTCATGGGTAGAACGATGTAGTTCTTGCTGATGCCACAATCGTGTATCATACCGCAGAAGGGAGCTTCATACCAAGCTTCCTCGGTCTTAACGCCATTGGCATCGATTGTCCAGACTGCGATCTGGCGCGATCCATCATTGCCATTCCCGCCGGCCTCATAGGCAAAACAGATCATCTCACCCGTCTCAGGATCGAACTTGGGATGCGCTGTCATTGTTGGCGACTGGATCTGTCCTTCAAAGTCATATCGTCCGATGGTTTCCAGACTGACTGGGTCCATGGCATATGGCGGGCCATCTTCTTTGGAGGCCAGAAGCATTCCTCTCCAGAAGGTGATGTTGGTGTTGGCAGAAGTTCTGATGACAGATTTCACCAACTCTGAATCGGTGAAGGGATTGCGATACCTTCCAAACAGACTTCTCCTCTCCTTTGTTTCTGCCAAGAATCTGTCTGTTCTGACATATCGCTGCTTATAATCTGCATGGCCATTTTGAATTCGAATGGCAGTGATATTGCCGTCTCCGTTGAAGTGGATGTCATCTTCAAAAACGGGAGGGAAGCGATGATCTGGTTGAACTCGGTAAAAAGTGCCATTGATCTCGGGTGGAATGGCTCCTGATACTTCGAGATCGAAGATATCGCCCTCCAAGCGAAATGGCTTGTTGAACCCGCTGAAGGTCCCGGTGTTTGGATACTTGACTTGGTTGCCGACCTTTTTCCCGTCTATATATCCGGTATCGATAAGAGGCGCAACGTCGAAAATGTGGGCCATTGTTTGATGCGATAAGATAACAGATAACAGCTAACAGACAAGAGATAACAGAACCAATGAGCAAGACAGGCAGATGATTTGACAGAAATCTAAAATACAAGCTTTAGCATAGGTCAAATCTTCTAGTTATTTGTCTTGACCTCTATCGATGACTCCGAACTTGCGAGGCAAAGCATTGGATCATGATGAGCTGTCTCCACTTCTGGGCCTCTGTTCCGTTGCCTTTGAAGTGGATACTCTTATCGGAAGCATCCCGCCGATAGCCCCTCACAACAGCCCCTCCACCGTCCATTTCGGGCTGCTTTCTCGGCTCAGTACAGGGTAGTTTCATGTGATGAATTATGCAGACGCAGCGAAGGAGATGAGCAAAGGTCCAATGAGGTAGTGTACAGAGAATCTGTTACCTTGATGGCTGCCTTATATTTATGAGATAAAGCAAGTTGCGAATTTAGTGCAAACTTCAGAAGTGCATTATCCGTTGACTAAGTCCCTTTTGCTAATTGAAGCTGTTGATCACGTCGCAACCACACACCATATCGCAATTTGTTTGGTACAGTCAAACTTCATATTGACAACTAACTCAATTCATCATGTCAAAGCAAGGTACCATTGCTATAGAAGAGGCAATTATTACACCGTCAACAAAATGGCTCCTTGAAGAAACCTTCTCAATTCTCAACCCTGGCGACAGCAGCAACAAGGCGCTCGAGGCCCACGCGGCTAAGCTCCTCGACATTCATGACAAGCGCCTCGCAACCATGGATGCTGAAGGCGTCGAGTATATGCTCTTATCATTGACTGCACCAGGATGTCAAGGTATAACAGACCCTCAACTCGCAGAGAAAACAGCCAAAGAAGCCAATGACTGGCTGGCAAGCGAGGTCGCGAAAAGGCCAGACAGATTCGGTGGGCTTGCAGCTCTTTCAATGCATGATCCCGAAGAGGCAGCGCAGGAGCTTGAACGAGCAGTCAAACAATTGGGTTTCTTTGGGGCACTTGTCAATGACTATCAGAGCGTTGGGGGAGGATCAGGACGAGAATACTTTGACACCGCCAAGTATGATCCTTTTTGGAAGAAGGTTGAAGAGTTGGATGTGCCGATTTACTTACATCCAAGATACGTGTCGATCAAAGACCTTCAACCTGGGTCGCTGTATGGAGACCGACCTCATCTTCAAGGCGCAGCTGTGCAGTTTCATTTGGATCTTTCTTACCATATCTACGCGCTTTGCTCATCTGGTGAGTAACCACAGCTTGAATCTACCATTTTAGAGACTGACATCACGAAAGGAGTTTTTGACAGATTTCCAGGCGCCAAGATCGTCGCTGGGCATTTGGGAGAGAAGTATGAATCTGTTCACTCGCAGTGACCTTTTACTAACGCTGATGTACAGTATCCCTCTCAATCTCTGGAGAGCTAGCCACTGGTATAATAAGCCAAGCAAAAAGGCCACCCGCCCGTCAAAGGAAGACTACGATTACTACTTCAAGCACAATGTCTACATCACTACTTCAGGAAACTTCTTCACTCCTGGATTAAAGCTCTGTATTGAGACAATTGGACTCGACAGATGCATGTACTCTATAGGTAAAGACTCACAATATGAAAGCTGTTACAGAGTGAAGCTAATATCGCGACAGATACACCGTACGACGACATTGAGGAAGCGCAGGCGTGGTGGAAGACTGTGGATTTGGATGCTGGCGCGAAAGAGCAGGTTGGAAGGACTAATGCCATAAAGTTGTTCAAACTACCATTGGAGTACTGAGGGCATGAAGAAGCGGGGATCTTGGGTTGTCTCGGGCTGTCGCTTCAATGGTTCCGACTCGGCGAGACTCCCCCGGCTTTGTCGGATGGTGCCGAAGGGAGGCTAAGTAGTATCTGTGGGGTATTAAGACAACATCATATATCGACAGATACAATGACACACGAGCGTTATAGTAGTAGCCAATTGCCAATCTGACTTGATTCCTCTTCAATTCGATATTGTTCATACTCATCACAACTCACCATGGCAATCGTTACCAATGCTCCGTCATCCCACCAGGCTGCTGTCTATGACAAGCCCGGTGACCTCAGCACCAAAGTGGTGGACATTGAGACTCCCGCCCCATCTGCAGGAGAGGTTTTGGTGAAACTGTAGGTCTCAAACTTCTGATCATGGACATGAGCTGATAGGAACAGCTCTCATTCCGGGGTCTGCCACTCAGACCTTTCCATCATGAAGAACTCTTGGGGGATGCCCTTTTCGCTTCCTGACAGTAAGTAATACTCTGAGATGGTATGTGTACTTGTCTGATAGGATGAATGTAGCTCAAATTGGTGGTCATGAAGGTGTTGGAACTGTTGTTCAGATCGGAGAGGGTGCAGATATACACGGCTTCGCGATTGGAGATCGAGTTGGTGTCAAATGGCTAAGGGATATCTGCGGTAGTTGTGGTATGTGACTCTTCCTTCACCTACATGATTGACTAACAGACGGCAAGTCTACTGCATCGCTGGAGAGGATGGCCTCTGTGCCAAGCAGTCTGTATCTGGCATGTTCAACCCAGGGACATTCCAACAATACCTCACTGTACCAGCTCGATACCTGACACCCATTCCCGATGGCGTGAGCTCTGAAGTAGCTGCACCGATGTTATGTGCAGGATTGACTTCTTACGCGGCGCTGCGTAAAGTGACAGCCAGTCCAGGTGATTGGGTTGTTGTTTCGGGAGCTGGAGGAGGTTTGGGGCATCTTGTCACGCAGATAGCTGCAAAAGCCTTCGGATATCGTGTTATTGGCATCGATCAAGCAAGCAAGGAAGATATTGTGAAGGAGAGTGGTGCTGAGGTCTTTATGGATGCTGCGACGTCCTGGGAGGAATTGGTCTCTCAGGTCAAGAAGCTCACCGATAACCTCGGCTCCAACGCAGTAGTCGTATGTGCATCCAGCAACGCAGCATACTCCCAAGGCCTTGAGCTCCTGAGACCTGGAGGGACATTAGTCGGTGTTGGAATGCCCGGAGGTAAGCCCGTCGCAATTGCAACCGCCATGCCTGGACCTATTGTTCAGAAGCAGCTGAAGATTGCTGGGTCGATATTAGGGAATCGCCAGGACGCGATTGATGTGCTGAACTTGGCGGCGAGAGGGGTGATTACTGTGCATTATCAGACGAGGAGGCTGAGTGAGTTGACGGATGTCTTTAGGGAGATGGAAAGTGGGAGGCTTGCGGGAAGGGCTGTTTTGGATCTGCAGAGCTAATGCATGATCCGTCTGGGAGCAAAGTTTATTTGTTGTGGAGTCTTCAGCTGGCAGGGAAGCAGCAGAAGGTAGAACTCTTGATGAAACCTATTAGAGACATCTCACAGCAATGGAGGAGTGTTGATACGAAGATCGTGTGAGTGGTGTGCACTGCCAAAATTTTGAGTTGATCGACCTGCAGCTGGTGCTTATATCGAACCTCTCATCCATATACTGCCCAAAGTCCCTTTCAGAGTCTGTTGCAACAAGGCTGGCTGACCTCACGAGTGAAGTATTACGTCTTGCAGATCACAACACATATAAGCAAGGTTGGGCGCGAGATGCTATATTAATCCTCAACCAAGGACTTGTGAAAAGGGACCAATACCGATAGTCCCCCGGATCAAACTTTATTTTGTAGTTGAAACCAGGGCAGGATCTACCAATATGAGACAAGATCTATTATAAGCGAGAGCTCTGCCGTGAGATCTGCCGAGCGCTGGCCGGAAGTACGGGCACTGCCGCTTAGTCACCCGGGCTCAAGCCGCAAACGAAACACTGATCTGCATTTATCTTCCGCTTACCCTTGTTGACGCCGCGCCTCACGATTACGCATTGTGTTTCTTTACATGTCGTATTTAGATCACGTCGATTGAGCTGATAGGCCAGTGGTGAAACGCTTGCTGACGCTGAAGCGTTTAAAATTAGGAAACGCTTGTGAGGCGAGGCTGGTTACTGTTTGTTGGCACAGAAACTGACTCGGTTTCACTGGGGTTTGGGTATTTGCTTTGACTCCATCCTTTATGCTGTGATAGGGGGCTGGGTAAAGGGATTCTGGTGTCGATCATTAGGGCTCCGATAGATAATAAATATCTGGGTTAGTTCTGGCTTTCCATCAAGTTGATAACTGAACACTAAGCCGTTTTCACATTGACAGAGTCCCTATCATGTCGACCTCAAGTTCACAACCTCCCAGTCCTCCAACAACAGCATGTATCGGTCTGTCCGCCACAGCCCTTATTATTTTCGTTATCCTGTTATTCCCAGCGGTATATGTGGCGTATAAACACCGGAAAGTTGGCCAGGCATGGTTTCCACCTTTCATCATCTTTTTTATCTTCCGAATCACTTCCGACATTTATTACCTCTCCCGGCGTAACGAACCTGATATTCCGACTGCATATGCTATGATAGCCGCTGCTGCTAGCACCGGGACTTTATCAGTGACCATTATTGGCATAATCTATGAAGCGTATGCGAACCTGTATGCACCTAGCATCCACATTATGCGATACTAATGTTCTACCAGTCTGAACCTCCCATTGTTTCCATACAAACGGCAACGAAACCGCATAGCAGTCATCGCGATGAACATAATCTACAACATCGGCACGATCCTAGCAGCATACGGTGGAATGAGGGATACAACGATGCCAGACAACATCAAGAACGGAGCTGCCGACAAGGCTGGAAACATCATCATGTTCCTTGTGATGATTGGTACTCTGGGGTGGCTATATCCTGCTGGCAGACATATCTACTATGCTCGACAAGATATAAGTTATCGGTCCGCTGAGATACTAATGATGGCAGCTGCACCTGCGACAGTCCTTCAGTTGATCCGCATGAATTACGACCTCATTTACTCTTTCACGCAAATCGCCATGTTGCATCCTACCACGGGCACCTTTGCCATCAGATTTGTCACTTTTTCCTTGCAGCTGGTCATAGTTGGGATGATCATTGTGGCTGGCTGGTTCAGCAAAGATGCTGCAACTATTCGCGCCAGGGTTCTTAAAACAGATAGCACCTCTGAGTTGGTTTGAAGTCTCAGGTCCACAAGGAAGATCATGATCTAGGGAGTGGCATGCCTGACTAAGGAGCTGGCTCCAGTCAGGACGGACGGGTCTAGTCAGTTATCAAGATATCGATAGCAGTGGAGGATAAATGAAATGAAACTTTAATTAAATGACGAATAGCCATATCGGGACTTTCACAAAGCAACGTTCAATTTGAAGAGAAAATAAACTTTAGGCAGAGCAGACTTCGTTCCTAGACCATCGTATTCCTCTCTTGTTTTCGCGACACTGGTCTTTTATCTGGTGGGTACGACTCCTCCCACTTTGTCAAACATGGTAAGGCACGGCATCCGTGAGCACCGGCGACATCCGACTATATGGGTCATAGCCAGGCACCCGCAAGATATACATGGTC
The DNA here is from genome assembly GCA_021223625.1 of Fusarium sp. HKF-74. Classification (NCBI taxonomy): domain Eukaryota; kingdom Fungi; phylum Ascomycota; class Sordariomycetes; order Hypocreales; family Nectriaceae; genus Fusarium; species Fusarium sp. HKF-74. The sequence goes on from JAJFAS010000052.1 coordinate 220,144, forward strand.
CAAATCCTGGTTCAGAAAGTTCATATAGACAGAATCTGGCTCAGAGAATAACTAGAAAAGCAATCGACTCTACTAAGAGGTACCAAGACATCATGCCACCGACAGAACATACACAGGAGTCGGACATCAGCTCCCTGGAGGATGCTATCTCTCGTTTGAGACTGGACATAAACCAATACATGGAACTCTATCCAGAAGTACCTTTCATGCAGCCTATGCCGCCAAAAGAAGATTCGGAGAAGCCTGCCCTCAGTCCTTTGGAAGTTGCCTTGCTACATCTGAGGCTGAACTGGCCAAACGCATATGGGGAGCTCTATCTAGAAATTGCTCTCCTGCAAGCCCTTAAAGAATCGCGCCTCGATATCGTCGAGGAGCTCCTGGAAAAGGCCATTGACGCTAATCTCCGGGATGGTGACGAACAGACATCACTATTACAGGCGACCGAGCTCGGATTTGAGGAGATAGTAGCAAGCCGTTTACAACAGGACGTTTCAATGAACAAACAGGATGAGAAGGGAGAAACACTGCTTTTCCGGGCTTCTCTCGCGGGAAACGTCAAGATCATGTCGCTATTACTTGCTAGTGGAGCAGATATTGAGTTGGCCGACGAGGAGGGGTGGACTCCTCTGATGGTCGCGGCCGAACGGGGCCATGACGAAGCTGTGGCTCTACTGCTGAAGCACGGAGCTGACCCGAATGCGAGGGATAACAATGAATTCACGGCGCTACTGCACGCGGCTATGATAGGATATCTCGGCATCGTACAATGCCTCCTCGATGCCGGAGCAGACCCGAATGCACAAGACGAGGCGGAGAGCTTGACTGCGATAAGTTGGGCCGCGGAGAGTGGTCATGAAGATATTGTGAAGCTTCTGCTTGAGCGAGGGGCGGATCCCAACTTGGATGATCGCCTTCTTCTGTGTGCGCTGAGCGGGTGTGAACCAGACGATATAGAGGATAACTACGTATTGATCGAAATGCTCATCAAGCACGGCGCGGATGTGTTCATGGATGGCTGGTCGGATGAGAGGCCCCTTGTCACCGCTGCCAGGCAAGGCCGTTGCCGTACTGTCGAGATGTTTCTGGAAGCAAGTTATTCGTCAAGGAGTGTCCGACAAGAGCATATATGGAATGCCATTACAGTCGCTGCTGAGGAAGAGGAGGGTGTCATCCTGGCGAGCTTGATGAAGCATTATGAGATGGATGAGACAGAGAAACGGAGCAGGTGGTAGTGGGTGCAAAAGTCTCAATTTGGTAACTCGTTGGAGCTGTTGAGACCTTACTTTGAGCCGGAGGCAACAAGCGAACATGAGGGCTACTAGGCTAGTCCAGTACCTAACCCAATCGACCCGAAGCTGTTTTCACACTGGAGTCAACCTGACTTAGGCTGGTGTAGTCTTGAGATTTAAGACCACCTGTCTCACACTGAGTGTCGTCCTGGTCTGTACTCGCTGTCCTTTTCTTGTTTACCTTCGCCGCCTCGGGGTTTGCCCTTAGTGCCAAGCCGTTCAATTCGAAGCTCAATATAGCCCGAGTACATATAGCCGCGAATATTAAGGCGTAGATGACTGGTAGAGAGTCCCCTAAGGATATGAGAACAATGCTGTCAATAAGAACAGTGCCAGTGATGATATGAAGTCCGGCAACCAGTCGGACAGCGGGTCCAAGAAGACGCGGCAGGGTTCTTGGACAGTCTGAAGGTCATCTCGAGATATATCAGAGGAAGAGCCACTTCAATCCAGCCTCGACTCAGACTGATCACCCACTTTTGACAACAATAGTATTGCGAGATTGTTTTACATCTCGAGCATTATGAACATTAGAATAGATTAACGAGCTGCTTAAACTTTCAAGGTGATATATTCACTATCAGGTTAAGGACAATAACTACTCATTCCTCCCCGAAAGGATAATATCTGACACCACTGGCTTGCTTTCCAAACAAAAAACCCAATTGGGCCGGCTGACAGGGCCGAGCCACTGTCACTGGGCGTCAGAGCGAGTATTTGTATCCCGATATCCTCGTACGATTTCCTCTCAGAGCTTTCCGTATATTTGACCAAACCCGGTTACCAGGCCACTGTATGAGGCTGCTCATCAAATAAGTTACTGTGCCGCATGACAGCGCGGACACCCACAACCATGGACCAACAACACTGTGTACGTTGCCAAGAAGAATGGAGGATTTCGATTGGCTGCTGCCGCGCCTGCAGGACCTGCGCCACTACCTGACCGGGGCCAAGTGGTTCTCATAAGTCTGCAGCATGGTTTCACGACGTTGTGCTCCGGGCGTACCCCCGCTGGAGACACAAAGTGTGTAAATCATTTAACCGTAACCCCCTGAGAGGGAGTATCCCCTTTCCTTAGCGATCAATATCCTCTCGTTGTGATTAACTGCCACAGCTGGACTTTGTGGTACGTGTTCCGCCGCACCCTGGAACCTCTTTGACTACCCTCGCCTTTATGTCGCTGGTCGAGCTACTCGCAGGTGATTTCCTTAGCAACAAAGGCTGGCGGATACTACGTGGGAAAATATATGTTGCCGCGTATCTAGTCACCTGAGCCTAAATAGGCAGGTAGTATAGATTCGCCAAGCTCTAATGTGTGAAGTGGCTGGACGACATGCCTGTTTGCAAGACTCATCTCTTGGCGGTGCGATGCACTTGACCTTGGTTTGCGTCTATAAGAAGGCCCCCATACCATTATCTACCTCGAGTATTGTTTTGTCACTCATCGCCACACCACCTTCTATTACTCCCACTCTCAATCCCACCGCTGCCCTCGTGCCAATCGTCCCCAAACCGTGTAAGTTCATCCGGCAACGAACGTCGATGGGTCGGTCCGCTAATATCCCTTGCTTTCTTGGGCGGTCAGATAAAATGCAGCTCTCGTATGCCCTTCTCTTGGTCGCCGCTACCAGCTCTGTCCAGGCTAGGCGTCTTGTAATCACACCCCCCACGTTGTTCGATGGCAACAGCGTGTATATCTACTCCAATGATGGAACCGAGCACGCAATCAAGGACTTTAGGCCTATTGACGGCTGCAAGTATAACCGGGGGTCGATCGGAGAGTGCTGTGTGGATATACCTAATAAAAGGGCACACTTCAAGTACAAGGGACAGTCGACGAAGTACTGCTTTAAGTACCATAGCAAGACGGGGACTGGAAAGGACACCAGGTTCATTTACGGCGAGGCCGGGTGCTCCTGGTAGATAGTACCTTGCGAATCATGGCGATGCTGTCGACGGTGGTGCTTCTTGGCTGTGCTGTTGCCAACGTCGCTATCCGGTGCTTCATCAGGGCGCCAGACTTCCTCGGCAACGTCACTGGGATGACGAGGGACTCGCCATGTATTCAAGTCGATCCGCCGGGTGGGAGTGGCGTAAGCAGTCGTGATAGGATTCTTGAGGTGAAGGACGTGAGGGTACGAATTTGCGATGTGAGGCCTGAATCGGAGGTTGGGAAGATTGCATTGACGACTATTGTAGATAGCCCCAAGTTGGATTGGAGGAGGACGTACTCGTAATGTCCAGACAAAGCTAGGGACAGGCAGGATAAAGATTCTCTAAGGAGCACTAACTTGTACTCCGTAATTGAAATCGAATAAGTACGAGGGAAGTTTGCTGTGATTACTAAAACCGTCCCGTAGCAGAGCTTCCTGGCGCTTACAGAGTGGCGCTTCTCACAGTTGGAGGTGAAGTTGGTGAATCGCGTGCAATTGCCGCTGCTTTATGCCGAGCTCCAGCTTCCCCGCGTTTTTAACCATTCCCAAAGCGATAAGCTGTTTTCCTTGTAGCATCGCTAGTGAATTGAAGCCCAGCTGGCAGTATGATATGCCAGTAGGCCAGGTGCGGGGAAGCCCTGGTCAGTTGATAAGGGGCTCAATTAAGCCTAACGGATTAGCCAATACACGTTGCAGTTCAGTTCATGACCCCCGCAAACTCGTGGCGATCTGGGGTCTGGGGTAGTGGGGACCCCGGCGAACCTCCTCTCTCCCAAGTCGCGACTGTTCTCGACAGCGTCGACCTTTACTCACTGCCCTGTAGCTAGGCTGCGATACCGTAAGACATTATGTCGACGCGAAGCTCGAAAGTCACAAAGAAATCGAGGGTGAGTCGGACGGCCATCAGCTGCGACCGCTGCAAGTCGAGGAAGACAAAGGTGAGGCTTGCGACCCAGTCATACTCAGGCATTTACTAAGCAATCTACAGTGCAACAAACCTGGTATGTCGACAGCAACGGTAAGAGGGAAAGTTCTGACTCTCAGTAAAGATGCCGATGGCCCATGCGACTATTGCCGCAGCATCGATGAGGTCTGCTCAGTGGACATGGAGAAACGGCGGCAAAAGCCCTTTTATTTCGTCTCCGAAGAGGAATACCGTCTGCTACGCGAGCTTTGCAGTAAATGCTTCCCAGAGCAAGAATTGACGATACCGAATCTACGACGATTGATCGACGACAACCAAAAACCGGTACCGGTATTCAAGACACAGACTGATATCGCGACGCCCACGATGTCTCTGATTGAAGTATCGGCAGATGCACCCCTCATGGATTGTGGAGAAGAACCAATCGATCAAGGGGAAGTTTTGCTGCACGATGTAGAGGAGACTCAAGTTGAAGAAGAGGAAATATTATTGCCAGAGATCGTGAATCTACACCAAGACCTAGGTTGTCTTCTAGCCGACACTCACGGGGAGTATCGTAAGCTCTCTCGTCTGACATGACCAACGACCGTCTCTAACGTGTACAGGTTATATGGGAGCAGAGTCAGGTGTCAGCTTCAACAGCGCCGTAAGGTCATGGATGCTGAGAATGGGTGCAGGGACGAGGAGCAAAGAGAAAGACAAGGATAAAATACCTGGAATGCTCAAAGTCAGTCCGCCATCAGTCAAGTCTCCCTTGACCGATGCAGCATCTTCACCTGGGAATCCATGCCAGTTTCCATCGCAGGATCTGCTGTCTGCCTGTGCAGCTCGCTTCTTTGAGCAGGTTCACTGTTTGTACTGGATATACTCTGCCGAATCATTTTATACTCGACTAGAAACGACGTACTCTGGAGATACCGGACAGCTCACAGCTTCCTGGCTTTGCTCACTTCATGGAATTGTAGCGTTATGCGCTTCATGCGAGCCGTCGCCTAACGGTTTGGTCAACGGACAGCGAGCGCATGACTCGCTGGAGATGGCCAAATCTCTCGTGACGAGGGTTTGTGATGAGGCAGATCTGGACAGTATCAGGGCATTGATAGTGTTGGTAAGTATCCCGATGCCTCCTCATAGCATCTGTGCTGATAAGAATACCCTAGTCTCTTGCATTCCAGTCCAATGGCTTCACCAACTCTGCATACCTCCACATCGGTCTCGCAGTTCGCATCGCCTTCTCTCTCGGTCTTCATCTGGACAAGTACTCCACCAAGAGCGGAGTAGTAAGCCAAGCACATGCGAGACGTCTTTGGTGGACCTTGTATCTCGTTGATCAAGACCTCTCTCTCGCACTGGGAAAGCCAAGCATGAATAGTCCGCCCAACGAGACGTCTTGGAAACCGCCATTACCTTCAGAATTCGTATGTACTCAGTTTGGATGAGCTTGCAGGGTCTTCCTAACACATCTCAGGTTGTCAGTCCAGGCTCACACACGCCGAACGGATATCTCGAACAGTGTATCCGTCTCGCTCAGATAACACAGAGTATACGGCAGAACCTCTATGATGGACCTCTTCACGGTGGACAAAAGCTATCGAGGACTCACTTCAACGACTCTATTACTGCGCTACAGGACTGGCTAGATCACGTACCGCCGCACCTTCACCTCTCACCCTCAGTATCATTGTCCTACAGACGGTCTATATCTCTTCTTCATCTTCGCTACTGGAGCACCATGATGCTCGTCACCAAACCCTTTCTTCTATGCAATCTGTTACGGGGCATCGAGCATGTTGATACTGTCAAGCAACCGATATTCGCTACATTAGCCAAAACTTGTGTCTCTGCCGCGGAGTCATCATTCGAGATCCTGGAAAGCATGGTCTTACATAAAGTGGCCTCCAGTCTGGTCATGGCCGATTATCTCTTCGCCTTACAAGCACTTCAAGTTATCGTCGCTGCTTGCGGGCTATACCACATGGACGGACACCAAGCTCGTGCGAAGCAATGTCTGCGAATATTACTGGCTATCAGTGTATCTGGCTACCCAAAGCATCTTATTCCGGAGACTTTATTCCAACTACAGCAGTGTGGGCTTGCCGAAGGCGTCGAAGATACATCAAATATCACTTTGCAGCCTTCCGAGCCTTTAGGGTACCCTCAAATGGTGACTGAGCCCCTGCAGCGGTACGTAGTAGCTATCGAACTTTTATCTGGCTTTACTAATGGATGTACAGGATTTCCCTTGATCAAAGCACAGATCAATTAGCAATGACCTGGTTGAACGAGCTGGACATGGCAGATATCGTGATCGACAATGGATTTCTGGATAATCTGATGGACATCTCTTCAATCTTCCCTTTTGGGTCGTCATGACGATGATCACGCTTGGCGAACTGTCTTCCAAGAATAATTCTGTACTATAACTGTCTATCTTTGCTGTAGACCTTACAATGAAACTCTCTAATCTTGACAAACCAAACATTCTCCGTCTCGTACTCGGGCTCGCCAGACTCTGTGTCTGGAGCAAAGTCAAAGTGTCGAACTATTTGCGGCACAGCTTTCGAAAGCTCCATGAGGCTGATGTTCTTGCCCAAACATGTACGAGATCCCTGCCCGAACTGTTGGAGTGAAGTATTAGGAGATGTCACTGCAGGATGGCGTTGATTGTTACTCACCGTCATGAAGTACGATTCACGTTCTTTGACCAGCTCAGGGTAATCGAGCCATCTTTCGGGTCGGAATAGGTGGGCATCATGGCCAAATACATTGGTGTTGGCATGGGCTACCCAAGCATTGATGCCAACGACAGTCTATCGAAGTCAGTTCAAACAGCCGAATCTTTGCAAGTGTAGAAGTACATACCCCAGGAAGAAAGTATTGTCCTGCCAAAGTTGCACCATCTGGCGGAACAACGCGGCCGAGGCTGAGTCCAGTAGCAGGATGCATTCGTAGGCCTTCTTTGATCACCGCTTGCAGATAGGGGAGCCTATCGGCCTCAGCAAATGTGATTGGGTCCGATATGGTGCCTTGACTCTCGTGGGCCTGTATCTCGGCTCGGAGTTTCTGAAGAACTCTGGGGTACTTAACTAAGTTGAAGATGATTGAGGTCAAACTGATTGACGTGGTGTCAGAGCCAGCTCCAATGTTCATGTTGCACACAGAACTGATGTCTGCGTCGGTGATCTTGCCTGTATCCTGAGCTTGGAGGCGTAGAAACTTGACGACAAAGTCCTCTGCTGCATTATCATCGGCTTCTTCATCTGTCTCGACCTTCTCGCGCTTTTCTTCGAGCTGTGCGTTGGAAAACTCTCTGACATGACTCAGACCAGATACGGTCTTTGAACGCATCTGTCTGCGGAAGAGAGTCTTGTGCCACTCTGGGAACGCCCCGACATCGGCGCAGTAAACCAGGTACTGGCTCAACGACGACATGATCCCTTGTATATCCTCGCCGGAGTCTAAGAAGCCGAATCGTTTGCCGAGCTACCAGACTCAGTTACCCTCATAAGAGCTAATAGCAGCTGTTTGTCTTACTGTCATCATGCCTATAACATCAAAGGCATAGCACTGCATCCAGTGTGATATCTCCACGGAGGCACCAGACCGAGAAAGCTCTTCCAATCGTTCCCGAAGAACAGCGGAACATTTGTCGATGAAAGGCTCGAGTTGGACCAAGTTAGTCATGGAGTACGCTGCCGCGACCTTGCGTCTGGCCTGCGCGTGGATATGCGGATTCGGCTCGACGAAGATGTTGGGGAGTGGACTGATGGGATTGCCGCTGGCATAATACCAGGGAGACTACTCAAGGTTGTCAGTTGTGTTCTAACAGTATCATGTCCCTTTGGCACAGACCTTTGTGAAGCCTCGGCCACTGCCATAGATGATCCTGGCCGCCGCTGGATCGTCGATGCTGTACTCGTTGGGTGCTATGCGGACAACGGGCCCTGATCTAGCTGTCAGATTGAGTTGAAAGATACCAGTGACTTGGTACCATATTTCCTATGGAGCTCGATACTGGTCTTGGGGTATGTCCCATAGTAAGCTTGCTTGAGGAGCCATAGTCTTGTGAATCTTGCAAGAAATGGTCCAGGGGCTCGTCTCAAAGGGGAGCGAATGAACTTGACAAGGGTCAAAATGACCCATCCTAGAGTCAAACAAAACGCCAGCAAAACATAAAGCGAGAATGGTTTCATTGTTGGGAAGTGTCAAATATTGATGATTATGGTCAATTGCATCAAGTAACCAGGATCAAAAATGATATGACTATTCCATCGGCATTCCTCGCTCCCATGTTGCTTGACATATTCCATCCCAGCAGCAATGGGATGTACCACGAATGGTCGTTAGGTCAGCGTAACATTAGCCGATCGCTTCCCACTATCCATTCGGGGGCTGTCTGCCGATCAGTTCCTGGTGACTATCTCTTACCTCTTCCCCGCGTCATCTTCCCTTGTCCCGCGAAATGATGTGGCTGGCTGTTGCACTTCGGAGCCATACCCCCGATGGTCATCAAACCGACATCACGAGTCCCAGCCCCTCATTCGATTTCGGAATGTAGATGCCCGGGCATCACCCTGCTTATCGCTATTCAAGCCGCCGAATACTCATTTCGGTAGCGAATGCAACTGAGTATTTGGCAATAACGTCCTCGAAGATGATAAGCGTACGATGTTCTATAGATCCGATGGGGTAGACAATGACCATCACATGTGAATGAAGTCAAACAGCTGTATGGCCTTTTGGTCATCGACCTCGTGATCCTGAGGTACTTTCTGTAAATGCTATGGTTACTGAAAGGTGACTCAATCCAGCACTCGCACAAACGTTTAAACTGTAATATTGTCTAGTACTATAGCCACATGTACACAGCACATGCCTATCAAACAGTCCAGTCATTAATAACCCTCGCAGGGGGAGCACTACTCGCCGGCTCCCTCCACTTAGGCGCCTGCAAATCCTCATCCGCCACCTGCTTCCCCGTAACAGGATGCACATAATGAAACGGCACAACCCTAGTATCAGGCCACAAATCACCCCCATCCCACAGCTCATCCGGTCCCTGCGGATTCGCCGGATACGTCTCTTTAAACAAGGGCACAAACTTATCAGCATCCTGCCAGCCCTTCTCAACACTCCCATGCCAGAAAGGATGGTACCGCAAGCGGAAGATCTTCCACACACCGTCTTCTTTGATGTACTCGTTCTCGTAGACGCCGCCCTCCCACCATTGACGCTGGCCGCCGGGGTACTCGGGGTTGAGGGTCTTGTGGGTGCCGGCGCTCATGAGGGTTCTGCCGCGGTATTTGGCGGTGTTGGTGCCGGGCTGGAAGTCGACGACGTCTTGGCCTATGAAGTGGTCTAGAAGCCAGCCGTGGATGGGGCCGTTGCGACCGCCGACGAAGTAATTGGACCAGCGGTCGATAAAAAGACGCCGGATGGAGTCCTTGCCTCTGAACCGTCCGTTGAGGAACTGCACGTATGCATCTGGTGAGTCTGAGAACAGGTCCACCACCTTATCGTGTTAGTAATACTACGGGGATCAAATTGATTGGAAGTGGTGCGTACCTCTTTGTAAAGACATTTGTCTAGGTAATATCCGTAGATATGCTGCAGTTTTCGTACATCTGCCTCGGCTGCAACCCACTGTGTTACTCAAAGCAAATGACTGAAAGGGGGGTTATTACCTGTGAGCTTCTCAATCTTGGCCTCCATAGCCTGAAGCTGTTTCATGACACTTTCGGTATCCATGCTGCCACTCATTTCGCTACTCTAGCGACGTGTCAAGTTGGTATGCTGAAGAACAGGGAACTCAATGTACAGTAAACAATAGCACTCTACTGAGAGGTACCTGCTGAAGCCCATTGGATCTCCAGGAGGTCTTATACCTGTAGACTAGCTACATCGGGAGTGGCTGTCAGCCTCCACTGAGGGGGCCCTCGACGCTTCGGCTCTTGAGTTCTGTCGGATGCATACCGCCGATGCCACCAAATTCACCACTAGCCCTTGTAAAGCAGGGGAATTCAACTCTAAAGCCAAGCCAATTTTTGTTATCGCGCCAAGTGCTAGATCGCGGGGTAGAGATCTGGGGAAGCGAAGCGACGCGTCTAACAGGGCCTAGAACGTGCAGCGTTGGTGATAAAAGGATATATCGCTGATCCTTCCTCTCCACTTCTGATGCAAGGACAAGCTCGCAGATGCAAAGTCCTCTCTTTGATTGCACATCTTCATCTGTTCTCTAAGAAATCACCATCGACATGGAGGCACAACAGGTCTCTACAAGAGGCCAGCTCAATTCGCTATGGAGCGAGAAGCGATTGATCGCCATTTGCTTCTTTATTGCCTTGGCTCAATTCCAGTATGGATTCGATTCAGCTGCTGTCTCTGGCTTCCAATCCATGCCAGGTTTTCTCATCGTCTTCGGTTATGCTGATGTAAGTGTACTGTTCTGGTATTTCCATCATTACATGACTCTGACCGATTTCTGAACAGCCCACGAACCCAATCGGCTACAACATTACCACCAAAGTCCAGACCCTCCTCCAGAGTCTCATCAGTCTCGGTGCCCTCGCAGCATGTATCCTCATCTTCAATTTTGGTCGTTTCATCAGCCCTCGAGTCGGTCTTTGGATCGCTTCGCTTTTCGGCGTAGTCTCAGTCGCGGCACAGATGGGAAGCACGCACCTCGCCGCCTTATACTTTGGTCGTGTCATGCTTGGCTTCTCCAACGGCTTCTACAGTACCTTCTCGGCTATCTATATCGGAGAGTCGACACCAGCGTATCTCCGAGGTGCGGCTATTGGCTTGGTGGTCATGCAGATTAATATCGGTGCTCTTGTCGGTATTGCTGTCGATAACGGAACTCAGACCATGCTCAGTCGCCTCTCGTACCAGATACCACTTGCGGTCATGTTTGTTGTCCCAGTCATGATGTCTGTAGGCCTTATATTCCTACCAGAGACTCCTCGGTATTACATCTCCAAGGGTCAGGACGACAAGGCCGAGGCTGCGATTAGAAAGCTACGGGGTATAACCGATGATGAGAGAATTCGCGAGGACATTACCATCATGAGGAATGCGTGGTTGGAAGAGACTGAGATGCGCTCTGCTACTCGGCTGCTTGACGCTTTCCGTGGCACCGACTTGCGACGCACTCTCCTCAGCATTGCGACAGCTGTTGGCCAGGCTAGCACTGGCATCTACTTCATCGCAGCCTTCTCGGTCTACTTCTTTGTTCAGGCTCGAATTGGTTCACCTTTCATGTGGGTCATGGTGTCTCTCGCCATCGCCCTCACGGGAAATATGCTCTCTTTCCCCGCCATACGCTTCTTCAACCGTCGGCATCTTCTCCTTGGCACATCACTCCTGAACGCAGGGTTGATGCTAGGTATGGCGGTTGCCTACACTGTTTCTCCCGTGGGCTCTCCAACTGTTGGAAAGGTCCTTGTCGGGTTGAGCATTGTCTTTACCTGGGTATATGGTATTGGCCAAGGTCCTGTGCTATGGGCCCTGCAAACTGAGATACCCTCTCAGCGACTTCGAGCCCAGACTGTTGGTTTCTCACAAGGCACAAGCTTCTTGGCTTCATGGCTGTGCTCGTATTGTACACCGTACTTCATTAACCCCGAGTCACTCAACTGGGGACCAAAGTACTGTTACATCTGGGCAGGCAGCAATTTTATCCTGGCTGTCTTTACATATTTCTTCATTCCGGAAACTAAGGGCCGAAGCTTGGAGCAGCTGGATGAGCTGTTTGAGAAGAGGATCTCTGCCTGGAAGTTCAAGCGTTATGTCACCGATCTGCAGCAGGCTGATACAGATAATTACGTGGGTCGAATGGATGCGAACGAGAAGGCGGGTGTAGTTCAGGTGGAACATAAGGAGAAATAGTGGACAGGTAACTCTCGACACGTTGAAGTAGCTATATTAATGTCTTCTAGTAATCTCATTTACTTTACGAAGTTTGAATCCAGCTTGTCCTATCTTTCACAGATAAACTGAGTTCTCACCATTAAGCTAATCCCGACATTTAAACTTGAACAAAGATATATTTATGCCCCGAAAAATCTGTGACTGTTCAAATATACACTGTGACTATCGTTCTCAACCGATCCCCAAAGTTGTTGCGATATCTGATAAGGCGATTTTATATCGAGACACGATTTGGTCCCGCTAAAACGATTAGTCATTTACAGTTGATACTTGTGGCTGAGAGCTTAAACCAGCGGAGAGAACTTAGTCATGGCTGAGACTACCGCGAAGTCTATACTATAAGAGAAAGCTGTTTACTGACTATATCAAGGATGGGCCAAAGATGGATGGGGTACGGCTCTTGCGGAGATACATGTGTAAGCTATTCTTCAAGATTGTAGAGGCTATGCGCATATTGCCTTCCAAAAGCTAAAGTTGATGGAGATCTTTTAGTGTGTTGGCTTGATATGTCTCATTGAGACGTCATAAGCTTTACGTAACAATCAACAATTTAGGTATAAGCACCTATTGGCCCTCCTGCCACAGTACCTAGGATGGGTATGACCTCTTAAAGGTCGATTTTACAGGTAACATACTCGGAATTATTTCAGCACCCTACTAAGATCTCAATGTTGCCAACTCTTCCTCAGCAACCTGGCTATCAAACTCCTGCATCTTAGGCAAGTCCTTCAATCCCCTCGCCGTCGCCGAAACACATCGACTGAGAGATGTTCCATACTTAAACATCCCTTCGCTACCAGGATTGAACCAATCCTTCTCAAGAAACTCGCGATCCAGAGTTCCAAGGTACAAATGGAAGGTATCCCGCCACCCATCAGGCAATTTCCCATCAGCGCAGTATTCTGGCTCCAGTTTGAAGTGGTAGCACAGCTGCGTTCCGCAACGGCCACAAAAGCTGCGGGATACGTCGGAACTGCATTTGATGGAGTGGAAGAAGCGTAGCCAGGTTTTGGTCTCGCCTGTTGCGCGGAGGGCTTCCATGGCTGGGATGTATGGAGGGCGATCCGCATCTGCTTTTGCAGCGTCGTAGTCGGCGGTAAGTACATCCAAGATTCGACCTGAGACGATAGTTGAATCAGATGAGGGCGACATAGCGGAGACGGTGAGCATAGGCGCTGGGATGTCGAGTATGCCGACTGCAAGGAACGAGCCAGTCGATCTACGACAGTCGTTGCAGTGGCATGTCATGGCTCCTGGGAGTTTGATTCCCAAGGCTGCAGGTGCGAAAGGGTTCAATGGTCGGTCTTCCAATGCAGGGACGTCAATACGATAGCGGACGGCGCCGCAGGAGCAGCCACCGGTGACTCTGACGGGTTCGTTGGGGAGAGGCATGTTGATTGAGAGTAGAGGTATGCCTTTGGGCTATTGATTATTGATTCACGATTATAACATGAGGTTTTATACTCTTCTTCTGGCTATCTTTGTTGAATTCACGATAAATTCCGAAGCTGAACATGTGCCTAGGCTCATGACGGTGAGGCGCTCTTGGCAGTCCTTGCTACTGGTGGACTGTTGTTCTTTTGCGAGAGTATTACCAGAACAACACAACGCGTCTATGGATCTCAAAAGTTTGGTACGCCCTGTGATCATCTAAAATCATTGTCGTAGCTGCTTCAGGCATTGAGGTGTTTAAGTTGACTGGATCGCTTGGCTTTAAGATGGCTTTGTTACTGCCAAGCCTGAATCGACCACTCGGGAGCCAGAAGAGGGTATCCACAATGCGCTACGAATTCCGCCGTGCTTATGCCTTACGAAAACCGTGACAGAATACGAGCAATTGCCTGATCAAAATTCACGACAGTTAATCGGCTCGTGATGTCATTGTTCATCTCCTGCAATCGCGGCGTGGGAGGCTCAGACGAAGCTGAGCGGTAGGTACGTACTGAAAGGGGGAAGTAAGCTTACTCATGGAGGAATTGTCATTGGTCAATCATCGCAGCTCGGTCTTTACCCCTGTTTTGCTATCGATAAGGATCGCGCTATGTTACCCTGAACTCAAAGACCGAGCGGAATGTGCAGATCTGGACTGTGTTTAAATTGCTCGGTCTTTTATAATTCGTCATCAAAGCTACTTGATAGCTTTTAATAAATGAAAGGATTTCAATGTGACTTATTTACGGCTTTTCATCGTGGCTGAGTTATCTGACATGGCTCAGATGTGTTTTACTGAATCATAAGCCCTCGAGAGTCGATCTCGGTCTTTAGCTTCACTAACAACATGAGATTGAAACAACCATTTTGAACCGCTTAAATATCCTCGGGGCAACCGCGTCTATTTTTCTGTCTTATCCTACTAATCACCAATCACTTCGATCAGTAAAGCACCCAAAATGCGTCTTCTGGCTCTTCTCACTTTTCTTAAGACTTCACGGGCCCTGCTTGTCCCTTCTCCACCAGGCCCCTATGATGTCGCCGTCAAGAACTTTGAGCTCATCGACACAAACCGTATCGACACGTTTGCCCCCAAGCCCAATATCAAGCGCCGTCTCATGGTCTCAGCCTACCTCCCTATTGACTCCCAATATGGCTGCAAAGATGAAGTCGTACCGTATGCGCCTACCCTCACTGCAGAGGCGTACGGCAAAGTAGCCGGAGCTCTTGGCCTACCCGACAACATAGTCAAAGACTTTGAGATGAAGGTCTGCAATATCTCAAGTGTCAAGCCAAAGAGGTTTCATAGTCCGAAGAAAGAATACCCTGTCGCGCTTTTCTCACCTGGCTACCAAGGTTCAAGGCTTGTGTATGGGGCTATGGCGAGGTCCTTTGCAAGTCTTGGGTATATCATTCTTACTGTGGACCATACTTATGAAGCATTTGTGGTCGAGTTCCCTGATGGGACGGCTGCAACTGCTGCTGAGTTTCCAGATAACATGAACTCGACATACCGACAGCTCGAGGTAAGCTTCCCATTAAGCTCCGTGTCGGAAGGACATCATTGACTCTGGCTATCAGGTACGAACTAAAGATGAGTCGTTTGTCATCTCGCAACTCTGTAATCACACACTTGTGGAGCTAGTCTTCGGAGACTTCCCTGGGACTTTCGACCCTAGAAAAATTGCTGTATACGGCCATTCCTTTGGCGGATCAACCGCCGCGGTCACAGCCCAGCGTGACCGTCGTGTCATTGGAGGTCTCAACTTCGATGGTCCCATGTATGGATCCGTAGTTGAAGAAGGCCTGGAGAACACGCCGTACATACTCGTCGGAACAAACATGACGTCTGATCCGGTCCCTGGCTGGAATGCATTCTATGATAAGATCGACGCTCCCAAGATGGAAATGGTGGTCAAGCACACACGTCACTATGCATTCACGGATGTCCCGTTACTCTTGACGGAGTTTAAGATCCCCGCTGAGTCAGAGGCTATGGTTCATGGGGTATTTGGGACGCTTGACGGAAGGAAGGTCGAAAAGGCGGCGAATGAGATTATGGTTGGATTCTTGGACTTGGTGTATAAGAAAGATGCCAATAAGCTCAAAGGTATTGGCAAGAAGGAGGGAATTGAAGTTCTTCAACGTGATCTAGCATAGCTAGTGGGAACCTCGGGTTGCTAGCCGACAATCATCTGTTGTTTTATTAAAGACCTTGCCTGTATTAATCAGATTAGGGTCTTACTTGTAAAAGTGCATTAACTATTTACATATAGATACCTCCTCTGTCTCTAAGTCATACTGGCTTTATCCACGAGCTTGCGAAGGTCATTAGCAACCTCTTGAACAGAGGTATACTCTGGGTCTCTAAGGTACCATAGCTTCTGAATCACATCCCTTGCAGGATTGTCCTCGCTTAAGTACGGATGCTCGCCATCCCCCAGCTTCTCTAGTAACTCATCCATCTCAATCTCGCCATATGGAACTGACCATTCAGTAATCTCACAGATACCGGTGCCAAGCGCAAATAATTCCTTCTGAAGAATGGTTCTTTCCTGGCTCGGAGGTTGCGTATCAGTAGTTTCTGTATCCAAGGGTTGTGCATCCGGGATCCAGTAGCGAGGCTCAGAAATGAAGAGAAGGTCTGGGTATACACCACGGAGGGTGGAGCCGGCGAAATCGCAGAGTTTCATGTGAAGATCATCGAAAAGGAGGATGTTTCGCGTGGAGACGTCACCCCAGATCACGCCTCGGCCGTGAATATAATTCAGGGTCTCCGCAAGGTCAAGTGTCATGCTTAAACGTTTGGCCATAGGCGGTGCATCGCCCTTGAGGATACGCTCTCGAAGGTTATCGTGGGGGGCTCTCTCGAGTTTCAGGGCCCAGGCCTCTCTCTCGCTGTCGGCCTTGAGCTCAGATTCTTCACCCGAAGCGGGAGGAAGATACGCCGCTCCAAATGATTTGAGGATGTGTGGATGGGCGCCCAAAGCATCGTAGATAGCGGCCTCGCGCTTGAACATCGCGCTAGTGTCTGTGCCCTTGGCAAAGGATGCGTGATCATACATTTCCCCATCTAGCCAGAAGCCGGTGGCTTTAATAACGACTTGTGGCTCAGATCTGTCGGCATAAATAATGCTGAGGCCTGTTCGACCCAAGGTCTCAAGTCTTGCTTTAATCACTGGGCCGGCCTCCCGGTCGCTCATCCGCATGATGGCTGAGATCGAGCAAGCGACGAAACAAATAGCGATTGATGGATGGGAGCCGCTGCAATAATGTTGGAAATGAAGTCAATTATTTGCGCAAGCTGAGGCACTGCCCTGAGCCTGAATATCGAGAGGAAAACAATGCGATTAAATACACAGGGAACGAGGAGAACATAACCGAACGGAATATTTCTTTCCCGCAGATATATCTACAGCCTGTATATTCTAGGCGGTGAGGCAACATGGCATGAGATCTGGCTGATTGAAGTTAGTGCATTTCAGCAAGTAACTCACAAGAAGCTGTCCCACAGCTTAGTGCTTAATAAATATACAGTTTTTCTGTAGAAGCCCAACAACCATCATCATCTTTTTCAGAAGTACAAGCACAAGGAGAAGAACAATAGGCTTCTCATCGGGTTGACAGGATTGAGCTGAGAGATTCGGGGCATCGGGTTGTGGACCAAGGTGTTTGCACTAGTTATTGTTCCACTAAATTTGTCCAACTAGAGCAACACTACTACAAGGTCCTCTGGGGAATGGAAGCCATCTTACAGTCAAGCATCCAATCAACATAATGATATTCCGGAGCACTGACGGACCTGTCTCGGTATTTTGAAGAAATCCGTCGGCAAAGTGACCCCCACTATTCCGATGGTCTAACCCTTTTTATCTTCCGACGATGGCCCGCTCCACTAGACCCCGGACCCCACGGGGAAGATCTCAATGAGATGCTGGAGGTATAAGAGGCTGACATCTCCAACTGCTGAACAGAAGCCTAGACGCATCCCTGCTGGACAGACGCAGCTATGTATATCGCCAATTATCTCAGTGTACCATCATTGACCGGCGTCTTTCTTGTCGGCATAGTCATCTATGTCTTGATCAACGCCTTTAGGTCTCCTCTCCGCGGCTTGCCTGGACCATGGTACACTCATTTCACTCACCTCGTCCTCAAATGGCAGATTCTCTCCGGCAACCGTGTTCATTACATACACTCATTGCATCAACGGTACGGAACAGTCGTACGCGTTTCACCAGGAGAAGTTGCTGTCAGTGATCTCGAAGCATTCTCCAAAATACACAAGATTGGCTCTGGCTTTCTCAAGTCTGCTTGGTACGATGGCATAACTCCTGACCGAGAGCCTGGCATCTTTGTCATGAGGGATCCTCACCAGCATGCTGCCCGAAGACGATTGTTTGCGCGTGCCTTTAGTGTCAGCTCGTTGCTGACGAATTGGGAGTCCGAAATCCGGCAAAAGACTGAGCTGGCTGTGAATAACATCAAGCGAGACGCTCTGAGTGCTGGCGCGGATGTGTTCAAGTGGTGGACTCTTATGGCGACGGATGTCATCGCTCACCTTTCATTCGGAGAATCGTTTCGAATGCTGGAGCTGGGCAAGGTATGTCATTTGCCCAGGGTTTCTGAACTGTACTGAACTAACTACTCTAGCAAACCCCTTATATCGACGCAATCCAGTCCTCACTTCTCATGAGCGCCCTTCGCGCCGAACTGTCATGGATCTATCCGCTTCTCAAGCGATTGCCATTCCAGGGCTTGAAAAGGTTGCTGAATGCCGACAGCATCGTGTTCGAGCATGGCTCCCTCGCTGTCCGAAACATGCAGAGCGCAGGAGATGGCCTCAGCAAAGCGAATTTGTTCAGCCAAATGCTGGCTGAGTCTGACAGCCAGGAAAAGACTAGTCTGTCTACGTCAAGCGTGCAGGCGGAAGCAAGCAATCTCATAGTCGCTGGATCGGATACCACGGCTGTGACTTTGACGTATCTTATTTGGGCCGTTCTCAAGCAACCCCAGCTTCAAGCTGAACTGGAGCGCGAGATTTCAGAACTCAGTGATGAGTTGACCTTTGACGAACTGAAGAATGCTCCACTACTAAACAGTGTGATTGAAGAGACACTTCGTCTGTATGGTGCAGCCCCTGGTGCTCTTCCACGCGTCGTGCCTGGTAAGGGTCTTGATGTTTGCGGCCATTATATCCCTCCTGGCACTGTCGTCAGTACTCAAGCTTTTACCCTTCACCGCAACGAAAACATCTTTGAAGATGCACAGAGGTAAGATCATCGCAGTTCTCTTGTATAACTGCACGCTGACATGGCAAAAAGGTTTAATGGCCATCGTTTCATGGATAAGTCCGCCCTCACGGCAGCACAAAAGGCAGCCTTTTCACCATTTGGGGCTGGGTCACGAATCTGTATTGGTCTGCATTTGGCCTGGATGGAGCTTCGACTTGGTGCCGCGCTATTCTTCCGTGAGTGTCGTGGCGTTTCACTAAGTCCTGAGATGACAGATGAGATGATGGAGATGGAGAATAGGTTCTTGATTGCCCCGAAAGGGCACAAGTGCATTGTGAAGCTTTGATGAAGGGAGAAGAAAAGAATAGATAGTGGTCTGAGATTTGAATGAATACGCCAGTAATTGTGAGATAGCCGGTCCAGGGCATTGACGTGCTACTTGTGATTAAGAATCAGAGAGCTAAGCTACTGTTTTACCTGCATTGAAAGCACTGCGCTAATGGAATAATGAAATTACCATTAAGTTTTATGGCCTGATTCGTGAAATAAGACCCTGAAATTCCCCAGGAGCTAGGCTAAACACGAAGTGAGGCTGAGAGCTTATTCCGGCAGAGAGAATCCTAGTGAGCAATAGTCTCTGCTTTGAGTTCAATAGCTTACATGTCTGATCATAGCTGAACATTTTACCAAATTAATAAGCCCTGATCTTTCTCACAAAGATGTATTTCTCGCATCTGAACTCGGACTTCTGTCGCGCACTCTGCAAAACCTCACGCTCATTGATCTGTTGGTTGTTCAACCACGTCCACTCACTTTACGATACGCTTTTCACTTAACTATTTGGCCATCTGCTTGGTATCGGCTCAGGCTCGTTTTTCTCTGGCGTCACCGTGCAAGCCTGCCACTACTACTACCGTGCTCGCTGCCACCACCACTACTGCTGTCGAGGCCTCGACCGCCACTGCGATCACTGAGGACTCTACTATCACAGCTACTGGAGATTCAACCATTGTCACTCTTAGTGAAGATACGACCACTACTGCCCTCTCTGATCTTTCTACGACTCTCACGCTCAGCGGAGGCTCAACAACCACTGCACTTGGTGAAGGGTCCACTACTCTTGCTGAAGACACGACTACCACTGCAATCACCGCTGAGCCAACTACGACTACCTTTGAGGGGACTACCACGACCGATGCTGAGACTACGACTACAACAGAGGCCCTGGAAGGAACCCAACTGTCGGCTGTCTTCGCCGATAACACCGTGAAGGATACATACCTTGATCAATGGGGCAGTACTTTCAGTGTTCCTCAGGAAGGAGGCCCGACCTCCAAAGCCCGCTCCCAACTTGAGCCTGAGACCAACAGGCTCTTCACCTATCTCGTCGATGGCACCAAGGGCTATCTTTACACTGTCATTCCCGGCAACCCCAATAATGCCTTCCAGTTTGACACACCAGACAACATCGCTGTTTTCCCCGATGATTACCACTATGTCAAGTGCATACCAGATGCGGAAAACGTCCTCAGCTGTGCGTCTGAATATGGCCCAACCCCTATCGTTTGGTACTGGAAGGGAAGTGTCTCGAGGTTCTATGGAAATATTGACCCAGCTTATCATAACAATCCTATTGTCCACTTCAAACTGGAGTAATTCACTCACAGTGGAAGTTGCTCCTTGGCTAAGCTCTGAGAGTGGGCTACGCCTTATTTGATGGCTGAGAAATTGAAGATAGTTTTGGGCCCACGCATTTACCACGTTATGAGTTACATTCTATGTATATAGTTAATTGGCATCAGATACTTCTGACGTGTTCATTGGTGCCCTTGGTGTCCGCCCTGCCCGCGTCGCCAGACTCAGACTCACTCGCTGCGCCAAGGCTCTCAGGGTTAGACAGACGCATCTCGAGATCAGGGTGCTTGGTCTTCCACCTTTTCATATACCATACTCCTCCCATCAAGATTGCCCACATGGTGAACTCAAACACTGTCGCCGCTGGGTATCCATTCGGGAAGCGCGGGGCCTCGACTGTTGGAAATGTGAAAAGCGGGATCCAGATCTGATTGCAAAAGCCCAGTGTCATCATAGACGAAATGATGAGTCCGCGTTCGCCGTAGTTCTCCTTCAGGGTGGAGTTGACCCACGAATACAGGATGGGCGATGCCATGCCTGAAATGCCACCGAAGTAAAAGGCGACAAACTTTAGACCATCGGGCACAGTCCATATAGATAGCACAATGCAGGCAAAGAATACGAATGATGCTTGGAACGTCCACAGCCCTCGAAGACTCAGACATCCTGCCAACGTTGTACCAAGCCAGGATGAGATGGCGCGGAGCAAGTCGATAAATGTTGGGAGGATGTTGACGAGCTCGATTGAGTAGCCAGTGTGACGGAGCCAGAGGGCCATGTAACCAGTCTGATTGGAGGTCAGCTAAGCGTCGAGTCTTTATGGTTGCGGTCCTAAGACTCACCCAATAATGCGCCTGACACAAGGATATGTAGCACGAGACACAAATCCACCACATGGGACGACTCAAGGTGTACTTGAATGTCTTCCATGTGATGCCCTCCTTCTCGACAGTAGGTATACGTTTGAGAGCTAGAGCATGCTCCTTCTCAGTCATATACCACCTTCTGGGTGATGTAGGCAGTCCAGGCCAAACGACAAATCCCAGAAAAGCGAGAGGTAACGTGATGATGCCTTGTACAATGAACAGCCATCTCCAACCAGCACGCCCAAAAACGCCATTGAGGTTTCGGTACGCAGCAGCTTGGAGATAGCCAGAGAACATGGAGCCAAGTGAATTGCCCATGAACCAGACGCCCGCTCGTTTGAAGAGTTCTTCGTTCTTGAACCACGAGCCAACTACACCGACGACGTCAGCACCCAACAGGGTCTAATGATGGTTGCTGTTTGAAGACTTACGGATTAGATGAGTGCCACCAAATGAGCTGGCCTCGAGGAACCCAGTCAAGGCTCTCAAGATATAGAGTTGCCAGCTATGTTTGATCTCTGACTGACAAAAAGCGATGACGGCCCACAGTATCTGCAGTGAAGGAAGCAGAAATGGTGCACTGTTACGTTAGCTTTGTTCCTTTGGGCGGATATCGGGTCGGTTGGTTATGACTTACAGTTTGCCTTTTGTTTGTAGCGTCATAAGTGGGATCTGACCCAAGACATAAGCTGTGTTATCTACATGAAGGATATTTGGATCAGCTTTACCTCTTAAGCAGGTGTATATGACCTACAAGCAACGACGTAGTAGTTCAACTCATTTCCAAAGGCATTGAGGTCTTCTCTCATGCCAGAGACATATGCGTTGGTGATGTTTTGTTGTCCGAGGAACTTCACTGAAGAGTCAGTACTAGGTTCCTTAGTTTTGAAGGTATCAATAGAGACCGACGCGGCAAAAGACTGGCAGAAGTTAGTATACTACCAGGCGTCAATAGAATGTGAGACTTACAGCTCAGAGATCCAAAGACCAGAATGGCTAGGTCAAGCTTGCGGAGAAGCTTTCTCTCCTCTTTTGGGTATTCCGACGCTACAAGAATGTTAGCCTATATCCTGCAAGGTCGGATATGAAGAACGCACGGTACCAGTCAAAGACGGAGACTACCACGGCTCCAACTTTGTTGCCCTTCAAGGCTGCGATGACACCCATCTTCGGCTGACGGGAGTAGTATGCTAATTAGGAGCAGCTGTGAGATATGACCCCGAGCATACTCTTATACCTTCACATATGCATATTCGCATTGATCTGCAAATATGGCGAGCTTGTGCGCCGAGAGGTAGTATTGCAGGGTTGATGTCTGTCGCGATATGTTTCTTGGTCCGCGGGGACTGATTTGGGCACCGGATAAGCAGAATGGGTAATCTAGATGGGTATACATGTCCTAATTATAGCAGATAGACATAGCTTTACATTAGACAATGCCTGCCAACGGAGCTCTCGTAGAGGATAGGGTAAATCGTCTCGGCGATCGGATGGCGACATCTCTCCACTTGGGCTACTACCAATATTCATCCAATCGCCGATGGTCTTGGTGGAAAGGCGGGGAAGTTCCAGCGAACTTATCTATTGCGACATCATCAAGTACTATAACGCAACTTTAACTTTCTCAAGGTCTTACATAAAAAGGCAAAATGAGGGTTTATTTGCCGTCTATGTTCTGCGGAGTGATTGCAGACCCTCAGTCGCATGCCTCACTTGTGTGTTTTGAGC
Organism: Fusarium sp. HKF-74; assembly: GCA_021223625.1. Taxonomy (NCBI): domain Eukaryota; kingdom Fungi; phylum Ascomycota; class Sordariomycetes; order Hypocreales; family Nectriaceae; genus Fusarium; species Fusarium sp. HKF-74. Next base: position 243,115 of record JAJFAS010000052.1, read on the forward strand.
TTGTCGGTCGATATGGGGAATACCATGCAAGGGGTTCGTTTGTTTAACGTACCGACTTCCATGTTGGGATATTGAGAGTTGATAACAATCACATCGGAGTCTGTGTATTTGAGTGGCGCACCATTTCCTGACAGTGAGGTTGCGGACCCGTCAAGGACCTCTGACTTTTCGAAGGTCTCCTGCTCTGTCTTCGTCCAGTCCACTGATCATGTATAGTTAGTAGGTTGATCTATGCAAGTTCTCATGGCTACGCTGGGGCGACTGGGCAGTTTAAGGAGCCTGTCTTGCCTGGGAAATAGACATACAGCAAGGGAAGGGGTCTTTGTAGCCGCAATCATCATGCAGGGCCTGCTGGATCACTCAGATAGACCATCGATGCCACTCAAGTAAGTTGGCATTCAAGTCGGTGGTCAGGCTCTATTGGAAATGACTCCGCTGTCTTCCATGTTGACTCTTAGGCATATATAGCTCTCTACCTGAGTGGCTGCTTTACCCTGGAAATTGCTCGGGCCGGTCCGGACTTAGAGCTTGGTAAATTTAACACGACTGATGACCGCCCAGAGAATCAACCACGGGCTAAAGCGTCATGGCGAATTAACTTCGCTCGGCCATATTCCTCTCTACCCAAGGCCATGCTCTAGCTCAGTCAGCTCGAAATGGACAAGAGCAAGAACTGGCAAGTCGATACCACTGTAACGAATGTCGATACTAAGGGAATCATTTACTATCAGTCTTCGTACACGATGCGACACTATCCTCTATGCTGCTACTGTTCATTGGACTACGTATCTTGGCAACAGGATAAGGTTCACCACTGGTACACTCAATGTGACGGATATCGGGCAATGGGACCTGTTTCAGTGGTTGAAAACTGGCCTTGTCAGCTCTCCAGCGAGCATTTTCCAAAAGCCTCTGTTGATGGTGATTAGCTTTGACCCAAAGGCGTGTGACAAGAATCAGTTAATAAGCAATGTTAGTTATTCGATAGTCTGGTCTAGACTCGGGCCTTATTGGCCTTCCGCAGTAGTGTCGATTTCCAAGCCAATAGACTTGTTATCATCTCCTCACTTTCGCTCGATAATTGGCTCAACGGTGGCTACTTTGCATGCTGATGTCCAAGAAGAGATTTTATCAGCTGGTGGCCACCATATGTCTTTTACCACCATCACATACCCACAGGCATATATACAAGGCCCATCGGCCGGGACCAGCTCAACCAATGCAACGAAACAATTGCCTACTGCAAGCAGTCTTTTTTCTCTCCACAATGTCCGAACATTCTAACCGGCAACCTGAGCCTAGATATATCGGTGCTTTCAACTTTATAGTTGAAGAAACCGGCACGTTGATGGATCTTGCAGGCGGTGGTGGGCAAGAACCCCCCGTAATTGCATAGTAAGCACCATTAGGGATTTTAACAATTCATCGAGCTCGCCGCTGACGACATCTCAATTCTAGCGACGCGCAGGACGATGGAAACCACCGGAACCAAATCTGGTCTGTTTTCGCCGTGCCAGGCAAGGACACAGTTCTCATCAAGAGCGAGGCAAATGGGGCGTGGCTATATTTCGCCGGTATGTCTATTTCTACACGGTAAGATTCAGGACGCTGACAATTATTTCAGGGTGTTATAGCCCTGTTCGCACAGAGCATGTACACTGGACTGATGAACGCGTTCAGTGGCGCTTTCAAGGCGGCGACGCTGATAACCTGGACAACGGCGCGTCTGTATCGTAAGTTCGAATAACATCACTAAGGTTTGTAGCTTTGGTTCAACATATTTGACAGAGTTTGCAGCGCAAGCGGTGCTGATAGTGTTTTGGATCTTGAGGGAGGAAATCCTACTGGAAGAATCGTGACCTTCAATTATCATGGTGACCCCAACCAGGTCTTCAAGCTTCGGAAGAAATGGTAAGCTAATGCTTGGTTTCTGTGTCAATTCAAGGTCAGATTGAGACGATTGGTCAGCATGTCGAATCATAACTATAACTTCATGTTGTATCTGAAGCAAAGGTCTTCCGTGCCAAAGATGTGTCTCGCCAATACACGAGTTATTGATGACGGCGGTCTGAAAGATTAAAAACATCCTAGCAGTCTCCGTTAATCATGACGTTCCAATTCCGTACATCATATTGAGCGCCCATTACAAGCCACGTATCAATAGCCTGGCAGCAATTGGTACAAACGGGATTGGGAACCCAGCAGTCAGCCTTGACATGGCGCTGGCATTTCTCAATCACCAGCTCAGCCAAGTAACCCTGCCAATCGCAACGGTCGCTGACCTCATAGTCATTCTGCATATGTACAGTCAGCCAAGCAGCATTGTTGGGAAAAGATTTTAACTTACATCGTTGCAGAACCAAATGGCAGACTGCCAATTGCACGTCATGCGTGCGCATGATCTTGCAGGGGCACCGCATCCAAAGTCTCCAAGCCTTTTGAGATGATCGATTCCTTGGCGCGCGTCACTGACTTTAGTGCGCATGCTTTGGCCTCCATTTGGGCCTCCTCCATCACAAGCAACTCGAGTCTGAGCAGTCTAATATCAGATTCATGGATAAAAAAGAAAAGGGCAGCTGGAGGAGGGACTTACCGGCTGGCGAGCTTCCAGAGCACGTATAGTCACCTTCGTGCTGTCGTCTTTCTTCTTGCTGTCGGCGAACTCGGCAAAGTTGGGGTTGAGCTTTTCGATCTGAGCCAGCACCTCCTGTGAGTGATTCCGGGTCAGCTATGTCTTTATGAGATACGTATTTAGCTGTTGAATTACCTCAGCTGTACCCTCGAAGGTGTGGTTTTTGCCGCCCTCCTCGATGGGGCCGACCCAAGTCATAGGCACAATGGTGTAGCCCTCAGGGATATCTGAGCGGATATCAACGGCCTGAGAGTCGATTAGCATGAGGGATAACAAACATCTGATTTGCATCAACGTGCCATAGCAGACACCATGTTCAGGCCCACGAGGGACATAAGCGGGGTCATGATAGACGCTTTCATGATGAAGTAGGTAACACTGAATAAATGTCAATGGAGATGGAATGATGTTTTAATGATTTGGAGGTAAAGCTTCTAGTCAATTCAGACACTGGCTTCCAGTTTATATGTCCAACCCTGGCTGAGTAATTGTGGAGGCTTGAGAAGTTTTGTTCCACTCGCGATGTCTCAAGCCAATAGTCGTGTGTTGATGGCGACATATAGAATCCTTCCTTTAGAGATCTTACGATATTTCTCCAGTGCCTCTTATTGCATTTCCATTTTGTTATCCATTTTAGGCATATTCTTCAAGTGTTGTACCTGGATAAACTCATCAGACAATAGGCTAAATAGAAAGAGTCTGCTTACTTGACAGAAAAGGGTATATTATTTAAAATTTGAAAGTTATGTCCTGAACAGGCTGCTCGCCTAGTGGATCGTCATAGGCGAATTCGTGACTTATAATAAATCCATTGTGCAAACGGAGAAATCATGCCACCAATCAGCGCTTGACCCAGTTGAACACCAGATAATGCATGTTCGAAATTTCTCTCTGGCGCTCTTTTCTATTTAAAACACAGTATTGAATCAAGAGACTTGACTTCGGGCTATTTGTAGAGCAGCGATCGGATCTACGGCACGCTAAATTGAACTGCCGATGTATTAAACTTTAGTGTGACATGGTAAATAAAATTATATGATATAATGTGCAAGGCTGTACAAAACAAGCTTTTCATGTTACAGGGATACAAACCTTCTCGCGCAAGAAGGATAAATAGAAAGCGACCCGGCCTCCAGTTTTGACGTTGCTGGTTCTAAAAGCATCAAAGACAATTCCACAAGCAAGCGCTTGCTCTGTCCACAAAATCCAAGATAGCTAAGGTAAGTTGACTTCTCAATTCTTGCAAAATCAGTAAGAAGAAAACTATAATAACAATGCGGCAGCCATCCATCAATCATGCTCGCCAAAGCCGTCCTCCTCGTCACGGTCGCATGCAATGCATGGGCATCACCCTACGTCGTCACGAACCCAAAAGACCTAAAGAACGACTGGCACAGCAATGACTACACCGGAACTCGCGGTAAGGACGAGATGATCCATTGGAAGTTTACTCTTGAGGGCCACAACGCCGTACCCCACCCTGGTGACTTTTCAACCTTCTGCAAGGGCGTGCAGAACGGGGAGCTGTGTGGTGAGCCATGCACCAAGCCCGGAGCCTTTGTGAAATGCAAGGATGAAGCATACGAGGCGCGTCAGTGGTTCAGTGACTATGGCACGACTGTTGAAGTGCGTCGCACTACGTTCCCTGATGCTGGGAAGAAGGTCATTACCAGTGCTATGGCCAACATCACTGAGCAGGACGTGGTCGGCACGGTGCATTACAAGCTGAAGTTTGGTGACTTCCAGAAGCAATTCATTGACACATTTAATCCTCCGTCGACAAAGATTTAGGTGTAACATATTTTAGATTTCTATAGCCTACTATTGTAGCTAATTGCCTTCAATTCGTATCATTATATAAAAATATCAACCAGTCGCAGATGCGAAGTTGCTTGATAAAGCAATCCAATCCAAATTTGGGCTAGGCGTCTTGGCCACTTCTGTGGCTGAAACCTGATCTTCAATGCCTGTCGGGATGTGGAGGCGCGACATGATTTAGATCGGCCCGTATCGCTACCATGAGGATAACAACGACCTCTCGTTAAAATCATCAGCTTGAAAAAAAAATAGCTTATTTCTGCGAGTAAAAGCACTATTTTCTCTTTCAATTTTATCATATTTAACTCTTGCGACTTCGGCTGCGGCACGGTCGTGACTCGTGATAGAGCAGATATGCGCTGCATCCAAGGTATGACTTTGCGCAAGGACACTACAATGTCATTCAGACGACAATAAAGAGATGATCTCCAAAGATGATCCCGCTCATGACCAAATCACGGCTCTTGGTTCTCTCTGTTATTGGAAGAGCCGGATGATACACAGTCTCTCTGTCGCCCAGTTGAAGACGAAAGGCATCGTCGCAGTTACTGCGACATGACTGCACTCCAAGATTGTGTCCCAGGCAATGGATACTACCATTGCCGACGATAGCAAAGTTGAATTCGCATGTGCACCTCGAGTCACATTCTCTTTTCGCAGATCACTTTTGCAGTCTGATCAAAATGCAACGTTGCGCTCAAATCTCGATCGAAAAGTCCCCGCATCTACTCAGGGGTTAGGCGCTCCGTGATTGAAGTTCCTTGAACCATGCATTGATCGAAACAATTTATTTCCCAATTTCATGCGGCCCGATCAAAAGGACCAGTTACGCGCCCCGTGAGTATCCAGACTAGGTGACATGAAACAAATACTAAATGACTCTATTCTCCGCGACAAAGCTTCCCCATGAAGGATAAAGGCGCCTGCTGCTATTCGCCACGTGCCTCGGGAGATCAGCCAGGGACCGTCCGAGCATCACAAGCTCCAGGGTTGTATCTCAATAATTAAGGATCTATGAGTTGTCCTGGCCTATCATATCTTGTCATGGGCTCTGGGCAATATCGGAAACAAATCCGGTTTCATTGGACCGGCTCTCTACCAGTTATCTTCCATCATTAACCAACAGGTTTCGCTTTAAGTGGAAGCTCATTTCTAAGGGACTGACACTGAATGCACTGGTCAGGAGCTATGTAGGCCAAGTTGAAATCTCCTGACTGGTGTTTTACCTGCATGAACTCACCTTACAGCGTCACAACCCCTTATTGGCTCACGTGAAATGAATAGCAGCCGGCTTTGCTTTTTAGACAGAATTCGGATAGGAGATGTAGATTAGGAGGCAATGACGAAGAACCACAAGATAGTCGCTGAAATCAAACAGCAAGAACATTTAATACAAATATGCAATGTTTCCTTCAATCCTTGCCGCCTATTTAGATACCCTTTGCTCTATCACATTAGCATCATTGAGTTCCATCAGAGACCAGACAAAAGGCATATTCCTATCCTTTCCAATCTTTGAAGTCAATATGAAAGTCTTCAGTAGGCTGCATGCGTGCCTCCTTGGAGTTCTTACACAGCATGTTGCGCAATCGTTGGCACTATCAGGAGAGGCAAAAGCAATGGTCGAAGACTCTATGGAGTGGATGGATAGGTTCTACGACCCCAAGATCTCACAGCTATACGACCTCAACTCTAACGCCGCGATGAACCACGAGACACTAGCCTCTACATGGTACGCGGTCGGACTTCTTGCCCGGAACGGCGACGGTGATGCCTCAAGGGCTGAGGATGTCATCAGATACGTTATCAACGACCAGCACGATAATCCCAAGGATTTGTGGTACGGCGACTATACGCGGGAACCGGAGGAGCCAACTGTTGGAACAGCATGGTACCCTGCCAAAATGTACGGATCGTGGGACCCCAACTGGCGAGGCTTCGTTGGTCTCAGCTTCATCACGATATACGAAGAGTTCGGCGATCTGTTGTCTGATGATTTGAAGGGGCTTATGCTGGACAGTCTGTATAACTGCAGCGTTGGAGACTCCTACCGCGTGGGTGGTGTCAACGGGGATAACCTCTATCCATCATACAGCAACCCTGCAATCATGCGTGCGATTGGGACAAGCTGGACCGGCCGCCAAGTAGGCGATGACAATATGACACAAGCTGGAGAGGATTATGCCAAGGAGATTATTAACCTCTTTGATCTGCATGATACGCTTTCTGAATTCAACTCGGCGACTTATACCGGCATTTCACTCTTTGGGCTTACGTTGTGGTGTAAGTATGGTGATAAGGATAGTATTCTCTCCGAGAGAGGTCCAGATCTCCTGCGCGGCGTCTGGAATTACACATCGCAACTGTGGAACCCGAGCATGCGCAATCTCGCTGGTCCATGGGATCGCGCATACACCTTCGACATGACCAAGTCTCTCGGCCTTCTTTCTCACTTTCTCGCACCTATCATCGGGAGGAAGGAGTCAGGTTTATGGCAGTACCCCGAAGTCATGAGCCATGCGCGTGACTGGGCTTGGGCGCCTCTCATTGCCGTCCACTCAGAATTCCACAATTCGTTGCTTTCGGATGATATTAAGGATTCACTGAAGACATTTGATGGAGAGAGGACGTATGAAGGAAAGGCGTACTATCCGCCCTATGATCTTGATACCCGCAATATCACCACGTGGCTTAGCGAGTCGCTCATGATTGGGGCTCAGTCGTATCGAACGAAAAGTGCAAACGGACCGTCGAATAACAAGGCCCAGTTCCATCCCGCTGTTGCGCATTGGTCTTATGGAGATGATAACATTGGATGGCTCAGCGTAAGTTATACCGCTTCAAATTTCACTCCTACTTTTACTGATATAACACCCAGCTCCGTCCTACCGAGGCACATGTCCTGATGGAGGTCTCACCAAAGAAGCTGAAAGTGACTTATCCTGAAGGAACCAGCAGTTCAGTGTTCACTTTTGTGGCCTCTCCTTCACTTGCGAAGAGGGATGTTCAGTCGTGGGCTGACATTCAAGGCGCTTCTATATCTGTCTCTGGAAACGCAAACCCCGAGCCACAGATCACATTTGCTGGTCGATATGGTGGCTCGGGAAGTCCGATTTACGACCACAATCATTGGACTTTTGTCCACACGATGCCTGCTGATTTTGAGGGCGCACCTGAGATCACCATTGAGTTTGAATGAGGGGACATGGCTCAACACCAACAACAGGGTTTTTTCGTCAGATATACAACATAGATTAGAGGATGTAACATTTTTGCGTACACATGTTTTATAGATTTTAATCATTATCAATCAATTTTTAACTTACAAAACCAGTCGCTAAGAAGCATTACGCAAGTAAGCCTCCAACGATAAAAGCGGCAAGGGTGATGATAAAAGCAGCCGATCCAGGCTGTAGAGACGCGGAATCGTTATCATCATCACCACTGCCAGCGCCGGATTCAGATCCATTCCCTCCACTCGAACCTGCTCCGCCCTCGTGGCTCAACACAAATATCTCGCCCGTCTTGTCGGAACTGAACCACAGTCTACCCTTAGAGTCCCATGCCAGACCAACGGGGCGGAAGCAGTCATCCGGACATTTTGAGAGATCTTTGTTGTAGATGATGGGTGTAGTAGCGTTTGTACTTCGCGAAGAAGATGCAGGTTTGCCGTCTTGGAAATCGACGTATGAGACCTTGTAGCCAACTGGCGGATTACGGTTCCCTGAGTGTGTCAGATGTGGACTTGATTCGGATGTGATAGGGGAACTTACAGCTGCCGTGGAAGGATACGTAGGCCCTTGTGCCATTCTCATCGAACTTTAGGTCTAGAGGTGCAGTGTGCGCTTGGAATGCTAGTACTGGAGCAACATAATCGGATTTGCATTCCTCATCAGTAAGGGCGGTAGCATCATCGCCGTCGGCTTGGCGATCAGCTGGAAACTGATCGCCTATCTTGAGGTCGCCTAGATTAGGGAAGTCTTCCGTAGACCAGAGCGTATAGCAGAGAGGGTAGCCGTAGTTACCGCCCTGGTCATCAGAGCCGTTAAGATAGCCGTGGAAGTTCATCTCCTCGCCTGGGTTGTCCTTGTGGATATCTTTGCCATCGCGGTGTAGCTCATCAGCAGAGTTCTCAACGCTGAAAATGCCACCTGTCTCTGGATGCTCTGCTACGCCGACAGAGTTGCGCAGACCCCAGCCGATGATCTCGCCGTCAAGGTAATCGTACGGTTTTTTATCGGAATTGCTGCTGAAAGACGAGATGTTGAAGGCGCGGATCTGAGAGCGGCCTGAGTCACGATCTTCAGCACCTGCGTCATCGTTCCCGTCGCTACCCCGGGACACGAGCAGCATGTCTGGATGTTTCTGTGAGATGAGCAGGGTTCGTGATGTGTGACCTCCATTGGTCATATTGTTGACTAGGGTCTGAGCGGAAGATTCGCTGAGAGTGACTTTGGATGGGTCGTAGGACCATGCGAAGACCTCATCAGATGATGAAGCGTAAATTGTACGTCCATCTTTGGAGAGGGCGATGCCATGGTTGAGCTAGCACGGTGAATTACTTAGTTTATGGTCAAAGGATGGAAGATCCCGGATCTGGGTAGCTCACATTATTCTTCTTTAGTAGAGTGGTCTTCTTCTTGACTTGCAAGCAGGTTCCTCCTTCATCATCGAGTTCGAAATGAATTATGCCATTTCCAGAGTCTATCACAATGAGAGCACCCTCGCTGTCGAATAGGATACCTCGAGGTCGCCTGAGCTCATTGGCGATAATACTGTAGTTCCAGTTTTCTGCGGTCTCGGGTGCTGGATAAGAAGACTTCAGGGTCTTGAGGTTGCATTGCTGGGCTGAAGCGATGACGATGAGGAGCGTTACGGTGGCGAGGAGGCGGATGGACGCCATCGCAAAACGCGGGGTATCGATGACGTCGGGATCGAAAGGTGGATTGCCAGGGTTAATCGATGTAACTGAGCAATGGGAATGCCAATAGGCTCTGAATATGGGTACCAAAATGAGCAATGTCGTGGAAAATGAGGGTTAAACTGGATCGTGAAGGAAATATCTAGATTACATGATCAAAGTCAGGAGTCGTCATTGACAACTCTTGGCAAAGCATGGTCACACGACTTTGTTGCCCAATGAGACAGAGGACAGGGGCTGAGAAATTTTAGGCTAAAGCAGGCCGATACTGGCAAAGTCGACTTGACGAGCTTACCCTACATCGCGTTCATATAAAAGTTAGGGAATAGTAGAAAGGACAACCTACTGGCAGCAGGCCCTTTATTTAATATATATAAACAGGCCCAAGCATCTGTAGCTTTACTTCTACCCAATTCCATGCTTACGGCATCTGGGGAATTTTATTTACTTAATTAGGAACAAAGAGTCGGAAACGGCACAATTCACATAGCATAAGGCTGACATCTTGATGTTGAGCTCTGTCGAGGCTATAACTTGCAAGACTTTGACACAGAACTAACGTTGATGACATGACTAGGTATTTTACTCGAGATTTTACTTGAACCTTCCGACTGGTTGAGCTTTCTAAAACGAGCTGACAGGCTTTCAGTCAGTTGATTCAAGACTCTGGGGTTCTTCCGCACTGGTTCTAGACCTTAGCGGCCATCTCCGCTATCTGTGAACAACTCAAATTCCTGGCTCGAGTGGCTATAAACAAAATGATACAGAAATTTATTCCAGCTTCTAGTCCATGTGGAGTTTACCATCCCGCATCAGGAAGCAGGATAAAAAGTCCCTTCCCCACGGCACATATTCCGATGCCGTGGTAGCCGGATTCTCAGCGGGTCATTGATAAGTAGCCCCATCGGGAAATGGATCTGACAGGCATCTAAGTGGCTGCAGCCAATGCCGACGTTGCTGGGTTTCTAGCGTGTCCGAGATGTCGTACGCACTGCCAGTGAGTTACACGCGCATCGCACAGAACATCCTGGTATGGTAATGATAAGTATCGCTTATCGCCGCTGAGAGTCTGATGATGACCAATAATAGGCGCGATGTGACAGCGAAATGGGAAGGTTAGTGGTATCGTACCCCATGAACGAGGGCGATAGCTGGGTGGGCACGGGAGAAGCGGCAACTGCTATCGGTCGAATATTCGATTGAGCGACCCGATGTGGGGTTTGCAGGATCTAGAAATACAGTGTTACAGCCTGCTCACTTTGTCTCTCTTGATGTCTGTTCTATTGTGTGACCTCGGCCCTTTCACTTTATCCGCGTCCTCAGCTGTCAATCACGACTCCTGCAACCAAGGACTCAGGCAGGCATGGCAACCTACAATGAGAAGCTCAAGGGTGGGGACCACGAGCTGTCCCTAGAGTCAGGCAGCGGCGACATTCCGGCGGCCGAAGCCTACACTTCATCAACCGACTACGGACATGGCGTCTTAGCAAGCCTCCGCCGCTTCGAGGCTCGCATGGACAAGGCTCTCGGCGTCGAGTCTGAAGCCATCGTACGTAAAACAGAAGAGGACAAACGACCCGTTCCATGGCACGAGGAGCTCAACATGGCACTGATTTGGGCCTCGGGTACTATGGGTATCAGCTGTTTCGCCACCGGGTTCTTGGGCTGGGAGTTCGGTCTGAGCTTGAAGCAGAGTCTGCTGATTTACATCTTTGCTTCTATCCTTGGTGGTTCAGTGTCGTCGTACTGCGCTACCTTTGGTGCGGCGACTGGCTTACGTCAGGTCTCTGTCTCTCGTTACAGCTTCGGATGGTATCCCAACAAGATCATTGCGTTCCTCAATGGTATTGAACAGCTGGGTTGGGCTTCTGTTGCTACGATCAGCGGTGGTCTGGCTCTTACTGCAGTCGCGGACGGACACATCTCTCTCGTTGTCGGCGTCATCATCATCGCCATTGTTTCGCTCGCCATCAGCTTTTTGGGTCTCAAGTACATCCTGATCTACGAGCGATATGCCTGGTGTATCTACTTCATTGTGTTCATGATCATCTTTGGCATGGTGGGACCGTACGCCGACAACAAGACTCCTGCCTCTAGTTCAGGCATCGATCTCTCGGGCAACGTGCTTTCTTTAATTGCCATTGTTTATGGTAGCTCCGCATCGTGGGCAACTATGGCTTCAGACTACTATGCGCACTATCCAGCCAACACATCACGGGTGAAAGTTTGGCTCTTGACTACGGCTGGTATTGGTATTCCTACTGCGATCGGTATGACTGCTGGAGCTACGGTTGCCAGTTCACTCAACAATGTCGAAGCCTGGAAGACTGCATACGAAGATCCTCACCAAGGTCTTGGCTTCCTCATCAGAGACATGCTGCATCCTCGAGGTTTCGCCAAGTTGCTTCTTGTTCTACTATCCTTCAGCGGCATCAACACCAACATCATGTCCCTTTACTCATCAGCCATTTCATTCCAACAAATGGCCACCCCATGTGCTAAAGTTCCTCGCTTCATCTGGACACTTGGCAATTTCGTAATCGTCATCATTTTGGCTATCGTTGGTCGTCAGAAGCTCAACACCTATCTGCAGGATTTCCTGAGTCTGCTGGGTTATTGGTGCACTAGCTACTTCGTCATCCTTTTCGAGGAACACACCATCTTCCGCAAGCGTAACTTTGACAATTACGATCTTGAGGGCTGGAACACCAGGGAAAGGCTGCCACATGGTATTGCTGCCTCTGTTGCTTTCCTTTTGGGTGTTGTTGCGTGGTGCATGGGTATGGTTGAGACTTGGTTCACCGGACCACTAGGCAAGTTGATTGGAACATATGGAGGCGATGTTGCAAATGAGTTGACCTTTGTGGTCACTGCTGTCGTTTACCCAATTGCTCGATACTTGGAACTAAAGTACTTTGGCAAGTAGATTATAGTTATCAACGTTTGCAAGGAGTAGAATGCAATTATCTGATTGATGAATCGTCGATCCGCTCTGAACCTGAGCATACCTGTCTTGATGTGATGTTTCCTCCCGTCATCACAACGATATTTAAGGCTAGTCTCGACCAAGCCCCTTGGATGCCCAACCTTATGTACGTTTCTTCAAATTTCCAGTCTTTTCCTACTGCCTATAATTCTCTCGTGGTTGGTTCAAATTCTCTCAGACACGGGCGTGTTGTCGTGAGGGGAGAAGCAATAGAAAGTTCGGAAACAGGCGATGCAACCGTCTTGTAAGGCTCGATCAGAGGACTCTGATGCGGAGAACCTGTCCCGTCAACGAACATTTAGCTATATCTTGGATCGCTGGGGCAGTCACAAAATGGTAATCATGGCGACACCGCCCATAACGCCTCTAACAATGGCACCGACTGGGGTAGGGTTACCAGGCTCAAGTAAGGGCTCAGCTGTCTTGGTGACAATGGTGACGCCCTTAGTGGTGTTGATACTAGTAAGTGTCTGTTCTCTAGTTATACTAGGTTCCCTTTGCTAGAATAAGCTTATAGCTATAAATCTTAACTATAAATAACACTTCTAGCCTATAACTTAGATATTAATACTATAATAACTAACTAATAGCTATAATATAAAGCTAATATAATAAATACTTAAATTATAATTCCTTAGCTAGCCTTAAAGGTATATAAAAGGCTTTAATCTCTTAGCTAAGAAAGGTTAACTTAATACTATAAATACCCTAGTCTTTTAAGATAGTAACTTTAATAAGACTAGTCTTTTATTAATAATATCTTAATTAAATCTATATTAATAACTATATTAATAAAGTTATAATTATATTATAAGCTATATTAATATATAAAGAGATCTTTAAAGAAAATAACTATTTTAAAGGGCTAGAATTATATTATAAGGCTACTATAAAGTATATTTTTATATAAGACTTTAATTAGCTAAATAATAAATTCCTTATTTTACTAGCTCTTTTTAACTATAAGATTATTACTTATATAGTAATTTAGTTCTCTATAGGGGTTAAATTAATTACTTAGTAAAAGAAAGAGGTATTATTTACCTTAAAGAAAGTAAAGAAGTTTAAAGTAGCTATAGTATAAATCTAATTAAATATAGCTTAAATTAAGTCTATATATAATATATAGATAGCGATTTATAGATATAGTATATAATTAAAATTATTAAGAAATACTAATATATAAGAAAAGCTTAATAGAAAGTTTTATAATAATATATATATTAGTATTACTAGGGCTAAGATAAAGGTTAGAAGAAGGTTTAGGGTAATCGGAAGATAGTAGCAGTATTAAGTTTATAAGTCAGTTATAGAGTTAGAAAATACACTTCTATTGCACTTCGGGTTTAACATAATGTTCTCTAGTCGTACTACCCGTTATTACTTCAATAACGGTTGAGTCGTAGATGGGAACCTATTGCTCGCACTTGCCACAAAGATATATAGATAGCTCGTCGCCGTCTTCAAGGGCCTTGATGTCTGTAGCGCAATAGGGATAGTTCACGTTAACATTCCTGACGCTGTAGTCACTCATTAGCCGGCGTTGACAATCATTTGGGCGCCTATCAGACAAACCAGCAAAGAGCACGCGGGTCAGCACTATTACAGCTAGATGCGCGGGGATAGCATATCGTGAAGATGTTCTCGAAGCAACGAAACTGTGAGCCGATGGTCTTACAGGTCATAGTCCAGGCATTCTCGTCGCCGCATTTCCAGATAGCCCAATCTATGCGAATGTGTTGGATCATGGGAGGCTTAATATGGTGATTAGTAAGAGCCAAGACCGCTGCCCGAGAGGGAATAGTAGCCACAGGAACCGCAGTTGTTTTGGCGACCGAAAAGATCGCGCTGACGAAGTGTCGCAGGAACAGTCACAGCCGGGCCAGCCGCTTCAAACGCGGGTGCGTCTGGGATTTCGTAGGCTGAATATCAGCCATGCTTGCAAAAGATTTCTGACCGCCAAATGATCGATAGACTGTTGATCTAAAACAAATCGTCCGTTACTAAACGCGGAGAAACATTTAACGAAGAGGAGGGGGTGAAGCAAACCGGGGTTTTAAGCAGATTGAGACGGATGAAACTGTAAGACAATAGAGAAGGCAGTGCTCCCTAAAATAGGTATTTCTTCTGTCTTGGGGGTTGAAAATAACTTCAAGATTTTATCCAATGATATGAGGATGGCGTTGGAGATATGCAGTGGCGCTCCTCTAGTCTGGGGCTGTGAGAGCGGTGCATCATTTACAACCTGTCGCCAATCTCAGCCCTCCTGTAAGGAGTTTAAAGAGGAGATTGAGACAACGGCTTGTAAGCGCCAGCCTGGTTCAGATTGACGTCCAGTTGTGTCAGCAGCCTCCACTATGATCGCTGATATTGGCTGGGGTAATCAGCCAATATTAAGAGGCTGCAAGCCATATCTGCAGCTGCACGTTCTAGGGTTGGTGGCGTCGTTCAGCTGCTGTCGGCTGGCCTTTTAACTCACTTTTCTTCCTCCCTATAGGCCTTACAGGCGCGCTCAGGGAGGAATTCCAGATTTGAGACATTGCTGGTCCAGACCGGCGTGTTGAATAAAACCCCCCATCTCACCACTCAAGTAGCCACCGACTTCAACTAAATCCATCCAGCTTCTCGTTTTACAAGCTCCCCCTAGGATCAGTAAAAGATACTATCCTCCACAGAGAATTAATTGGATGCTGTCCAGAAAATGGCAGTTCAGGCACCAGCAGGTAGACTTTTGCGAGGACACAATCCGGCAACACGCAAGAAGCCGTCCGGAGCCGTGGGGAAAATCTTCGTTTTCTATTTTGTTGGTTAGTACTATTCCTCCGCTGACTTCTTGGTCGATCACTGAACATTGCTTGACACGTCGCAGCCATTTGCTTCATCGGCATCCATGCCGCTTTTTTCGTTGTATTGAATAATCGTCCAGTTAATACAACGATCGGCCAGGGCCTCTCAACGGCTTTAGCCAACATACTGGCAATTTTTGTTGAAGTCTCCCTGCTTGGAGGTCTCGGAGTGGCATACAACCAGATCCTGGCGAGGTTTCTTGGACAGAAATCCTTCTATAGTCAGGACACTAAGCTCCATACTCTTGCTTCCAGCCCATGGAATCTGTTTCGGCCCGGGGTTCTAGCCAATATCCTACATATCAAGAGGTTGTGGCTTGTAGGATTCCTTTGTGCTGGGATTCCCTTTGCAGCTGTATTCCCTCCTGGAGCCCTGACGGTCAAATTTGAGAATTCTGTGCCTTTAACTATGCATTCTGTGCCAACAATCAATATCAGCGATTACGGAAATGGCACTTACCAAGACTTCGTGGAGAAGTCGTTCTTTGAAATGAACGCGGACCTTAGTTATATGTCAGTATCTGCACCAAGTTGGACACTCCTCAACTGACGATTCTAGGAACCAATTGAGACCGAGTCTGAATGCATTGGCAGCTCAGGTGCTATCGTCTGGCAGACCAGTCAAGATTGACTCGCCTTGTGGCGCTTCCTGTGTTTACGATATCTCTATCGAGGGGCCCCAGTTTAGCTGCCAGGAGCTTAGCCGACACGATGCTCTGTCGGACGGCTGCTCTGTCATCTACAGAGCGGAAGATGAAAAAGATAGCAGTCCTGACGAACCATATAGCCGTACCAATAACTCTTTTAAGATAAGCTGGTATACTGACCCTAGACCGGAGAATTGCACGGCACGGAGTAAAAAGACCCTGGACTGTTCTATGAAGTTAGCGACATATAATCTTCATATCAATAACTCACTTGACTCATCTCAATCTATCGATGTGCAGATTGAAAATGAAAGGGAGGTCTGGTCGGAAAAGGCTTGGATTCAAACACAATTCTTCTATTACTTCTTCTATGGTGGCGGCATAACGCCTCGCCTCGCCAACAACAGCTTGGAAGCAAACTTCACCAATGCCCAATCGTACGCAATCAGCCGCGCTGCTGTGCATGCTTTGCAAGGCGAGGTTGAGATGTGTGAGTACATTCATTTATTTCAAGCTACTCCCAAAAGCTAAAAACTCCACAGATAGAGATGGCCCTGGGTTGGGGGTTATTTTCTTTCAAGGTAACGCATCACAAGTACTGGGGAGCCCGTATATCGGATTAGTCGACAGATATAATGCCCATTTCAACATTTCTGCGGCAAGTATTGAGAGATACCTACAAGATGTTGTAATTTCGACGATTTCACTTGGGATGTCGACACACAACGGGGATATTGATGCATCCATCGGCGCAGAAGTCTACCAGTTTAGCGAGAAGATTCAGTTTATTGCTGGGTATGGGGCTTGCATTTTTGTTGCGTTAAGTATTTTTGCCTTTAGTCACTTTCTTAATTAATACCGCGTGGCGGCCAGCTCTTCACACGACGGCACCTAGACTGCCTTGTGAGGCACATGTTTACAGGACTAGCATGCGCCCTTTTTTCTTGACTTGCTATTTACTGGTTCTGAAGAGTCTTCTCCCTTTGGTTATCATCGCGATACTTGGCGCTAGAGATGTCAATTGTGTTCAAGACCAACAACCCAATGCCCCGTAGTATAGCCAATCAGAGGTCCCGCTTAATTAATAGTTTTAACGTGACTACGGGACTTCTAGACTTTGATTATTCGCGATTGCGAGGTTTTATTCTCTTCCTGCAAGTATGATTTGGTTACTAGGTTCTCTGCTGGAATAAGCTCACAGCCACAAATATCAACTGCAAATAACACTTTTGGTTACATCACCCACTAATGAGTATTCTCCATGAATGAACTGTACGCAATGGTAACAGAGAAAAAGCGACGTTCTCGGTACACGTCCGTTGCTTGGTACGTATCTCATACACGTCATCGATATGTGCTTCGGCTGACGAAATGCACCGCAGTGAGAGATGCCAGCAGCGCAAGACCAGATGCAGCGGCGAGCAACCATGTAATGGATGTAGTAAAGCTTGCACGAGATGCCCCTTTCCACGGGCAACGCGTTATCGATCTTCGCGTTGTGCGTCGTGAGTGTCACTCCACAACCTTGAAGTCTGGATGCTTACCTCACGCAGGGCAAGGGCGCCTCTCCGAGATCCAGAGATTGTTCAATCAGAGAAACAAAGCCTGGAGGATGGTTCAGAAAGCCTAGCCTCACTCTCACACAGCTGGCCACTCGAGGCTCCGGGTTCGGAATTAACATATGACAATTTCGATGACTTCATACGTTTTACAGAGCGACAGCTGCTTCAAGCCGACCAATAAAGCGATAACTCGAGCGCAAGTCCTGGCTTAGTGGGCTTCGTCTCCATAGAATTGGACAGGCTGTTTGTGCATGGAGGTGTTTCTCCGCAAGGAGCACTAGAAACTCTCGATCACAGTCTCTGGTGTCGAGTTCTTGCGATCTACGACGAGGAAGTCGGCATGATGTATCAATTTATTGATATTGATCAGCTTAGCCATGAGATACTTGAGGGACGAACAGGGTTCGAATCCGATTGCCCGGCCTCTGGTAGCCTCTATGGCGAAGGTTTTTGGAAATATCGCCTTCCTAGTTCTGGCCATCGTCTCAAACTTCGAAGGCTCCAAGGCTATAGCCATCGTGAGTCCTATTGTTGAAGAGGTTTTCGTTTCAACTATCCCTAAGATACACCTACAATCTCCGAACATGGGTGACTTGACATTATTGACTCTGATTGTGAGTCGATCCTCCTTCTGCGCTGCGCTCGCATTAATCCCTCGTTCCTCTGCAGTGTATCTTCTTCTTCCTTAATGATCGAGAGAAAGAGGCATGGAGATTAATTGGTACCATCGTGAGACTTGCACATGAGCAAAGCTTTCAAGAGGAATAAAACCCTGCGGAGAAGATCTCAGATAACTTCTTCTGGTCTCTATATACCTTGGATCGAAGATGGAGCTTTGGCACCGGACTGTCATTTGCAGTTCAGGACTCGGAAATCAACCGACCATCACTGCCAACGGTATGACCCCAATCACTGATCATTAGAACAGAACTGCCAACGGACTCTTTGATGTACGAATGGGTCATGTCTCAGACTGTGGAACGTTCAAAACTGGAACTCCGATTAATCTGAACCATAACAGGAAGATCGAGATGTTTTACTGGCAGGACATGAGCAAGTTTGAGCGGGTCGGCAGAATTCACAGAGGCCATGTCAAGCTTCGAAAGCGGTGGATGGAGGTTTATGGGCTTGGTGAAGAGATGGGTGACGGTAAAGGTCAAATTAACCTATGGGAGGAAACTTCTATCTTAAGGGGTTCAGATATCGTGGCTGAGTATGTTGAGTGTAGAGAGGGAACTGGTTTCATGGCATTCGATAGGTCAGGAATAATTCATAGTCAGCAAGCAGCTTAATTCGAACGCGGTATCTTGAGTGTCTAACTATTGGTACTACAGTATTATAAGATTTTCAAATGCTATGATATTCTTGAAGCTGACAGTATACATTGCTGAGTTGAGCAAAAGAATGGATGGTGTTTTTGATATTTATCCCCCTTGGCTAGTCTTTAGCGTTCTTGCAATTTCATCGAGTGGAAAAAAGAAGTTCTGATGACAACTTGTTCCTTATCCAGGTTAAGAGGGTGGTACAGGGGCGACGACGACTAATCAAGCCTCTGCTTTTTCAGATACAATACCAAGTGTTGGTCTCTTGGTCATATTCAGCGTGCACAAATTCGGCCGACGTACAGACAATGACATACACGCCACTATACTCTTGGTGCCCATTGTAGCCAGGAAATTAATGCGCGCTATCCCAAAGCCTAATCTTTTTGTCGAGAGGATTGTCCACTGCTCTCGAGACCTCGTCAAAATGCATCGTTGATCTGCGGCGAGCATCATACTTCGGCCACCCGGGATCTCCTGTGGTGGCAAATGCGACCCAGGCCCGATGCATGGTGTCAGCGAGCTCTTGCGAGGGCGTTGGGCCAAGAAGGGGCTCCGTTCCGAGGCCGAGCGTGTCGAAAACAAAGGGTATCTCTAAAGAATGTGATGCGCCGAGGCGACCGCCCATCTGAGGTGATTGCCAGGCAAACTCATACATATAAGTCGAGGCTTGAGCCGCGTTTGCATGGGCATCAGCGAAGCGAAGGGCGGGAATCCGCCACAACCAGTCGGTCTGTATCGCGGAGAATAGCTCACCAGGACTGGCTCCCGGATGTAACTCACGGTACGCGTCGAGGCCCTCTGGTGACAAACCGTATACTCCAGCTATCGTGGATAACATCTCTTCTGTAATGCGATCGATGGAGCCGTCTGGGACTAAGAACAGACGTGTTTCCTCAGTGTTGGAGCCAATAAGTAAGTCAATGTTCGTGGAAGCGCCAGCACGGATAGCATCGATTGGATGTACTGGAATAATATCCCCGTCGATAGTGGGTGCCCACGGGATGAAACTGAGCGCGACCTCGCCCCAGAAAGCTGGATCAGGTCGTGTGGTCAGTTCATCTCGCAACTGGGCCTGAGCGTGGAGGATCTGATCAGATGGAGTAGCTTTGATGGCCTCCAATGTAGCCTCTACGCCTAGGATCTCTGCCAATCGCTGTCCGATCCGCTTCGCTGTTACTGTTGAATTGAGCTTTGGGTTGCTTCCGCTTTGCACAACCGCTCGGTGGAACAGTCCATTAGCCTTAGGGATAGCCAGTAGCGTGGCAACACTCATGGCACCAGCCGACTCCCCAAAGATGGTGACCTTACTGGGGTCTCCGCCGAATGCGGTTATGTTCTTCTTCACCCATTCGAGGGCGGCGACTTGGTCAAGCAGGCCAAGGTTGGGGGTGCCATCATCTAGATAGAGAAATCCTTGGGCACCCACGCGGTAATTGATGGTGACGCACACGATGCCGTCGCGGGCAAACCTACTACCTTCGTAGTAGGCCACAGCACCAGCAGCATGGAATTCGAACATACCACCGGGAATCCAGACAATTACTGGCAGTCCCGCGGTGACGAGGCTGGGGGTCCACACGTTGAGCGTCAGGCAGTCCTCACCAGTGCCGACTAGCTCTGCAAGGCCCTCAGCGATCCCCGGCGGATAGGGGACCTGCGGCGGCTTGGGTCCGAACTCTAGCGTGTTACGCACGTCTTTCCAATGTTCTGGCGGCTGTGGAGGACGGAGGTAATTGGGCCCGAAAGGCGGTGCAGCAAACGGCACCCCTTTAAACACATGAACATTGTCAGAAGTTCTGCCCCGAATATCTCCTGACTCCGTTCGGACGATCGGGTATGAGGACTTATTGTTGAGGTGATCTTGCGGTGAGGTAAGTTGTTCCGTCATAACGTTATCGTCGTTCTTTGAGAATCGTGAGGCTATTTGCGGTCAAGACTTGGGCTGGGAGCTTGAAACAGCATAGAGATTTGGATGGCAAGTTTGGGTACATTGGCGAGCACAGCACAAGACAATAATTATCAAGGGTCCCGTGGTAACAGGAATCTTAAAATAGTGATCTCGGAACCTCTGATGAGTGACGGCTTACGTCTTCACACTCTTGATTAATGGCGTGATGTGTGGCAGCCACAAAGCAGTAGTGGGGCCATGGCACGCGTTGTTTGCCGTTGAGACCTGTGGCTAGAAGCATGGATATGCCCATAGGACCTCAATGTGGTTACGAATCATTCGTTTATCAGATCATGTGGCTGAAATGATATCTTTTGGTGTCACTTGTCGACACAAGATATCATGTTATGCCCATTCGCGGATTGCATGAGATCCGAATTATTGGCTGCTTGATAGATATTTGCGTAGGCAGATTTGCCGGCCGTTTATAATCTGCTGTTTATTCCTGTGTGGTGATCCTCTGCTGCGAAGTGGAAAAAGCAGGTTGACTACCTTTCTATGCCTTGATACCGCGTGACCTACTAGTGTCTACCTTGAGCTAAATCTACAGGAATATACTTAGTCCAGACTCCCTCAGCTACAAGAAAGCCAAGTGGCTCCGTGTGTTCCACTGCGCCTCAATAAGGGAGACCGACACTATCCTACAAAGCGTTGGATCTCCTTGGGGGGTGTTTTAACAATCTCGTATGGTACGGCCAAATACTGATTCTCCTTCTGGTGACACCACCCTGGTGTCGTGAAAGCGATGAGCAATATGCTAGGCTCGTTGGTGGTGTTTGGCTTCTGACCGTAGAAGATAGGCCATAGACTGCAGACGGTTAGAATGAGCCTTGAGAATATGTGAGAGTTAGAATAAACTCACTAAAGAATAGCATCCCCTTTCTTCAACTCGATTTGAGTCTCATCAGCAGGAGTAGGGTCTCTAGTGCCCTTCCACACGTCGGAGCCAATGACAGCTCGAATAACCCAGTTATCCTTGGTGATGTCGGTCGCTGCATAGGCGATACTAAAATATGTTTCGCGTTTGGCGGGATGGATGGTGTGATGACAATCGTCCTGGCGACGAAGGCCTCAGCCACAAGATCCTAGCTTAGAGAACAAAGCAGATGTAAAAGATACTTGAGGGTCGACAGTAGAAACGGTTCTGTTGTCAGAGTAGTAAATTGTACAGGTGTCGAGAAGCCGTTTAGTAAGGCCAATGAAGAGGTCATTCATCAAAGGCTCGATGGCAAAGGTTCGACTTTTGGCGATCAGACCAAAGGTTTGACCATCAGCCCAGCGGTCCAATCTCTCGGAGAGCGGTGTTTAACGTTGCTGTCTTGGCTGCACCTTCAATAACAACGATACAGTCTGCCTTGAGGGTTTGAAGGAAATCATGGGCTTCAGTTAAAGCGGCGAATCTCTTCACAGTAAACACGGGAGTAGATACGAGTAAGTCAGAGAAAGACAAGATGGCTGATGTAGGGAATGTTTGCCACTGTTTCCCGGCACATTCGAGTCGGATATACTACCACGATTTGCAAGCGAGAGTTACCAACTTGGCCATCGTATTGGCAATCCTCGGAAATGCTGCGACATACCCTGAAGCAGCCGAAAGCCCCAAGCCTCGAGATAAGATAAGCCCGGACCCAGCGCCTGTGATAAGATTTTGAGTGGCCATGCCGTGTTACGCCATTCTGTAACTAGCTAGACTAAATGACCTTCTGAACAGGGAACGAGCCCGAGAACGGAATCGTCACCGACAAATGATGGACCGCATGTTATCTCCCCGATCTGAGATACTCTCTCAAAGTGATGGTCATTCTGGAGCGAATGTTCAAATAAGAGAACTAGAGTCGAAGTGCAATACATTGATTTAAATACCCTTTCTAAATTCTTTCTTAGTATCTATTACAAGTCATAAACACTAAAGCCTGCCACGATAAGTCACTTTAATTCAATCATGTTACTGGACATCCATACCTCAATTTTCAAGACAGCTGCATTGACACTTTGTGGTCTATTAGTACTCAAAGTAGCTGTCTCTATTATATACAACTTCTGTTTCCATCCGCTTTCCAAGTATCCTGGGCCGCCGCTTGCACGAATCTCAAGATTATGGAGCCGAATCGGCAACTTCCAAGGGCGAAAGTCAGAAAGAATCCACGAAGCACATGTTAGGTATGGCTCTGTGGTTCGAGTTGGACCAAATGAACTTTCCTTTTCTACACCCACCGCCGTGCAGGCAATCTATACTTCCAACGACTTTACCAAAGAAGAGAGCTTCTATGTAAGTATTTAATCCAAGAAACATGATTTTCAACAGCCAACTTGAAGCAGCGCGCGAAACGAATCTTCCATGAAAACCACTTGTTTAGTTTCAGGTGAGTCTTTTCGCATGTTCCGAGAATCCTGCCATGCCTGAACTGACCTGGTATAGAGACGCTGAAGCCCATAAAGCTCGCCGAAAGAATTTCTCCAGAGGGTTTTCTCAATCTTCAATGCTCGATTTTGAGCCCCACGTCTCTTCAAAGATCAAGGCGCTTCTGAACCAGTGGGCGACGAGAGCTAACGACGGACCCATCGACGTGTATCCTTGGTGTCACTGGCTGGGATTTGATGTCATTTGTAAGTGCAACTGATGATGAAACAGCTTTTATACACAGGAGACTGATTGAAACCCAGACCATCTCATGTTTGACGAGGATCCTGGGTCTGTGCAGCGGGGCCAACCGCACCAGGTCATGAGATACATTAAGGCTTGGAAACCCACGTATATCTATGTAAATTCCATGCACTGGACGAGCTACTGATGGAAACTGACAGATCATAGAAAGAATTCCTACCTCAGATGGAACAATACGGAGTCTACGTCCCTGGACCCATCGGCGGATATTTCAGGGATGTTCGCACATGGAAAAAGGTGAATAACCTTGGAATATACACTGCTTCATTTAACATCGACTAATCTTGTGTAGTATGCACTCACGCTTGTCGAAGGGATCCGCCAGAAAGACTCGCATACACCCTTTCTCCGAAATGTCCTCAGTGCAGAGAAGAGCGGAAACACGGCGCAGCCTTTAACGAACTCGGAGCTTGCGGAGGAATGTATGGGAGGCATGTAAGTTCAGACAAGATGATAGACAGGTCTTAGTATGATTTGGCCGAGCTGATAATCATATGACTAGGTTCGGCGGAAGCGGAACTACCGCAAATACGTTCGTATACATACTCTGGGCGTGTTTGAAACAGCCCAAGGTGGTAGCAAAGCTGAGGTCAGAGCTCCTCCAAGCATTCCCAGAGCCAGGTTTGGTCCCCGACTACCAGGTAATTGCACCTTTCCAGGATAGCTGTGATATTTACTAATTGATATAACGCAAGACATGCAGCAAGTTACCCTACCTTCAGGCTGTTATCAATGAGACCCTTCGAAGATATCCCACTATCGTGGCGACCTTACCACGCACCGCAAACAATGATACCGTAATTGATGGAATCCCAGTACCTAAAGGGGTAAGTCAAACCTGACGCATGCATTGTATACTCTGTACTCAGAATTTCTAGACTATCGTGGGAACTCAGAACTTCACCATACACCGCAATGAGGATGCATTTCCATCACCCGAGGAATTTATTCCTGAGAGATGGCTGACCGCTGATGGCAGCGAAACTCGTAAGGCATCTTGGACACCCTTTTCTGTTGGTTCTAGAAGGTGCATCGGCATCAAGTAAGTTGTAAAAGCTTCCCACTGCAGTTACATCAGCTAAGATAATAGTCTCGCTCAAATGGAGCTTTCTAAGCTTACTGCGGCTTTCTTTTTGAGGTTTGATGCAAGGGTTGATGAGACCATGACTGAGGAAGATATGAGAATGTATGACACGTTCAATGCTGGTCCAGCTGGTGCGAGGTTGTTCGTACATATGCGGGAAGTATAAGAAAAGGAGGCATTATTTAAGATAACGCAAGAGTTTGACTTCAATGGGAAGTTGAATAGCAATAGATCTAGTGTTGCAAAACATGGAAGCCTTTGCGTCTGTGTTTATTTTAATGTTCTAATCAAGTTTCTATATTGCAGAAGAAGACGACTCCTGCTCTCTTATAATATATATACTCCATGTTTTCGACCTGATGGCCATCAATTGGAACGCTTGGTTATGTTATAATGGCGATATCGAAGTCTGCTTGCTTGTTGAATATTTGCCGGAAACTTATTAGTACGCGTCGGCAAACGTGGCCCAGCGTCGGAAGCGGAGTGAGTTCACCGGCCCATGCTCATTCCAGACTCCAGAGTCACGAGTCGGCAGACAGTCCGCCAAGCAGACCAAAAGGCGGGGTAACAGTGATTAACGTAGTTGGGTTTGGCGTATTCTCTGTGCAGATAAACCTACCACGCACCAGCATCCGAAGCTCACTCGAGAAAGTGGGAGGTGAACTCGTCAATCCAAGCAAGATTACCAGCTATAATCATCCCAAGACTGGCCATGAACGCAACCAGGGCACACGATGAAAGTGGACGAAAGGTTGTCAAACGCCGTAAGATCGCACTCGCTTGCGAGTATTGCCGGAAGCGAAAGACGCGATGTGACGGCAGGCAACCTGCTTGTTCAACGTGCGAAGCTAAGGGTCTGAGTGCTACTTGTCTCTATCAACAGAGTTCTCTCACAACAAAAAGGTAAAGATACAACGGCACTTTAAGAGCAATATTCTAAACTTGGGTAAATATAGATATGTCTCGGATCTTGAGGCTCGAGTTCAAGAGTATGAGCGACAGTCCCAGACGACTTTTCTAATGTCCAGCGTCCCATCTGAAACAACCACGGACCGAAACTTCTCTCCAGCTCAGGGTAATTTCCTGAGCCAAAGGAAGGATAACCTGCATCCTCAAATACAACAACAGTCCGGTATGGCGACGACAGACGATCATCCATCGATTTCTTACCCTCATCTCGAAAGCTTCCAGTCAGATGACAGGCTTCTATCCCCTCCAAGAACTGAATCTGTGAGTAGCGACGCGATGGTAGTAGTTCCATCTCCCGAATGCAGCAATGATAAAGATCTTGGTCAGTCATCATCAATATCATTTATTCAGTCAATGCTACGAACTGTGACCCGGGATCATTCAGTGTTCAAGGTCTCTCATGCTCCAGCTAAGATTTCATATCCGTTCCTCCAAACCCTCGATGAAGAAGCATTGTTTCTGCCGCCCCGGAGAGTAGCCGACGGCTTTGTACAAGCCTACTGGAGATTCTTGCACCCAATACTGCCCATTCTTCATAGACCAACTTTCACGGTAATCTACGATAAGTTATGGATGGTAGACGATGCCAAAGGGTCGGATCAAATCTGCAACATCGACGACGCAGTTTTCCTCTCTACTGTCGATATAGTCCTGGCAATCGGATGTCAATTTAGCGAGCAGATCGAACCGACCCGAAAGTCGACCATGGCGAGCAAGTTCTACCAGCGATCAAAAGCTCTGTTAATAGACGAAGTTTTGGATCATCCAACATTAGCCGTTGTACAGCTTTTGCTACTCACAGGCGTGTACCTGCAGTCTACAGAATATGCCAATAGATGTTGGAACACTGTCGGGTTAGCCATTCGGTCCGCGCAAAGCATTGGTCTTCATCTTGATCGCAAACGCGGTTCCATAAATCAGCTCGAGCGAGAAATGGAAAGGAGAGTATGGCATACTTGTGTATTCCTCGACCGGTGAGTACTTGATTATCATAGACCTACCCTTCAACTGAACGATCGTGCCTACAACAGCCAACTCGCTTGTACCTTCGGCCGGCCACCGATGGTTCTAGACTCATCGAGTGTGCCCAAGCCTGAGATGATCAATGATGAATATCTATCGGAAACCCGCCAAGGCGTTCAACCGACGAATGCCTATCCACAGATGGGCTGTTTCGTCTACTCCTGCGACTTGTTTGACATACTACATCAAATCTTGGTTCAATTCTACGTCAAAAAGAAGTCCAACCCTCACAGCCAGAGCACAGATTATGGTTTAGGAGAGGAGATCCAAGTTATCATGGGTTACCATCGGGAGTTGAACAAGTTTCAGGAATCACTCCCGGCCTTTTTGGCTACTTCTGACAACTATATGGACTCGCCCTGCACAGATGAATCTGGAGTTGCTCTGGGGTCTCGAATATTGCATTCCAGGTAAGTATGCCACTTGCCTCTTCTGTGCCAGGCCAGGCTTCTTCTTGTCTGTTAGCTAATCTTCAACTGATATCAGATTATTATACATACGCATATTCCTCCTCAGGCCAGTTGTACTCCTAGTAGCCCAGGGATCAAATGAAACCAGGGCCGGAAATATGATAAAGAGTCGAGATAGTCTTGATCAGCACCTGGCCCTGAAAGCATGCTCGCTCTGTATTTCCACAGCCCAGGAGCTGGTAGCACATATGTATGACAATATGGGCACCTCTTACTGGACATCCATTTCCCACAAGATACATTGTAAGACAAGACCTGGCATGTGATTCTCTATTGACTTGCTGACAACAGAGCAGATGCGTTTGCCTGCGTTGTGGTACTGGCTGCTGCACGTCTTTGCACAGTGCTGAATAGAGATATCGACAAGGCTTCGATCCAGGCTTCATGGTCGCAGTGTATGCGAGTATTTGATAAGTACAAGCTACACTCTCCTGCGGCATCTCACGTAATAAAAATACTGGGAGTATTAGAAAATCGCCTTCCAAAATTCGGACCTGGAATTAACAATTCTCCCCCTGAAGCACAGATACGCACTGGAGACGGAGACGCTATGACACAGCAAGGAGATGATTTTGTGGATGATAGCCAGCGGTTATTGGACTCAGGTGAGCTTATGGGTGATCTTCCAGACATCAATTTTGATTCTACATGGGCGCTCTTGGACGATCTGCTTCAGTGTGAATCCTCTAGTTACAACGTCACAAATGACACCAGCCAGAGCAGCTTGAGTTCAGGCATCTGGGGAGGGGTTCTATAGGAGTCTCAATTCATTACTATTTTTATACTATTTCTAGAAAGTAACCTTCTCAGCAGCATCAAGTACAATCAAGGCAACTTGACACATCCCATTCAGATGTTGTTAGCTCGAAACTTTCAACCAGCCCAGATAACAAGGTCTTAGCATACCAACGACGACACAGATTATTCAACGGGTGAATCTGAAGCTGGGATGATCATCCCCTAGATTGTTCAGTTCCTCCTCGGGTGCATCGAGACGATAATCTCGCTTCCCCTCGTCACGTAGCTTGTTCTCCCTCCGGATCCAAAAGTCAAACATACAAGCTGCAGCTACGCAAAGCCATACAAAACCAAGCCCGAACCCATACCCGAGAAGAAATCTCGGCTGATCCTGTGGACGGAAAATGTTCGATGCGACAAACCCGGAACAGTTACCAATCGATAGCTGTATGGCAGCACCAACACCACGTTTGTAGTGCCCTCCGAGATTGTTGTTGAGCCAGACGACTGTGATAGGTTGTGCAAGCCAGCAACCGCATGTGACGAGATACAGAGCAAAGTATTGCACTCCAACATGGACGTGAGGCGATGCAAGAAGAATTCCATAGCCAATAGTGGATAGGGTGCAACCAACCAGAATGAAACCAAAGCGATGCTTCAGTCGATCAGAAAGTATGGCACCAGTCAACGTAACGACAGCTGCTGCGATATAGATAGGGATGGACATCACTTGCGCCCGCAGGGATGTCCATCCTAGCTGTCTCAAGATGGTAGGGATGAAAAACGAGGTACTGTATGTCGTGGTGACGATACCAAGATACATCAAAGCACTAGGACACCAAGTCAGAGTCAGCTTCAATTGAAACGTTGTATTCTGTGCTTACCCAAGCCAAATCTTGATATCTCCGAAAACACGTTGCGCAGCCTTCTTATCCCAGTGGTTCATCGTAGCGTCTGGGCTTTCTTCAGCTACTCGAGCCAGGAGTTGGCTTCTTTCCCTATCATTGAGAAACCTTGCAGTCTGTGGCCAGTCTGGAGTATAGAAGTACGCAAATGTCGCAATGAGAACGGTTGCAGCTCCTGGAAAAGATTAATAGCTGCCAGGACAGGTCTATATCCAAGACTGCTCACCTTCCAGTATGAAGATCCACCTCCAACCACTGTAGCCGGCGATGCCTGACATGTGGGCGATTGCGTACGCCAAAAGGCCCGAGAAAGCACCAGCCAAGATAGATGCTGCGTAGAAGAGGTTTATCCGCCATTGCAGTTCGTGGCGCTTATAGAACATTGAGATCAGGTAGACACAACCAGGGACAAATCCTGCTTCAAATAGCCCGATTAGTACACGGCAAGCGACTAAGCCACCAAAGGACCTTGTAACGCCTTGTCCAATGGTAATGATGCCACAGGCTCCAATGATAAGACTCAGAAATGCTGATGGCTTGGTCTTTTTGAGGAGTATGTTGCATGGCACCTCGAACAGGATATAGGTGATGAAGAAAGTAAAGACGACAATGTTATAGTCATTTCCAGACATGTTGAGATCGGCTTCAAGACCTTGGATTCGAGCATTTCCAATATTGATACTAAGATATTGTGAGCTACTGCAAAAAGCTAATCTCCCGAGCTTGGACATACCGGTCGACAAAAGCACAGAGCAAGAGCAGGCTAAGTATTGGGATAAGATGGAGGTCGATTTTTCGCAGCAGTTTCTTCTCCTGCAAATGATCGATCTCAGCTGTTCCAGACTCAGTGATCGCCTTTTCAAAGTGGCAGGTTTCGCCTTCAATGATTTTGTTAGTTGCATCCATTTGGTCTCTGGCTATCAATGCCAAAACGGTCAAGATATAAACAGTGATTGGGGGAGCGCTCTGAATATTGGAATAACGGGCAATGATAGAGTCAGACCAGACAAGACCATGTAGCACAGTTTAGTGGTCTTCTACAGACTATTTCGTACTCTTATGGGCCTTGCAAAACTGATGACTGTGGTGTCAAATTATCCCGACTATGGAGCCCTTGCCGATAATTGATCTTATCTCCCCGTGTGGCGTTCTGGTTCCGAAAACCCCAGGCCAATCAACCTGACGGAAGCTAGGCCTATTGGGACCCCGACCAGCCGCTTACTTCCACAGCCGGTCGGAAGTTGAGCACAGGATAATACAATTGTTATCTACGGATAGTGCTCTGGTAATTGAAAGCATCAGATAGCTATACAGAAACTCTGGCAGGCGATTGCATTTTCGCAGCCTCGATTAATCGTGTGACGTATAGCAGCCATGGCATACGTTGTGTGTACTTGGGACCTGTGGCTAGAAGCATGTATGTACTCAGGTCTGGTACTAGAGGCCGTTTCAGGTTAACTTACAACTACATCAGATTCATAGTGAAAGGACAGGAGCAGATTAAATTATAACATAAGCATTAAAGATATATATATGAGAGTAACTAAACTTTCCTTACTACGAGATAAGTTTACTAACTATCAGAAGAATAATAAAAGACATAATTGATGTCTACAGAAGAGCAGGGACAATAGCAGCGAGAAGTGCAAACAGACTAGTAACCTGCTTGCCGGCGCCGCTAACAACCATGGGGACGTCACTTGGCTTGCCGCCAGGTGCGGGCTCACCGTGAGAGTCACCGCCGCTGGGCTCATGGGAACCACCGGGCTTGGGGTTGGATTCGCCACCGTATGGTCCAGTACAGTGATCTCCAATGCACTCGGGGGCATCGCCCTTTGAGCCATTGTCGTCTGACCCCTTGTTGTGCGAGCCCTTGCTTTGGTCGTCGTAGCTGGAGCCACTGTTGGAGCCACCCTTGGCGCCACTGTCGGAACCACCCTTGGAGCCACCGTCGGAACCTCCATGGTGCTTGCCAGGCTGGTAGCTGCTACCGTGATCACCGCTACCACCTCCGTTCTGACCCTTGTTGTTGCTGGGGTAGACAGCAGGGCACCTATGTCCCTCACAGGCAGGAATCTCCTCTGGCTTGCAGTTCTCAGGTGTACCCCATGAGTTCTCCCAAGGCTTGTAGATGATCTCTCCACCGGAACATTCCTCGCAGTCTGCTGGGACGTAGAAGTCCTTGTGGTTCCACCAATCGTGACATTCCTCAGACTTGTACACAGTCTTTCCAGAGCAGCTGCCTCCGAAGCAGAAGTAGGGAACATACTGGAAACCGCCCTGGCAGTCACAAACCTCAGGGATATAGACCCATTGGCCGTTACAAGCGCCGCAGTCGGCCTCAACAAAGATATACACTACTCGCTCGGTAGCAGTGGTGACGGGTCCAGCCACTGTAGTAGCGATGGTAGTAACGAAGGTTGACTGATCGGTGATGGTGCGAGTGACTTCGTCAGTGACAATTTCAGTTTGTCCGCCAGCAGCGACATAAACCGTGAGGAGGCGATCAGAAGGAATGGTCTGGCGACGGTGCATCCTGCGGCGCTGAGCATTACCACCGCAGAATTGGGTGAGATCGCCAGGGCACTCAATGTCACAGGAATCGAGCTCAGTGCGGGCAGTTTCCTCGCCATCAATCTCATCACCACAGTAGCAGTCACTGACAATATCAGTAATGTAGACAAGGGAAAAACGGGAACGTGCGACTTACGTATCATAGACACCAAAGTAGGCTCGGCCTTGGCAGAGACTAGCGCACTGATCCAAATCCATAGAGGTATCCGATTCAGCGAGTTCGAAAGTAGGGAAGCCATCAACAGATCCGACACAGCCAAAGAGGGCGAAAGCATCAATGGAGTCAGGGAAGCCGGCGGGAGAGGTAGCAGTTGGAGCGGAAGTTTGATCGTCAGTGCCAGTTCCGGTTTCAGTGGGGAAGATGGTCTCGCCGTTGGAGTTTGTGGTGAAGCCAGCAGAGTTGGTGTTGGTCGGGAAGATCGTCTCTCCGTTCGAGTTGGTAGTGAAACCAGCCGAGTTAGTTCCAGTGGGGAAAATAGTCTCTCCATTCGAATTCGTGGTGAAACCAGCCGAGTTCGTGCTAGGAGGGAAGATGGTCTCGCCGTTGGAGTTTGTTGTGAAGCCAGCAGAGTTGGTGTTGGTGGGGAAGATAGTTTCACCATTCGAGTTCGTGGTGAATCCTTCAGAGTTGGTGCTAGGAGGGAAAACAGTCTCTCCATTAGAATTGGTAGTAAAACCCTCAGAGTTAGTGTCAGTAACACCTGGCGTCTCAGTTCCCGTTGGGAGGGGAGCAATAGGTGTGGTCTCTGCATCATCGCCAGCTTGGTCGAAAGAGAGATGGGAGACAACGACCTCAACAGCATCGGAGCCGCAAGTCAGGAAGTATTGGAGGTCAGGGCGACCTTCGGCGTTGAGCCTGACAGGGTTGCTTCTCTGTCCAAGCTCTGATCCGCCCGTGTCGGTCATCACTTGCTGGTAGATGCTTTGGCCGTCCAACTGAACTTCGAGGCTGCATCCTTCGAACACTTGACGCTTGAGACCTCTGGGAGGAGGCCTGACGAGGATACTGAAGACGACAAAGACACGGAGGCCTGCGAAGCTGGCTAGGAAGGGCACGAGTCTGAACGTAGCAACTCCATTTCGGATGAAGAGAGAGCTAGAGTGTGTCAGTGCCTCGTGCTGCGTAGTTGCTAAGATATACTTACACTGCCGCAGAACCATCAAGTGCAGTGGTGTAGCTAGCACCTGCACCAAGCTGGGCTGTTCCAAGAGAGATCGGCGCAGAGGACGGAGCAGTGCTACTAGTCGTAGAAGCACTGGTATCAATTGAACTGGGAACAGAGCCAGAAGTCGTTGTGGCAGGAATACTGGAGTTTGTGAATCTCTTGAAATTGTGGTTGAACTGCCCGAGAGCGGTCGAGGCACATGCCGCGAGGAGGAACGAGGACAAACGCATGTTGAACGAGTGGCTGCCAATTAATGGCCTACGGTGGGAAATGAACGATAGACTGATGGTATCAGATGAAAGGTAGTAAGCGTGTTAAACATTTATATGCATTTGGCAGTAAGGGAATAATTCAGGTGGCTTGATTTATGCCAAGATACCCAATCTCCCTTCATTTTTAGGTGAACGCCCAAGACATCCGCCAAGTCATTACATCCGTGTCCACTGTAATTCAATCAGTTTGGCCTCTGGGCTATTGTAATAGCATAGAATGGTGACCAAAAACGGAATAGCCTTTTCAAGAAGAAAAGACGGCTAAGCCATATTGCTTAAGTGTGCTCAGCTGTAGAGCTGAAGCAGGCGTTGTTTGCCTTACAGCATTATATCGAGATCACAATATGTCCCTACATTCCCAACGCGACACCTGCAACATCTCAAAGGGAGATGGCATATCCGCGTTCACTCCGATCCAATCAGAATCTTCTGCTGGTCACATTTCTTGTGCGCCAAGTGTTGCGACAATTCATCGGCAAGTACGGCAGAGTGTCATCTTAGCGCTCATCCCTTGGTGTCTGACTTCTGGCGTCACGGAAGCTTAGCAAAGGGAGCTAGGTTCTCTCTGCTGGAATAAGCTCACAGCCACAAATCTCAACTGCAAATAACACTTCTGCAAAGGGAGAACTGAGACCTTGTGAGACAATAAAAATGTTAATCGGCGATGCATCGAGGTTGTGCGGGGTGAATACCCTAGATTAAGCTCGGGTAGCTAGTAAGGCCTTGTTCAGTCGTTAAAAAGAATGTTAAGACTTTATCTATTCCTGTTGATCAAGTGGGCAGGAGCGAGTATTGCAACATTGAAGTAAATTATATAAGCTCAGTTAATGTGAGTATATATACGTATTTAGAGAGAGGAGCTAACTATGATTATCACATTTTTTATCTAGAAATTAAAAGCTAGAAGATAGACATGTGATCTGGCCAGCCAGCTTGATGTCTTTCCCCCTTAATTGAGATTGCATAAGTAATGTGCCAAGGTCTTGGAACAGGTGTCTCGGCATGAAATGATTTACCCTCCCTACGCCACTTTTATTTAACACTCTTGTGGCCATATTCCGAATTCCAACAGGACCTGTCGCTCAATAAGTGATATGTTTCCTCACATATAATCTGGGTTTGTCTTCTTTATTTATAGCGCATTAATGAATCTGGTTTTGTTATACTCGACTACTATTTGGTGGCTCATGGTCATGGTAGGAAAGAATACAATATATGTCTCAAGCACTCAAGCCAGGGCTATCGCTCTACAATAATTCATCTATCTACTTATCACTTACTCTGTCTACCAGTATCATGCTGTTTCTATCAGTGAGTTCAATCTCGATGATTACAATCTCTCGGAGGGAAGCAATCTGGTCTGGGACGCCTCTGTCGCTGCTGGTGGCCTCTTCTATCCAGAGACTATGAGAAGCTTCTTTCTAATGAGTTTGGTAAATATACCTCGCCAGGTGCCGTATTTATGCAGGATTGAGGAAGGTCGAGGTTCTTTAATAAAATATCGCTGGAGATGACATGCACCGCTTCTGGCTGCCGGCAGGTCGAATCAGTTTCGCTAATCTGTAGCTGTACCTCCGGCTCATTCCCGGTAGCCATTAACGGTGTCCTCTGTTTGATGCTTCGTCGAGCAAGAGCTGAAGAAAAAACAGATTTTTCCCGCGTTAAGCTTTACTTATTTATCCTGAGGACTAGCGATAGTCCTTTATTGTATTAGTGATATTGGCTCTACTGGTTCGTAGTACGGATCCAGCGCTCTAGACTGCTTGGAGGGTTGACAGATTGCAGAACTAACCTGCAGATCTTGAGTGTTTGTAATATACGCGTATTCGGGGGCGATGGGGTTTGAGGCTCTACCATGGAACAGCCCACTGTCCCCTAATGAAAGATGAATATTGTGGGGCACGTGCAGAGCTTTGGTTCAGCCTTAAATCTTACATAGATAACTACTTTCGCTAACATTTAGTACTTATCTTTTATTTCTTTCAGCGCGTAGACTCGAGATGGTCAGCGGCAACTTCAGATACAACAGTTTGCAGGAGAATGAGATCAGGGTGTTGGTGCTTGATGCAGCAGCTCAACAGAGAGACCCTCTCTCGGGCGCTCTCTTCGTTGTGAAGCATATCCCAGGCGATCACGTTACGCGGTACGATGCAATGTCGTACACTTGGGGTGACCAGTCAGATCCAGACTTCATAGATCTCAGGTACCTAAGACCGATTGGTCATGATAAATCATGCATTTGCGACAAGGAGTCTTCAGGAACGCTCGCCATTGGTCGCAATCTTGCTTCGGCGTTGCGAAAGATCCGTCACCAAAGCGATAACCAGATTCTCTGGGCTGACTCGATCTGCATCAATCAAAAGGATCTGGATGAACGCGCCGCGCAGGTGTTGCGAATGCGCGATATATACAAGCACGCTCAGTGCGTCATTGCCTGGCTTGGTCCCGCAGACGAGCACAGCCCCATCGCTATCGCCATGCTGGGAGAGCTGGCCGACTGCGTCGACTTTACCAACGAGTAGAATGACATCTTGGATAACCGAATAACGTTTAAACCAGACAAGTATGACTTTATCATGAGAAGACACTCAGACAATTCACACGACTGGTCCAAACCAATGCCGTTCTCTGACCGCCAATGGAAGGCCTTGATATCCTTCATATCGCAATCCTGGTTCCGCCGACTCTGGGTACGTCAAGAAATCCTACTGGCGGGCAAAGACACGATTATCCTGGTAGGAGACGACAGCATGCCTTGGCTGCACTTTAGGAGCGCTATCGAGATAATTGCCTCAAAAAGAGAGGCATTGGCTGGCACGGTCGACATCCATACCATGGTCGAGTTTTCCAATGCACGCAGCTTTTCACCCCTTCGACACTTGGGGGACTTTTTTTCTCTCGTAGCCTACACACACGCCTATGAGGTAACAGAGCCGACGGATAGAGTATTCGCCCTATTGGGTCTCGTAGAGGGCGGCTTCACCAGCGAAATTGTGGTTGATTGCAGAAAGGAAGTCAAGGACGTCCATCGCGATGCTTTTGTTCGAGCGTCGACGTACCATCAGGATCTCAAGTTGATGTCGCTGTGCGACTCGGCGTCTGAGCCGACATGGATTCCCGACTTGGAGCGGATACAGCTCCAGCGGCCCATAACTTACGGTCGAGCTGCCCTTTGTTCTGCCGAGAATGGACATGCGTTCACCAAAGAGCAACTGTTACTACAAGGTATACGCTGCGACTACATTGCGGACCTAGTCGGGCCTCAGGACAGTCAGAATTCTCAAGCCGAACTCCAGGCTACTGTGTTAGACGCAGCACGACGCTATCTGGGCCCAGAACCAGAGACTTGGGATTTCCAAAAGGTTCAGCAGTTCTTCCTCATGTTCCATGTAAGCGACTTCTTCATTCACCGACCTTTCATCAACAAGATGCATGAGCAGTTGGCTGAGCAAATCAGCGCCCATAGTAAGACGCTTGGTGGCCAACTTGCACACTTGACTTACTACATGCACAATCGCTCTATATATCTGGCCAAGATGGGTTACATCGTACTGGGCCCCCGAGGCTGCCTACCTAATGACCTCGTAGTTGTTTTTCTTGGTTGCCATCTACCTATGGTCTTTCGATCGATAGGGAATGGCGAGTACAAACTCAAAGGGCCGTGTGTTCACCCATCACTCTTGGCTGGCGAAGCGATCCTGGGCGAGATGCCCAATAGTTGGCGCCTAAGCCACCCCAAACGAGGTGAAAAGCCTGTCCTTGAGGATCCAGAAGGGAAGCGACATCATATAGACCCACGACTGCATGACATCCTGGTCCCAGAGGAATGGGAACTACGCTGGAGAGATAATGGCACCCCTTTCTGGTACATTGCTAGAGAAGATCGATGGACCAACTTTGATCCAAGAGTCTCACTGGAAGGCCTTAGGAAGAGGGGGGTAAGAGTGGATGATTATGTACTGCGATAAGGGCATAAAACTCAATTGTTGTATAGTCTATCGTAAAGTATCTGTCTCAGAGTCTCAACGCTCGAGAGGAGAGAATTCATCCTACTCAGAGAAGTAATTGAGCGTAACACCACTGCCGCTATTTCTCTAGTTCTGTCTAACAAACTGTTTGCTGTGTGACTTGAAAAGCTTAGACTGATCCAGCAGTTTCCCTGTCGATGACTGGAAGAAGTCGACTTGTAGATTTTGAGCATCCTGGAACCGAATCGTCGCGTAACTAAAGTCATCCGCATACGCAAATGCGTTTCCAGTAGCATTCTTCCCGACAGCGCTCAGTCCCTCAATGTTTCCTGTACCTCCAGACACAATGTACATAGGCGCCTTGGGGTCTTTCATTCCCGCAGCATCAACAGTCCCGTTGTAGATGGGGTAGAAGCGCTGTGAGTTATGCACGTGCCCAAAGACGGCCAAGTCGACGCCATACTTGTAGAACAACCCTTCGAATGCCTTTTGGCAAGGCTTGCAACCTTCATCGCCAGTAGTGTACCAAGGGCGGTGACCTGCAACAATGACCCAAGGTGTGACTGTACGGTCAACTGATGCAAGATCGGCTTCCAGAAATTGGAGCTGCTGATTGGGACTACCAAAAGGTCCACTATTCAAGTTTGCCGAGCCACCTGGCGCGTCTGGTGCGTCGGGAAAATCGGTTTCGGTATCAATCATGACGACATGTGCCATACCGTATTCGAAGGAGAACCAGAATGGCGGGTTTGCCAGTTGCTTAGCCTTGTTTGCGCTCACTCTCGCCGCGTCACTAGAAGAGGTTGAAGGAAAGGCGAGAGGCATCACTTGGCCAAATCTGTACATGAAATCGGTGAAGTTCTTTTGACCCTCAGGACAGAGATTGTTGAGGATAGGGATCTCTTCACATGCTGCTTCATGGTTTCCTGGGCTGACCATGTAAGGCTTTCGACCAGAGATGGGAGCCAACTGATTGTAGAATGTCTCGAGAATGGCCTGATAGGCCTCCTCGCCGTGAAGCAGATTCTTGGGTTTCAGGAACCAATCGTCAGCGTATGCGAGATCTCCAGGATGAATGATAAATTCGTAGTCATCGGCTGTTGTTGCAAGACGGCCGATGGTTGTGTGGTTCAAAGCAGGCTGAACGTTAGGGATAACATCTCTCTTCGTTTGATCCATCTTGATAGTGAAACCATCCTCTCCGTACACACCAAGGTCAATGATGGCGTTGATGGCGAATGGGGTTGTGTCTCCAGCTGCCCGAGGGCTGAGGAACTGGTCAACAACCGAGCTTTTAGACACAATCTTGTAGTAGTATTTCGTTGCTGGGGACAGATTGCCAAGAGTCACGGCGTTAGCCCAGGTGCGAGAAGTCGGATATGTCAATGATATATCCGAGCATGCTTGCTTATCAAGCTTGTCTTTTGACAGGCCATACTGCACGCAAGGTTTGGATTGCTTGGCATAGGTGTTCCAGCCAATGGTTACACCTAACAGAGTTGAGTGATAAACCTTATACTTTGAAGTTGAACTTACTGTTTGGTCCATCCAGCGACAGTCTTTGCTGTACCGGAGTTGAGAGATCGGACGGGATAGGCGGGAAGCTGACCTTGGCTAGAGCGCCGGCTGCAAAAAAGAATAGACCAGTAATCATGTCTTGAGATGATGTTGCCTTGTTATTAGATCAATATGAAGTCTTCCACTCAAACCTGCCAATGCGAACGGAATTGCCACTAAGGCCCTCCATCTTGAATTTATACTTATTCTCCTTGTCTGTATTTCAGATAATTGTGCCGCATAGCCGACTGGATACCTTAGCTTCTGTAAGTATCCTGATTGAGAATGTGCTCCGAGGCCATATGCACGAAGTCTGTTGCGATTTGATCTTTGCTTGTGAATACCAATCAGCGCGTGGTTATTCAGCAGCATCTCATTGGTTGGGCACCTTGGTTTAGTCGGTCACCCAAAACGGCAGGCAAATGTCTATCATCATGCAACTCCACTGCTTGGGCCGAGGCGCCTGATATATCTAATGGCAAAAGTCCCAGCTGCCAATTCTGTCATTTGGTGTTGTTGTACGGAGTAAAGTCAAATATCTTGGATCAGTCTGGCCTGTATATCTTCTGGGTTGAGAGCTTAGGCAAACGGTATCGCGCTAGGTGCTGAGTCGATTTTCCCTTTATGGTCAGTCGCAACAACAGCTGTGATTGGTCGAAGAACGACCGAGTAGTGCAGGGTAGCACGCTCAACAGCGCAGAATTAGTAGCGAACTAAATTATGCTCATCAGTTTGAGCAAGCTTGTTGTAATATAATATCAGTAGTCTCTGAAGGTAAATATTCTTATTATCTAAATGCTGTTGCGATCGGAATCTTGTTCCCCTACTGCTTCTGTCTCGAGCACAATGAATAGGATGAGTTGTCTGGCAAGTACGTAAAACAAACCTCATTGTGAAAAACACAAAGGGCTTAGGTCTAATCTAAACTTTCGGCTGATCTTCGGCTAATATCTCAATACCCAGAAGTAGCTTGCGTCATAAAATTCTGACTAATATCACTTCCCTTCCATGGTCAGTGCATATGGTGGGACGGGAAAAATCGCTGAGGCAGCGTTTCCTGAGTCAAGATGCATTAGCTGATTGTGGGGTATGGGGTAATGTGATCTGGGGAAACACAAGCTGACCAGTCCCTGGCTGTAGTCTCAGCTTCTTACAACTCTTGAGAACTGTAAACTCAGTCACGAGTTGTGGATCTGTTGAAAAAGATTCCCGATGCGCTTCATCAACCTCGGTATGCCAACACGTCGCGCCAAGCAAGCATGCCTCCATTGTAGGAGCAGAAAGATCCGCTGCGACCTAGCCTTTGGAGGTTCACCCTGTCTAAACTGCCGTCTCGATGAGGTCCACTGTGAGGTCAGGGGCCGGAAGCCGAAGCGGTAAGTGATTCATTGACCGGCAGGGAATCAGTAACACCAGTGAAGCTTACCTATTCGACAGCAGAAGGCTCGACACAAAAAACGCGAGAGTCACGATTAAGACCAACCCTCGCTCCACGACCACTACT
Organism: Fusarium sp. HKF-74; assembly: GCA_021223625.1. Classification (NCBI taxonomy): domain Eukaryota; kingdom Fungi; phylum Ascomycota; class Sordariomycetes; order Hypocreales; family Nectriaceae; genus Fusarium; species Fusarium sp. HKF-74. The sequence continues at coordinate 282,695 of JAJFAS010000052.1, forward strand.
CCCGACGACATCTGGATCCAGGATGGCATGTTTACAGCTGACAACAACTCGTCATTGGGAGTCTACCAATTCTCATCCTCAAATCCCTCGCCATGCCATCTCAATAACGTGCAAATAGAGTCGACTGATGCTAGGTCCAAAGGCGAGTTGGAGCCGGCAGATAGCTGTCTTGCTTTCATCGATGACCCAGACCTAAGTAAACTTCCTCCTGATGATGTCGGCTTCTTGAGACAACAAGGATGCTTAAGTGTCCCGCCCAGACCTATACTCGACGAATTTGTTCGAGAATACTTCTTACACGTTCACCCAATGCTCCCCTTGATGGATGAATCTGTGTTTTGGGAACATTACAGACAGCAAACGAATAAGGTGTCGCTGTTTTTGGTTCAGGCAATGCTCTTTGCTTCTTGCAGCGTGGGTGAACTTGATTGCACTTTGGAGGTGCTGCTGACATTGCTTTAGTTCGTGTCTGAATCCGTAACGAAAGAACTGGGGTTTGAAAGTCCTCGCCTTGCTGCTGCTAAGTTTTACCAACGAGCCAAGGTTATTTTCCTCCTTCCTAACAATCGCGGACAATGGCTGACTCGAGCAAGCTTCTTTATGTCTTCGACATCGAAAACTCTACCGTCGACCTAGCACGGGGCGCTTTACTGCTCACCTTTTTGCCCGTCTCGTTGGGCAGCGATCACCCAACGCCCAACTCAGTATGGCTGACCAGAGCGATCAAACACGCCGAAGGCCTTGGTGCCAGCCATGTGGGAGATATCGATGGGGCTGACACAGGCTCACTGAAGCGGCTCTGGTGGTGTTGTATCCTCCGCGACCGCAGTATCTCTCTTGGTCAAAGGCGATGTGTACAAATCTCTGGGCAATACCCGCTACCAACGGAAGATGACTTTAGCTCCGAGTTCAATGGGTCTGTGGTCTATATGCCACACACAAAAGCCCAGCTATTCAGGGTATTCCGTCGACTGGTGGCATTAAGCTACACAGTGGGAGATTTGCTTCAGCTTATGGCTCGGCATCGCAATGCTTCACATCACCTGGAGGCTGTATGTGCTGATGACCACGCAATTCTATCTACTTGCAGAGAGGATCTTTCGACTTGGTTCAGTGCCACCGGAGAAGAATTCCTTACACTGGGTCACGGAAGTCAGCAACGGCATCCGTCTGTTATTGTCTACACGAACTTTGTATACATACAATACTAGTAAGTTAACTTGGCAATTTAACTAAAGCCATCGAAACTAACAAGACTCAAGTACAGCGAAATTGCTACTCCATCATCAGAAGCTCGTCGCTGATGTTGGTGTGTGTGATTTGAATAAATCTCTTCCCTGTGCCCTCATCGACGAGGTTCGTTCTTCCACCTTCCGTTTTATCGACCATCTGTCAGAGCCTGTCAGACTTGGTCTTGCACGATTTCTACCCATCAGTGTGTGAGTGCAACCCTTTTAGTGAGTGAAGATGGAACAGATAATAACGATCTATCGTACTAGGGCTGTCTTTGCCGCTGTCCCAATGGCGATGCATGTATTTGAAGCCAGACTCGGTGACCAGACGACCGCGAACCGGAGTCGGCTTCGGATACTGATTGAAATGTTGGAGGCACATCAGCCACGATTTGAGGGAATCGAACCCCTGAGCCTTCTTGTTCGCCAAACTGTCACCTCAGTCGAGAGTGGTCTGGTGAGTCAGCGGAAGGGCTGCCTACGAAGCTGGACAGACGTCATAGCCTACCAGCCATACCAATATCTGAACTGCACGTCAGTGATGGAACGAGCTCTGTGTTCTTCACAAGAACTGAAAGGCGGTGCCATGCCAAGCAGTAGCTGGTCTGCTATGATGGAATACTGTCACCCTAAGCTCGGGATCCCATCCAGTGTTTCCGACGCTGTTGAGGGTCTTGAAAGTATCCAATCCCTTGGTTCTCTTGACTTTGTAATGGAGATGGACGGAACTAATGCCTCACTGTCTGATCAAGAGTTATTTGACTTATGTAGCCTTGACTGGGACCCGTTCTCTAGCATGGACGTTGAAGACGAAGAGCCGGACAGGAGTGAAGACAGAGTGGGCCTCTTAGATGAGATATTGAATGACTTGTAGTAATAGTACTGAACAGTCAGTGTATCTGGTATACATAGAATAAAGAATCAGGGAATCGGGAAGAAGCGAATGTCAGCTGCTGGCGTATAACACTGTAAAATAGCACAGGCTGTTGTGATAACCTGATAATAGGTCAGCATTTCACACCGAGAGAATGGGAGCGATGTCCGGTCCATGAAATCATCTTTTAAACATATATGAGCTTTACCATAAAACTCAAATATCGCATCACATTATCAACCGCCCAGGTAACACAATCCAATGACTCTATTTCACCCAATTTCCGGAGTACCCTTACTCCTCAAACGATACTTGTGTTTCCCCCCCCCACCTGGCTTACTCAGGGCCAACTGACTCAGGATCATCAAATGTCTGGGGTAGGGCAAGGAAGTCTCATATGTCTTGCATAGTAAACTTGCATAAGTGAGCAATTGTCTTTGTAGATCGTGCGGGGTAATGATCTTGTCCCTGAGTCAATATGTCAGATGTCAGCATACTGCGTATAGTTAAGTGGTCCTAGTATGGAGACAGTCTATATTATTTAAGTCGGTGCGTGATAACAATAGTACTCACTCTGTTTCGACTACCAACCCCCAATCTTCATCATGATTTCTCTTTCCAATATACAACTTATACAACTTGACAGCCTTTCTGCACTTTGTTGTGTGGCTATATGTGGCATCGCTACTCACCTAGCTATATTTCGGATTGGCGAGTGGGATGTTGCCGTTCATCGTATCATTGCTTCCTTCGGTCTTATCTATGCATCACTCTTTGGCCTTTTGGCTTATCATGGTGACTTGGAACGCCAGAGCCTTCTTGATGCCTGGTACATTGCTTCTGAGCTCCTGGCAGCCTTCATAGCCGGGTTATATGGCAGTATGGTTGTCTACAGATTCCTTTTTCACCCCTTGCGCCAATTCCCTGGTCCAACCTTTGCTCCTCTGTCTGCTTTATGCGCGATATCAATGTCCATGAAGAAGTTTCATATGTTCTCGGAGGTGCAGAAACTGCACAAGACCTACGGCGATTTCATCAGGCTGGGTACTGACTTATTTCCTTACCTCTCTGCCCCATATCGACCCAACACTAACCACGTCAAAGGTCCATCTGAGATTTCAGTTGCATCACCGAGCGCCGTGGCCACAATCTACCAAAATTCATCTCCTTGTCAAAAGGGTCCTTGGTATAATGTTTTTGTGCCTACAATATCTCTGCATGCAACAAGAGATAGGCAGGAGCATACACTCCGAAGAAAGGTCTGGGATAGAGGTCTCAACGCTAAAGGTATAGTAGAGAAAATCGTCCTTTGGCTGTTGCAAAGCAAGACTAATTATTCTCAAAGCTATGCGGGATTACGAGCCAAGAATTGAGAAATACACGGGTTTGTTGATGAATCAGCTGCAACAGAGATGCGGCAAGCCGGTCGATATCACGGACTGGTGCGGCTTTTATGGTTTCGACGTTATGGGCGACCTCGCATTTGGCAAGAGCTTTAATATGCTGAATGACGGTGTCAAGCATTACTACATGGAGCTGACACAGATGTCTACTCTATGGGGCAGCCCGATTGGTCGAGCCTCTTGGCTCTATTTGCTTGTGAAGGATATACCTATCCTGAATCGCCAGATTGTACAATTCCTAAAATGGCTACGAAAACATGTGGATCAGAGGACAAAGGTAGGGCTACTGCCAATTCGTATCTGTCCTGTCTCTTCTAACTAGATGGCAGAATGAGCCGCACCTCCCAGACTTGTTCTCTTGGCTCCTTGGTGCCTACAAAGAACAATCAGTTCATACGAAGCAAGACGATCTCAACCTCTTGGGTGATGCCCACCTTATTGTGGTTGCAGGGAGGTATGACTTCAAATTAGGCTATGACAATAGTTGACTGATTTATTTGCATAGCGACACTACTTCCACGACCATGACATGTGCCCTGTTTGAGCTGGCCCGCCATCCCCAGGTCTATCAGAAGTTACAGAATGAAGTCGACGAGTTCATGAAACAAGGGGATTCGCCTCATAGTCACAGTGCTCTTGCCAAACTCAAATACCTCCAAGCTATCATCGATGAAACCATGCGGCTGTACCCAGCTATTCCGTCAGGCCTACAGAGAATCACACCTCCGCAGGGTCTGCAAATCGACGGAACATTTATCCCAGGAAACACGATTATTCAGACACCGACATATACATTGAACCGGGGTAAGCTGTGCCCCAAAATGCCTAAAGACACAACTGACCAGACTAGACGAACGATGCTTTGTGCGACCCAACGACTTCATTCCTGAGCGGTGGACAACACAACCCGACCTTGTCCGAGATGCTTCAGCGTTTGCCCCTTTCTCAATTGGTAAGTCCGACAGCAATCTAACGGGATGAAAGATTCTCTAACATTATCCGAAGGCCGTTATTCCTGTGCTGGGAAGCAGCTTGGGCTTCTTGAAGTTCGACATGTTCTAACCCAAATTGTTTCCAAGTTTGATATCCGCCTTGCACCCAACCAAACAGCTGAGGCGTTCCAAGAAGGGCTAGCAGACGGGTTCACACTTCTCTGCCCCAAGCTGGAAATGGTTTTTGAAGCACGGGTCAGTTAATTTGGAGGATGAGTCGAACACTATTTTATAAATATGAGTTTAAATGTTATCTAAATCCCAGTTATACTCCCCAACAGCAGTATCGTAACTCCATCCTTGATCATCCTCGCCACCCTGTGAAGGGACAGAGATCGTGCCCTCCGTGAACCTGCTGTGGTCATGAGATGGAGTTCGGCTTCGAGATAGGTAACCTAATGAGTTGGTCTGAAGGGGCAAAGGATGAACTGTGACAGGCAAACTGGTTTGTGGAGACTTAGGCACGTCATGTACGAGCGCAGGGAAATGATAGAAGAAATCGGAATGCATGGTCCAGCAGCCGAGATTTGAGATCGTATCCCTGAATAAGGATGAAAGGCCATACCTGCCCAGCCCCACATTGAGAGAATACACATCGCGGAACTCGTATGGCCAAGTGATACGAAGATGCTCTTTGAACATGTGCCAGAACAAGTTACTACAGTATCGATGCGGGTATCGCGAAAATTGCTGCCGAAAAGACGGCCTGTGGATAGACGTAAGCTCTCGAAGTTGGGTTTGGCGAAGGGTAATTCAATCTTACCAGGCAAAGTAGTCAACAGCTGGATGGCCAGAGACATCCTGTGATGACGTACTTGAGTCGGCCAGTTAGTCAAGAAGTAATTTAAGCTGAAAGAAAAACAAAGACTCACGATTTCATATACCATCGTGGTAGAATAGTACTGATATTGGCCGATGTTGGGTCAGCGTAGGCGCGCATGTACCGGTGAACCATGTGGATCACGGCAAGACGCTCGACCTGGCCGCAAGCAGAAAAGCAAATTTCGTCGAGGTGCCGAATCCTCCTCCAAAGTGGTGTCATCCTCCCCGATTTCTCCAGGTGGTCCCAGCCGTAAAGCACAACGCGTACTGGAACATCTTCGCTAGCTTCGTACTCTAAATCAAGCATCGAGGTTGAGAGGTGTCCGGGGGGTCCTTTCAAGACCTGATTGCCCGCTTGCCATATATTACGACTGACTACCGATCCGTCCGAGAGGCGCCTTGTTTCTGAAGAAGTGCAATCGCAGGACGATGACGCTGCTGAAGTCTTCTCATCGGCGGCGTGACCATGCGATGCGCTGTACGTTGCAGAGTCAAGGTTCATACAGGCCTGACCGCCTTCTAATGCCATATCATCCGGCAGGATCCCGGTGAAGTCGGGCGAAAACAGACTAAGCTCATTGCCAGCCGGAGGTGTCTCCAGTAAGTCCGGCAGCAATGCCGGAGATTCCCTGTAGACAGAACCCGACACGCTTGTTTGCTTTTCTTGAGGTTGTTCTTGGGATGTAGTGCTACTCTCCCACTTTTTAGCTTCAGACAGACGCCTAGTAAAGGACAGAGACGTAGTATCGAGAAAGCGAACCAGGGAGTCACGCTGCTTCGTCACCTCGGACAGCTGAGCCATCAAGGACAAGGTTTTATCGTGATCATCTCCGCTACTCAGCTTCTGTACAAGGTCTTCGAGATATGCAATGCGACTCTTGGTCCTCTCGCGCGAGACGCGCTGGGCCTTGCGATCAGACTCCCTCTTCTTGAGCCTCTGGGAGTCGACAGTGGGCGACCGAACCTGTCTACAGGTGGCAGGGGTGTTTGCGGGCATGGCGGAATTTGAAATGGTTTGGGTTCCACTGGCTAGGGAGTCCAGGGAAGTCGGCCTATCTTATGCCTCGGGTCCGTGTCTGGGGTAATGAGGGGCTGGCTCGCCGGAATTTCTTAATTGGGATTAGTCCTCATACAATAGAGTTTCATATTAAACGTTAAATGCTTATCTAATATACATAGAATCGTAGTTGGGACTCTTTTTAGTACGCTCTATTGATGGTCGGTGCTCTCTGATTGAAGAGAAAGTGATTCAATCAGAAGTACCTAGTTAAGTCAGAAATGCGAGGTTGTCGGCTCTGTCGCGTTGAGGGAGGAATACCCATGGAATCTGGTAGTCTCCGCAGCGGCTGATTCCTAAGGTATTTACTGGTCCTGGCCTAAATTAGAAAGGATAGTCTACGGCTCCCGGATGAGCATACTAACTAAATGTAGTATACACTGAGCTGTCCAATCAACATCGAGAAACCCTAAACCCAGCTGTATGGACAAGTTTAAACAATTACTATAGTGTCATTAAATCATCTATTTAAAGGGTTATCTCTCTACTTATTTATCTCTTTTTTACCTTTTATCTTTATCTTTTTCTATTATAATAATGCCTTCCACTCTCAATTTCCAGTCCGAGACGCCTCCTGTTCTAGGTAACTAAGATCCTTCTCTTATAACTTTAGAGCATTATAGCCTATAGCCAGTCTCTGCAAAATAAAAGCTTATGCCTTTAGACATAAATATGCCCCGGCTATATAGCATCTAATTAATACTTTACTTTATAATAAAACCTGGCATGGAAAAGCAGCAGATATAAGTCTTGTATATATTATAGTGCCAAACAAAAGACTGACAGAAACAGGTATAAGAACTTAAAGAAGGGCTTAGCTCACACTGTCACTTCAATTCCTTGGGTATCGGGACTTATCATAAGTATTGAAATCATATTTAGTGTTATAGTTGCTAATTTCATTGTCTTGATCAGGGTCCAGAAGAAGGACAAGATCCCAAGGCCCGAAAGGTACAGATTCTCAACTCGCCAGGTAGATTCAGGTTCCCTCACGTGTTATCTTCATAGAACAACCATTAAAACGCTCACTAACTGATACGCTATATAGGTACAAGGATCTCGTCAATACACTGCCATATTATGCAGAATTGTACGAGAGAAACTTTCCCTTAGCAGAGTTCCCTACAGCCCAGGTCGGCCCGATTAATGTCATGCCACAGGGACCAGACCAGCCTGTCTTTGCAGCCCAGGTTAACTTTATTAAAGGTAGCCTTTTGCTAACGGTAAGAGTTCATTACTCGGTATATGACGCGTCGGCCTTAGACACTATCCTGAGCACATAGTCACATAATACTTAGGGTTAGGATAGGGTTAGTATTTACTATCTAAGCTATCTTTACTTAGATGATTTCCTTTAGCTATAGTCTAGCTAGTAAAAGTGGAGATTTTTCTATAAAAAGAAAGTAAATAAAAAGATAGTAAAAGAAAAAAATAAAAAGAAAAGAAAGGTAATTAAGTATAAGGGATAAAGTAAAGAAGAGATAGAGAGATAGGCTAAAGAAGGGAGTATAGCTAAAAGAAGCTAGAAAAGAGAGATATAGCTAAAAAGCTAGTAAAGAGAAATAGCTAGAAAAGCTAGTAAAAAGAGATATAGCTAAGAAGCTAGTAAAGAGAGTATAAGGCTATAATAGCCTATAAAGGGTCTAAGAAGACCTTCTAGAGATATTTTAAACTAATTTAACTAGGCTTAAAAGGATCTCTTTTACTATAGAAGCTACTAAGATAGCCCTAGTTTTAGTTAAGGTTAGGCTTATAGTAGTATCTAGTTAGGCAGCGGCTAGAGGGCCTACTAGCTCCTAAAGCTTCTTATAGGTCTTAGCAGTATTTAGGTCTATAAAGCTGCCTATAGAGATAATAATAAGTTAAAAAAAGGCTTCTAATAACCTATATTTCTAGCGTTTTTCCTCTATAGCCTTTACTAAGGTACTATAAAGGTCCTCCCTAGCTAAATCCTTAGAAATAGTAATAATTTAAATATTATAAAAATACTAGCTTATTTCTAAGGTTATAGCTAAGTTAGCCTTAAGGCTAGTCTTTTTATTAACTAGAGGCTCTTTTTTAACCTCTAGGAAAGGCTAGCTACTAAAGGCTCTATAAAAGGCCCCTATAATCTTATTATACCTTATAATCTACTTTCTGCTAGTACCTTTATAGGTATCTTTATAGCCTAAAGCTACTATAGCCCTATAAGAGCTATATAGTAAGCTAGGAGGCTTAATAAAATAGAAAAGCCTAATAGTATTCCTCGCGTTGTTTAGCAACTGATAAACTAATTTTAGTAAGAAATGAAAAAATGCTAGCATGATATAGGGCATATTATAACCTAACAGGCCTCTATATATACCCTATATTTTTTACTAATTAATATCACTCCTGCTAAAGATAATTAGCGCTAAGCCCTTACGATTATAACTAATTTAATATAATTAATACTAATCTATCCTAATTATAGCTAATCCTATAATAATCTTACTAATTGCTATTAAGATAGTATAGTATATATATATATTTATTTAGCATTAAATAGAACTTAGCTTACTAGCTATTAACTCTATAAGACTTCTTTACCTTAATAAGCCTAACCTATACTATTAACTATTAAGAGATATAATAACTTAATATACTTAGTATAATGCCTTATATATTCTATAAATATAAACCTAATATAAACTAATTTACTTATTTAAAAACCCTAACTATTATATATTAATAGCTCTTATTTAGAATATACTATATTAATAACTAAGTAATATTATACTATTAAAATATTTAGTAATAATACTTTAGCACTTCCTTATACTAAAATTCTACCTAGTAATACTAAGATAGTAGCTAAAGTCTAGCAGTTATAAAATACTATCTATAACTTACAGGCCTAAGTTAATAATTAGCAAAATACTATACTAGCTAGTAATAGAGGCAATAAGCTATAAGGGAAAGACTTTAATAAGGCCTTAAAGCTACCTAAGCCTAAACCTTTTAAGGGATAAGTAACTAATATTATCCTATTCCTTACCTAAATAAAAGGATATTTCTACTTATTCCTTAATAAACTAGATAGTACTATAAAGAAACTTCTATTTACTACTCCTTTAATCTAAAGTAGTATTAAAGAATAGTTTAAACCTATTATAAAAAATTACCTTAAAAATAAAGAAAATCTCTAGGATTAAAATATATAGAATATCTTTAGAAATTAAAATAATTTTAAATAAGCTCTTAAAGATAATTTTAAAGTAATTAATAAAAAAAAATAAGCTATAGCTAAATTACTTATACTTAAATAATAAAAATTATATATAGCTTATTTAGCTAAATTTAAATAGCTTATAGCTAAGACTTAATAAGATAATAATACTTTTATAGAAATCTACTACTAAAGCCTAAAGAAAGAAATTAAAGATAAACTGTACTTTATAGATTGACCTAAGGACCTAACTACTTATATTACTATAGCAGTTAAGATTAATAAATAATAATATAAATATAAAAGAGAGAAAGCTAACTATAGATAAGGTAATAACTTTAACCTATATTATCTTAATTAATAATAAAACAATAGCTAAGGTAACTCTTAAAACTAAAGACAATAATAAGGAAACTAGTAAAATAATACCTTATATAGAATATAATTAAAATTAATATCCCTAAGAGCTATATAGTCTAGCAATAATTAATATAAGCTATAAGATATATCTAAATATAAATACTATAATTATAACTAGATAGGATATATAATATAATAATACCTAGAGTTATAAAAGCTAAGAAACCTAAATTAAAGTAAATAAACTCTAGGACTAACTTAGTAGCTTAAACTATAAATAGTAGTTAGAACCTAGATACTAAGTATAACATAAACTAGATATAATATATACTATAATAGAGACCTATCTATCTTTTTTATTAAACCTAAAGATTATACCTTAAAAAAAAAGAAAAGGGAATCTATAATAAAAAAAAAACAAAAAAAGTAATAAAATAAAATATAAAATAAAAACTACTATAAGTATATATAAGACCTTAAGAAATAATAGCATTTCTGTAAGATATAGTAAAATAGAAAATAAGCTATAAAAAAAAGGGAACTTAAAGAACTAAAAAGGCAATATAAACTTAAATAGATATAAACCTTAGGAATAATAAAATAAAGAAACCTAGCTACCCCTAACTAAGATAAGTAAAAGGAAGCCCTATAGACTATTAATAATATTCTAACTAGAACTACACTTTAAGATATAAAGGAAGTATAGAAGATAGAATATAAAGCAGGAAATAGACTCTATATATAAAAAACCTAATAATCTTAATCTATAGAATATAAGGGAAAAGCTATAAGAACCACAGCCTAATACCTCTATTATAAAGATAAAGAAATTAAATAGAAATAGAAATAAAAGTATAAACTGCTTTATAATAAAAATAGAATTAGGATATACTTAAATTATAAAGACTTCTATATATAAGGATCTAAGGAATATAGGGATACTAATATAATTAATATAATACTAGTTAAAGCTTACTATACTAATAATACTATAAATCTATAATATAAAGAAAAAGAGTTTAACCTATAAAATAATATATAAACCTTTCTAACTTATAAATAATATTAAGATATCTTATAGATCTTATATAAAAACTACTAATATAATATATATAAATAAGAAAAACTAGATAATAATTATTTCCTAGTAATAATATCTAGAAACCCTAATAACTATCTATACTTTAAAGAAGAAATAGAAAGGTACTTACCCTTTATATAGTATAATAACCTTAAAGTACTAGAACTATAATTTAATATAGCCTATTACTAATAAATCTATAAAAACAAGGATCTACTAAATAGAATTAAATAATTATAATATATAATTAAAGAAGTAAAAAAAGAGTTTAAAGAAGCAACTTAAGGAAAGTATATATACTTAAAGAAACTATTAGTTAATAATACTAGTTTAGAAGACATAGAGGAACTACAAGGACAATAAGAAGCAGACAGACTATACCTAAAAGATACTAATAAAATAGTTATATTATAAACCTAATATATATATAAAAAATACTAATAAAAAGCAGAAGAATATAAATAATAGGTATAGGGTATCTATAAATAGGTATAATATAACTTAAAAGAAGGAAAAGTAACCCTAATTAGCGAGTTAAGTAATAATAATAAATACTATAAAGAACTTAACTATAATAAAGAAAACTATAAACTATAACACTTAACTATAATAAGAAGAAAAGTGTAATTTATTAAAGAATAAGAAATAGTTTAAAATAAATAAAAAATAGATTTAAAATAGTTTAAAGAACTAGAAAAATACTTTTAAAAGTAATTATTTAATAATAAATCTATAGATAACTATACTAATAGTAAAGGATACTGTAATAGTAAATATAAAAAGACTTATAAAAACGCTTTAGGAAAAGAAAAACGCTATCTATAATAGAGCATTAGATATATAATAAGTAAAGGCAAGAATAACTTAGACTTATAAATACTCTAGGACTATATAAGGACCTAAAATAAAAATACCTAGTATTAAAGGTTTAGATTAACAGAGTATGGCTAGATATATAGATTAACTGTAAAGCTAAATAAAACTTTATTAATTTAAAAATAGTTATATAGCTAAAACTACTATAAAAAAAGAAATAAAAACCTTACTTACTACTTAATATAAAAAGGTAACTATTTAATTATAATAATAGAATTATTAATTAAGAGATTAATTACTTTAAGGTCTTTATTTAAAGAAAGAATTAAGGAATAGACTTTAATATCTTTCCTCTAAGATAGGAAGTAAATATCTTCTTAGGTATTAACTAGCTATAAAAGAAAAACCCTTATATTAATTAAAGGACTAGCTAAGTTACCTTTCCTAGTAACACTAATAGTAATAATAAAATAATTATAATAAATAATAAGAAATCTTAAACCTTAACTAAAGAGGATAGTATAGGTAAGTATAAAGTAAAGGATTTACTACTTTTAAAAGAAATATAATATAAATATATAAAAGGCAGAAAATAATAAAATTACTAAATCCTAGGCCTCCTTAAAATATAGCTATATAGCCTAGATAAATAACTAAAATAATAAAAGGAACTTAAAAAAAAGGAATAATATAATAGACTTAAGAATATATTAAAAGAATACTATATTTATAAGAAACTATTTAATAAAAAACTTAAAATAAAAGTACTATAGTATAGCCATTAAGATTATAAAATATAGCTTAAATTAAATAATTTACCTTTCTAGAAAATATATAACCTTAATAAAAAGGAACTAAATACCTTAAAGGAATACCTAAAAATAAAATTAATAAAAGGAAATATTAAGATATTTATATTATTAGTAGGATTTCTAGTAATATTTATTTTTAAAAAGAATAGGAAACTATAATTTATTATAGACTATAAGAAGCTAAATGCCCTTATAATTAAGGACAGGACCCTACTTCTACTTATTATAGAACTTAAGGACTACCTATAAAGTAAATAGATCTTTATTACTTTAGACTTTAAAGGAGCTTATAACCTAATCTATATTAAAGAAAAAGATAAATAGAAAATAGTATTTAAAATTAAATTTAAACTCTTTAAGTATTTAGTAATACTATTTAGACTTATTAATATATCTATAATATTTTAATAGATAATTAATAATATACTATAATAGTACTTAGATATTTTTATAATATACTACTTAGATAATATCCTAATTTTCTTAGATAATAAGGAAGAATATAAAGAATATATTTATAAGGTCTTAAAAGCCTTATAAAATACTAACTTATTAATAAAACTAAAAAAGAGTTACTTCTATATAAAAAAAGTAAATTTCTTAAGATATACTATTACCTCTAGTAAAATTAAGATAAAATAAAAGAAAATCTTAGTAATAGTAAAGTAGCTAATACCTAAAATAGTTAAAGAAATATAAAGTTTCTTAAGTTTTACTAATTACTATTAATAATTTATTAAAGATTTTAGTAAAATTATAAATCTATTTATAAAACTTACTAAAAAAGATAAAACTTTTATATAAGAATTAAAAGTATAAGAAATATTTAAATAGCTATAATAAGCTATCTTTAGTAAACCTATACTAGTTATATTTAACCTTAATAAAGAAATAGAACTTAAGACTAATTTATTAGACTTTATACTAAGAGGATAGATAAGTTAGCGCGATAATTAAAGAAAGCTATACCTTATTATATTTTACTTATATAAATTATATAGAGCAGAACTTAATTACTTAATCTATAATAAGGAGTTTTTAATAATTATTAATTACTTTAAAGAGTTTAAATACTACTTAATAAGAAATATACACTAAATTAAAGTCTATATAAACTACTAAAATATTTTATATTTTACTATAATTTAAAAACTTAATTAAAAATAATTATACTATATAAAATACCTTTATAAATTTAACTTTATAATCATTTATAAAAAAGGTATAAATAATAAAAGAGCTAATATAATTAGTAGATGCCTAGATTATAATACTAGTATACCTAAGATAAAAGAATAACTCCTAGAAAAAAACTAAAAAGGAAAATACTAGTTTACCTAACTAATATAAATATTAAGATAGATATAAATAGTAGAAATTAGGGAAATACTAAGAAGATTATATAAGTTTATTTAGAAATTCTATATAGACCTGCTATATAGATATTAAAGAGTAATAAAAATATAAAAATAATTATTATAATAAGGATATTAGATAATATAATAAAAAGTAAAAAAGGTTATTAGAAAATGTAATATTTACACTAAAATAAAGGCATAACGATATAAACCTTATAGAATACTATAATTAATAGAAGTTATAGAATAACTATAAAGCTTAATTACAATAGACTTTATAATTAAGTTATTACTTTTAGAAGAACCTTTAACTAAAATCTTTTATAATAGTATTATAGTTATTATTAATAGACTTATAAAGTACTTAATCTATATACCCTATAGAAAAGTAATAAATATAGAAACTATAATATATATATTCTATAATAAGGTAGTAAGAAAATAAAGACTACTAAAGGAAATCTTATTAAATAGAGGACCGATATTTGCCTTAAAATTTTAGTAAGTACTTATAGTATATATAAAAATCAATTACTGACTTACTATAGCTTTTAGACTATAGGCAGATAGCTAGATAGAATAAATAAACTAAGTATTAAAATAGTACTTATAGTATTATATTAACTATAAGTAAAATAATTAAGTTAAAAAGCTACTATATGCCTAGTTAGCTTATAATACTGCTTATAATAAAAGTATAAAACTTATACTATTTAATGTAAATATTAAATTCATACCTAATATATACTACGATACTTAGGAACTTAAGATAGTAAACCTAGCAGCTATTATAGTAAGTAATAGATTAAAGGAAATATATAATAAACTTAAAACCGAGTTAGAATATATTAAAAAAAGGATAAAAAGATATTATAACCCTAAAAGGTTAAAGGGACTAACCTTTATAGAGAGAGATATAGTCTACTTATTTACCAAAAATATTAAAACTAATTAACTAAGTTATAAACTAGATTATAAGTACTTAGGACTAGTTAAGATTAAATAGAAAACGGGAAAAGATTAATATAAACTAGATCTACCTCTAAACATTAAATGTTACTTAGTATACTACATTTTAATATTAGAATCTGCTGTAGATATAATATATATTAAAACTGGTAATAAACTATAATAAATCACAGGACTAGAAGATTATAAAGTAAAAGAAATAAGGGATATATAAAAAATTAATAGATAAAAGAAATACCTAGTTAAATAGAAGAACTACCTAGAAAGCGAAAATATATAAGAACTAATAAAAAACTTTACTAAAGCCTAGCGATTCCTGAGGAACTTTTACTAGAGTTAATAAAAGCACTAAGACCTAATAAATCTTACTTTAACTGCTTGGCAATAGCGGACTAATCTTAGAATAAACTATTAATAATAGCACTCTCTATAGCAGACTACTTATTCTATTCTGCTCTCTTAAGCTTATCTATCGAGTTGAGACTACGCTGGATTATATCTAAACCCTTTACCTCTACTTAATAACGCTGCCGCTGTAAATAAGTAATCTTAGTAAACTAAGTATTTATTTTATTATAAATTTAAGTAGACTCCGCTTAAAGCTTGATTAGTTTATCTTTAGTAGCCTCCTTAGTATATTTAAGACGATGCTTCTTGTTAATAATCTTTTAAGCTAATATTATATTAGCAGAACCTAGAAATAACCTTTAAAAAGAATATACACTAGCTACTACAGATAAGCCATAACTATTACAGGAAAAACTAGCCTTAATATAAGGATTATAGTAATTCAATTTTATAGGATTCAGGATATAAGAACTCTCTATATTATAATAGATATAATTAAAATAAGGTATAATAGGGTTCCTAAATGCTATAACAAGGATATAAAGAGATTTCTAATTTTTAGTTAAAGTTTTCTTAGCCTTTATGATATAGTTAGATATTTTAGAGGGATTACAGGAGTAAGATTAAATATACCGGGACAACTAATAATAAAAATGCTTTAGACTAGGCCTTGAGAATAAGGCCTAGGGAGGGGAGAGATTGTATTACGACCTAATAGGCCTCTATATATACCCTATATTTTTCACTAATTAATATTATCCCTGCTAAAGATAATTAGCACTAAGCCCTTATAATTATAACTAATCTAATATAATTAATACTGATCTATCTTAATTATAGCTAATCCTATAATAACCTTACTAATTGCTATTAAGATAGTATAGTATATATATATATTTATTTAGTATTAGATAGAACTTAGCTTACTAGCTATTAACTCTATAAAACTTCTTTACCTTAATAAGCCTAACTTACACTATTAACTATTAAGAGATATAATAACCTAATATACTTAATATAATGCCCTATATATTCTATAAATATAAACCTAGTATAAACTAGTTTATTTATTTAAAAACCCTAACCGTTATAGGGCAGCTAATAAACTAAATCTAAGGTAATTAACAAACTCCAGTTTGCTTATAAGATATAATATAATCTTTATAAAAACTTATAAGTATATAAATTCTAACTATAGGATTATAATAAAGTGTTTTTTTTATTATAAAAGTGCTTTTATTACTAGCTTTAACTATAAATATTAGATTTAATATATATTAGTTAATAAAAGTACTCTATATATAGTACTTAATTAGGAGCTTACCTTAACTACTACATAGAGATATAGCAGTTATATTTATATTAGCTTTTATTAATAGAAAAAAAGTAAGTTTACCTTAAAAGTAAGTAAAAGGGATTTAAGCTACTATATATTTAAAAAAAGATATTTTATAATTTATTTTTATATTTCTATTATTCCTATTATCTATTATTAAGTTAATATAATAAAATATTTTAACTATATAAATAACCTATGCCTTTTATACTATAAGTTATATAAGTATATAGTTATATATAGAAAAATCTAGGTATATCTTTATAGTAAACTATATAGACTTATAAAAAAGGAGATTAATAAAGTCAAGTTATAAGCTAAAGCACTTAACCTTATTAAAAGTAATAAAAAAATATTAGCTTTACTACTTATCCTAAATATTAATTAACTAATTAAAGTACTTAATAAGCCTAAAAGTAAAGGGTTTTAATATACCTTTACTATAAAATACTAAACTATAAATATAAACTTAAGATAAAGAAATAAATACTTCTAGAAAGTATATAATATTAAGCTAAATATAAAGCCTAATCTATAAAAGGCTAGTACTATTAAAGTAGATACTAGCTTAATATACTAAAGAGATAGTATATTTTATTAATAGCTTTTTACTAAAGGCCTATATAGTAAATACTTTAAGGTAATAAGAAGTCTTAATCTAGAGAGTCTAGATACTAAGTAAGTAAAGGAAGATATAGCTACTTAATAAGCTACTAAAGTCTTTTAGGTAAAGTCTAAAGAAATCTAAAAGAAAGAGATAGAAGCTATTAAAGAGATAGGTAACTTAGCTATACTAAACTTATAGCTTTATTAACTAAAATTAACTACTTACTTAAAAGACTTTAGTAATAGGAAATAGTATTTAAAGGGCCTTATATTATTAAAATATACTATAAAGCTAAATAACCCTATAGCTAAGGATAATACTAAGCTTTAATATATATATATAGCTATTAAATACCTTATTTAGAAAGCTGCTAATATAACTAGGCTAAGTATAGTCTTATAGAATATATTATTTAAAGTTAATTAGAAAGAATTATATAAAGAACGTAATATACCCTTTTACTTTTAGTTTAAGTAATAGACTTAAAAAAAATATATTACTATCTATCTTTAATTCTTTACCTATATAGTTTATACTATTTCTTATAAAAATACCTTAGATTAATTACTATTTAAGTTAACTAAAAGCTAAAATATTACTTTTAATATAATAATAAATTATATAGCAGAACTTATTAATATAAATAATAAAATTAAGCCTATATTAATATTATTATAAATTACTAAGTTATATTAATAGCTTAAGGATACTGCCTTTATATTTTATATTTCTATTCTTAATTACTTTACTAAAGTTACTAAATATAATAATATTCTTATTAGTTTCTTAACTATTTTAAGTATTTAAGATAATAAAATATAAAAGACTTTTATTAATTTTATCTCTAAACTATTAGCTATTATAGCAATCTCCTAAGTATTTCTTATTAAGTATATAGTTAATAAAAAGGCTCTATATATTTAATAGAAAGTAAATTAAAGGCAGACTAGATAAGAGACTAAAGATAAAAGCCTAGATTACTTTAAAATTATATTTAAAATAATATACCAGTTTCTAGTTAGCAGTACTAAAGGTTAAGATACTATACTAATATAATTTATTATTTAGCTTTATAATTATAGTATAGTAGCTAGTAGTTAGCAGGCTATACTAGGTTTAGTTAGTTAAAATAATAAAAAGGCAATATATAAAGGTATTTAAGTTAGTATTTTTAGTATCTAGTCTATACTATAAACTGCTTTATAATAAGCTAAAGCGCTACTATATAGGTATTTACTTTTATATAATAAGTATAAAGATTAGTTACTTATTAAACTTAAATTATTATAAATTCTATAAAATAAACTTATTAATAATATAGTAAATACTAATATAGGCTATTTATTTATAAATAACCTATTTTA
Source organism: Fusarium sp. HKF-74 (assembly GCA_021223625.1). Taxonomy (NCBI): domain Eukaryota; kingdom Fungi; phylum Ascomycota; class Sordariomycetes; order Hypocreales; family Nectriaceae; genus Fusarium; species Fusarium sp. HKF-74. The sequence goes on from JAJFAS010000052.1 coordinate 301,313, forward strand.
ACTAGTACTAGAAAGTAATAACTAAGTATTTTATAAAGTATAGATAAATACAGTTTTATAAAAAGCCTAGTTTAAGGAGAAGTCTAGGGTTAAGCCTAAGATTCTTAAAAAGAAAGCTTAATATTATAGTAAGTACTTAAAGGAATTTCTTAAATATCTACTATTTATAATATATTTAAGTAGTAAGTAAGCTACCTAGTTATTAGAGCTACTTACTTTACAGTATAGAAATACTACTAATAGTAAAATATAAAATATCCTCTATAAGCATAAAGTTATTATACTTATAGCTAGATACTATAAAGGATTTTTAAAAACTAAGTAACTTAAAATTATATACTGTTTCCTGCTATATAAAGTTAGTGCCTTAGTTATTTATTATTTATTACTTATATTACTATTCTAGGAAGATATATAGGTAAATGCTTAGGATAAGATTAAATTATTTTCTAACTTCTAGGCTCTAAAAGAAACCTTTAATAACTTAAATAATAATAATAAGAAAGATAGATATAGGATTAATAGTAATAAAAGTAATAATAAAAAGGATATATATAAGCATTATTAAAGAGAAATAAAAGCCAAGCCATAATATCTAGGCCCTAGCCTATATTAGATATTTATATAAATAACCTATATCTTACATTAAATAAGCCTTAAAAGTTATTAAAGTAAACTTACTATTAGTAACTAAAGATATTTTTTTATTATAATTATATAATACTATTTCTATAATAGCACTACTACTTATATATCTTTTATTAAAGAAGCTAATAAGGGTTATAGTAGTAATAGTAATAGCAATATAAAATAGAATAGTATTTAAAATATATAGGCTTACTATAGCTCTTTAATTATAGGGTTAGTATATAGTAAGCTTATTATAAAAGGCTATTTTAAGATAAATAAATAATATATTAACTTCTAATTTATTAATAAAGAGTAATATTAACTACTTAGTTTCTTATTTACTATTAATAAGTTTAAAGAGCTTCTTATATTAAGGTATAAATAGAAAATACTATTATTATATTATAAAATAATAAAAGATTTATAGTTAAGGCAATAAAAAACCCTTAGGTAAGTTAATATTAACTAAGAGCTTAATTAGCTATATAGAGATTATATTTAGTTTTATAGTAAGTAGCAGGAAGCAGTAAATATAATTATAATAAATAAGAGTCCTGTAGTTATAATTATAAAGATAGGTACTAGGAAAAGTCTCTACTTTATACTACCTATAGCTAGCTATCCTAGTAAGCTTACTATAGTAATTATCCTACTTATATCTCTTTAAGGTAATTTAATAAATTAGTACTAAAAGCTTAAAATATTCTATACTAAATAGAAAAGTAATAGAGTACCTAGAGATATATTAATTATATTTATAATACTAAAGTTAGCTATAATAAAATACTTTTTAGACTTTTTAAAGTTATAGCAAGCTATAGCTAAAGTAAACTGGATTATTATTAATAAATACTATATAATTATAAAAAGAAGTCTATCCTTTTAGCCTAAGTTATATAAGCTAGGTACCCTTATATTAATTAAAGTTTAGATAATCTATCTTACTATAATACTGCTACTAGTAAATAAACTAGCTTTCTTTAGCTTAATTAATATATAGTATAAAGATATTATTATAATCTAAGTAAAGATAATATATAGTAATATAGCTTATAGTATTAAGTTAGTCTATATATTAACTATTAAGAAAGTAATTATTATTATTATTAAGTAAGTAAAGGTAATAATTAATTAAAAGCTAGAAAAGTACCTATAGCTAGCTAAGATTATTATTTACTACTAGTAAATAAAGGCTATAGAATATCTAGCTATAAAGCTAGGTTATAATACTTATTATTAAGAGATTAATATATAAAATAAAAAGGTAAAAAGGCTTAAGTTTTAGATAAGTAATATAAAGTATAAGTAATATAGAAATAGGAAAGTAATTATAGCAATAAATATACTTAATCTTAGTATTAATATACTTAATATTTAAATAATAATATATATAAAGATACTATATAGTATAGCTAACTATATATAGTAAAGTAAGTATATAGGCTAAAATAAATAATATAGCAAGGCTATTATTATCTAGCTAGATATATAAGGTAGTTCTAGGAAGCTATAGCTACTAATATCTAAATATACTACTATAAATAACTATCTTAATAGTAATATATACTAGTATATAGTATTTAATTCTATTATAGATAGGTAAAATAACTAAGAGGGTTATAAAAAAAGTAAAGAACTATATAATATTTATTAATACTATATAAATAAAGAAAATAGAGATAATAAAGATAGTATAATAAAAAATAAAGAGAAAGGTAATATATAATAATAAAAGCTAGAGGTAGAATATACTTAGTATTATACTATAACCTTAGTAGCTTAAAAGTATTAAGACTTTCTAGACTATAAAAAGAAGCTTATAAATTAAATCCTTAAAGGTTACCTATTCTATAAGTAATAGGGTTTAGGTAATAATAAGATATACTTAAGGTTATATTATAATAAAGCAATAAAAATAAGTAGGTAGGTCTAGGAGATATATAAGCTTACTATAAATATAAAAAAGTATATATAAAGAAATAAGGTAATAAAGAATTTTAGTTATTATTTAGGATATTTTATATTATAGGAATTATATAATAGCTAGGAAAAAAACTATAAGGAAAGTAATTAGAAAAGAGTTATAAATTATAAGTACCTATATAAAGAGGTTATAATATCTATTATTACTTAAGTATAGGTATATTTACTTAGTAAAAGTAAAAAGCTATATAGTTAACTTAGATTTTCCTATAGAGATAAGTAGATAGATAAGGAAAAAAAAAATAGGTTTAGAGATAGATAGGTAAGAAGGTAATTTAAGGAAGTATAGAAATATTATAAATATATTAAGTATTTAATAATATAATAAAGTAATAAAGTAAAGATACTATAGCTTAATAAGTTTTAAGTAAATACTAATATAATATAGGGCAGGTAATTAAAAAACTTTAGTTTACCTATAAGGCAGTCTAGAGATATATCTAGTCTTTAATAAAATAATAAAGTAACTAGCTATATATCTATAATTTAATATATTAATATAATTTTATATTATTTTATTTTAATAGCTATATAGTAAAGATATTTACTTATTAAAGAGGTAGAAATAGTAATAAAAGAAAAAGAAGTTATAGGCCTTAAAGTAGTAATAGTAATATAAGAAAGCTTATAAGTTTCTTGCCCCTAAGTAACCCTTTACTTCTCTTTCTAATAACTTACTTTACTATAACTATATAAAATATTATAAAGAATATAAATATAAGCCGCTTAAGTACCTATAATATACCCTTAACCTTAATATATAATAAAATAGCGCTTAGTTTCTCTATAGTAAACTACAGTATATTTCCTATTTAAGTAGTAAATACTATATTAATAATAGAAATAGTAACTAATACTATAAAGGCCTTCTCTAGCTAGCCTTACTTAATTAAATATTAATTCTATACTTTTTTCTTACTAAACTATATATATATATAAGTAATAAAAAGAATAATACTAATAGTAAAAAGTACTTCTATAAAGGCCTATAAATAGAAAAAAATACTTTATTATAGCTATAGAGCAGTCTTAAGAGTATATAGACTAAAGACTAAAAATCCCTTACCCCCTTAACCTAACTAGGAAGTTAAAGCAATACTAAGTAACTATAGAGTTATTAAGTAAAGTATAGCTATATAATTATAACTATTATTTCTAGATATATATATTCCTATATATATTAGCCTTAGACTTTTAAGAAAAATAAACTATAAAAATATTAAGTATAAATAGAAAAAACTTACTAAAATAACTAATTTAAAGTTTTACTATACTTAAGCTTTTAATTATTACTAAAAATATACTAAGTAACCTAAGGCTATTAAATATATATCCTATTAAAGATAGTATTATATTAAGTTAATATATATAATAATAAAAAGTTAAATAAGTAAGTTACTTACTATAAAATACTAAGCCTATAATAAAAAAGATAAAAATAACTAGTAATTTTATAATCTTAAGCTTTTAAATTATAAAGTTAGTTAATTTTCTATACTATATATAATAGTTAGACTTATATATTAAAGTAAGAATAGACTATATAGGTATTAATAATATAAAAAGGTATTATAGTTAAGGTATATAGAGTAATAAGTTAATTAAAAATAATTAAAAAATAAAAGTATTTTTTTTTTATAGTTATAAAAAAGTAATAAATAAATATTAAATTTAATAAATATATAAATAATATCTTTTTTATTATTAAGACTCTTTAAATAGCCTTTATATTTTATACTTAAATTTACTATTTATATTACTAAAAATAATAAACTATTTTCTTATTAAAAGTACTTAATATTATTATAATTATATATAACTATATAACTATATTACTATTTTACTTTAAATCCTTTATATTAATCTAGCTAAAAATATATATTTTTATTAAAGTATTTAGCTTTATAGTTACCTTCCTATTACTTCTAGTTTAGAATTTATATTTACTTAAGCTTTATTTACTTAAAATATTTAGCCCTTATAAAGGGATGCTAGCAGTAAAGGATTAGCCTTGCTGCATCATAGATCTCAGGGTTAGGGTTAGGGTTAGGGTTAGGGTTAGGGTTAGGGTTAGGGTTAGGGTTAGGGTTAGGGTTAGGGTTAGGGTTAGGGTTAGGGTTAGGGTTAGGGTTAGGGTTAGGGTTAGGGTTA